>JACEFZ010024261.1:32500-77500 GCA_014155875.1 Cepaea nemoralis | reverse complement strand
TGGCATATTTTAAATTCACTAAGGGGTACATTGTTTTGGAATTTCAGAAACGTCGCCTCCCACAATCAACTGTGAAGCGACTGAATGGATTACTTAAAATAAAATGTAAAATTGCAGTGTTTCAGACAAAGTATAATTCATTTATTCACTTCTTATGATATATAACTCTGCATGTAAAGGCGCATTATACACCTGACAAGATGAAGCGAAATATGCCAGGCAATAAATCATGCAACCTTTTCTTTGTGGCTTCTGTGTTTAAATTTAATTAATTTTATTATGGTTTTGCTTTTCTGTGTGCACTCAAAACTCACTTTTAATGAGTCTATAGACAACTCAAATAGCCTCTCAGCACAATGCGAAGAACTGGTGAGAATCAAAATGCGCGTGTATCAATAAAGCATGCGATAAACATGCTGTTGTGGGTAAGTTTTCTCATTTTAATATTTAGCCTGGGCAGCGGACATTTCGTTGGCTCACACTCTCCGATTTTCAATTGCCAAGAAATGTTTAATGTGCACGATGGTCCTCAGAGTTTTCTCCTATTCCGAGAAGTCTAGGCGTTCGATTTACTACCACGGGATCAAGGTCGACAAGTGCACCATCAACGCCGTTAAATAAATCAGCTCTGTTTTAATAAACATTGGACGTTGTAACTTCTGAGCTACTTCGCCCCTAGATGTTATAATCATTGCAAACAAAGTAATAATATATGAACAAACGTGTAAAATAATGACAATACGCAGTCAATGTACTGTAGGGAATAATCAATTCCGGTAATGTTTCTCCATTTATTCTGCTCTGTACATTCTTTTACTGCAATGTGCTTGAGCGGGCTGCGAGCAAACGTTGCGACTTTTAACTAATTAGTCAATGAATTGTGATGGGGTTTAATCGACTCAAAGTTTGACGTTAAGTGTATTGAATGAAGCAATGCAAATTCGGAAACTTGGTCTGCATTCAACAAGCTACCAGTTAATCAACAGCGATATAGGGAAATCGATAGTGTACCGGACAGATCGTTGTATCACGGGACACGGCGTACTAGCTTCCTGGCAAAGCGCGGTAAAAATGTGCTATTGCTGCGGCATTTTATTAATTTTACCTTTGCTCAACGAATGAATTATGACATTGGGTTTTCTAAATTAGTATCTGCGAAGGAGGTTTATTGTTCTTCACGAGTATCTCGCAAAGAATACATTTTCATTTTCGTTTTTCTTTGCTCGTGTAGAATATATAGTCTACCTTCACACTTATTGGTTCTGTGGCGTAGGTGGTACGAAAGCAATTCGTTATTCAGCACGCCGAGTTCTAAGCACAGCTGTTAACGATTTTGCAGCTGACCGCCATGCGTTGGTGTTCATACAATGGTATGTGTGCCGATCGTTCAGTAAGCAGCTGTGAACTACTAAACGTAAACTTGCCCAGGCATCATGAACAGCCAAAAATGATGGGGTTGACTGCGATGTCCTGTAAAGAATATGCAACTAACTAACCTTCACAGTTATGACATGGTCATGTTTTTCTTTACGCACAAATATGGAAATACCGTTATAGTTCCCTCACTAGTATCCCGCATACCCGCATTCGAAACAAAGCTGTGCGCTATTTTGCAGCAGACCGCGTTGCGTTGGTTTTTTACGAAAATGGTATGGGTGCCGATCGTTCAGAAAGCAATGACAATCTACTGAACGTAAACTTGCCAAAACTCACAACAGCAAAAAATGCTGCAGTTGCCTGCAACGTCCTGTAACGGATATGCAACTAATTTTATTTTTTTTAACCCTCACTAGTATCTGCGATCGAATATTATTCTCTTACCCTCGTTTGCTGTTTCTGTCATGGAATAGCTTTCATTGTATTACACTCATCGGTGTCTGCTGTAAACGACATTTTACGTACCCTAATACTTTATAATACCTTTATTTCTCTCCCACAAATATACTTATTTTTATTAGACCTATCTCACTGACCCAAGTATTTGACATCAAACAATTTTATTTTATCCCCAACAGGGTCTGCCATGAAATATCTTTATCGTACCCTCAACAGTTTCTACAATAGACTAGCTTTATCTTACTCTCAATATTTTCTGCCTTACAATAGCGTGATCTTGCCATCAACGGTATGTGCCATAGAATACTGACATCTTACCCTCGCCTGTAACTATCATCGGTATACCTTATCTAACCTACAAAGGCAAGTGTCATTGGAATATTTGTATCGTAACCTCAACAGTAACTGTCATGTGAATACTTATATCTTATCCTCAGGCAGTAATTGTCATGGAAATCCTTGTATCTAATCCTAAACAGTGTCTGCCATGGAATACTTGTATCTTAACCTCAGGCAGTAATTGTCATGGGAATACTTGCATCTAACCCTAAACAGTGTCTGACATGGAATACTTGTATTTTACCCTCAACAGTAATTGTCATGGGAATATTTGTATCTAACCTTAAACAGTGTCTGACATGGAATACTTGTATCACGATGTTCTTTATAAATATCCTCCTCACAATTTAACCAGCACACATTACTGCCTTCTTAAGCCTGCTTCATATCAAATCCACAAGACAGGTAATCCAGCTACTATCCACAGCTGGACCTCACACATCACAACCCACACACTGGGTCTAGTCTCCGCTAGCTATCCAACCCACTTTGGGTTCAGGCCTTCACTCACTATCCAACCCCCACTGGGATTTAGGCCTGCATTCACAACTGGGAGAGCAACACAACAAAAGATCTGACCGCAGGCCACTTCTTCGACAACCGATCCGCTCGGCGCCAAAACATCAACTGTCCTCAAGTCCTCTGACTTCACCAAGAACTAAACTCTCTATCCCCCCATCCACCCTGGGGGTCTGCACTCACCCTCACCATTATTTCTCATGGCTGGTTGTTTTTCTCGTAGTCTCCCTACTGGGGTCACTCACCTTACTGTCTCTAACTTTCATCTATTATTTCTCATGACCGGTCACTTGTTTATGTACTAGCACGGTCATTCTCCTTAATGTCAATGACCCCAGGCATGTGTCACTTGTATCTTACCCTCAACAGTAATTGTCATGGGAATGTTTGTATCTAACCCTAGACAGTGTCTGACATGGAATACTTGTATCTTACCCTCAACAGTGTCTGACATGGAATACTCGTATCTTACCTTCAACAGTAACTGTCATGGGAATATTTGTATCTTACCCTCAACAGTAACTGTCATGGGAATACTTGTATCTTACCCTGAATAGTAACTGTCATGGGAATATTTGTATCTTACCCTCAACAGTAACTGTCATGGGAATACTTGTATCTTACCCTTAAAATTATCTGCTATCAATCAATCAATCATGCGTCATGCCGGAAAGAGTGGGCGGTCATGACTCGCCATTTCACTCGATCACTAGAGTCGTGGACCAGCTCAGTGTTCCTGTCTCGTCCATGCCATATGGCCAAGCCATCCAGGTATTTTCTCTCGGTCTTCCTCTTGTTCTGTTCCCTTCGATCTTGCCAGTTGTCACTAAGACAAAAAAAATGTTGACTGTCTACGTCTAATTTCTCTAATCAATTTACGAGTTTCATTTGTCTCCTGTAGTACTTGGTCATTGGTTTTTCTATCTGTCCATGGTATTCTTTGCATTTTTCTCAGAAAACACATTTCTGCAGCCATCAGATGTTTTTCAGCTTGACTGCACATTGTCCAAGTTTCACATCCATACAAAAGAACAGGCTCTATGTATCCCCTCAACACTCTTTTTCTCGTTTCAACTGACATCTTTTTATTGGTCAGAATGTTTTTCATCTTGCAAAAGGCTACTTTCGCCATGGCAATTCTTGTTCTAATCTCTTCAAGGCATCTCCCATCAGATGTTATGACTGTTCCGAGATAATTGTATCGATTCACATGTTGAAGAATATTCCCATTTACTTGTATATTACATTGTGGTACTTAGTCCTTCCTAATGACGACCATAACCTGTGTCTTTTTATAATTTAATTCTAACCCCAGCTGCTCACTGTGTACAACAACCGCATCTACCAATTGTTGCAGATCCTGCGCATTGTCTGCAATCAATACTGTATCATCTGCATATCTAATGTTATTGATGTTTCGTCATCCGATGCTGATTCCATCTTTACATCTTCTACATTTCTGAAAATATTTTCACTGCACAGGGAAAAACGATCTGGAGACATTACACATCCCTGCCTAACACCTCTCTCTATAGGCTGATATTGTCCCACTTCGTTATCAATCCTTTGGCAGCTTGTTGTTTCCAATATATGTTTTTTTTATAAATCTAATGTCTCTCCCATCAATTTGTTGATCTGCAATCATATCCACCATGTTGACATGTCTAACTCTATCAAAAGCTTTTGTGTAGTCATTAAAGCAAAGATGTATATCCTTGTTTACTTCTATAGCACGTTCAATAACTGTTCGCAGCATATACACAGCATTTACTGTACCCTTTCCTTCTACAAACCCGCATTGTTCTTCCCCTTTTTCAGGTTGTAATTTCTTCCTCATTCTTTGCATGATAATTCGTAGCAAAATGTTTGTGATGTGTTTCATTATACTAATTGTTTTATGTTGATCACATTCCAAGGATCCTGATTTCTTTGGGATTGCAATAAATGCAGAGTTACATAATTCAGAAGGTATATCTCCAGTATCATATAATGTGTTCAGCAGTCTGGTAACTTGATCTAGTCCATATCAAAGCTTTAATCATTTCTGTTGTGATGTTATCTGTACCGGGGGCCTTGCCAGCTTTCATATGCTTAAGAATATTTCGAACCTCCATCTTCAAAATTGGTGGTCCTTCATTATTAAATCTAATAGCATACTGTTCCTCTCGGTTATCCTCATAAAGGTTTTTCACATAATCTGTCCATACATGTATAATCTGATCTTTTTCTATTATGATTTTGCCATCTTTAGTTTTTAGACGGCCTGTTGCTTGCTTGTGTTCGTTGGCTTGAGCTCCAACGTGAAGTCCTGTATGTCGGATGAAGGCATCCTGTTGTCCAACATCAGTGTGATGTCATACAGGACCTGAGTTTTGCGTGAGTATCCGTTGTCCCATGTCTGGCTTATTGGTGTGCAGACTGGTGGTTCCTCGCCGTACAGGCAGACACTCTCCGACTTCGGAGGAATCGGCGATCCTACAGACTTTAGCCAGGACCCCGAAGGAACCTGTTGCCCAGGACGCTCGACGAGGACGCGTCAATAGGTCTTGGCCAGTATATAACCCGGCCCTGGTGCCTTGGAAACACCTCTGCGTCCCAGACGGCCTGTTGATGTACTTGTTCTTTTATTAGTAAGTTCCTGAATTCTTTTGTGCACTAATTTTGTATTTTGACTGTTGTGTTGTTGTTGAGGAGCGGCTGGCCGAGTGGCTACAACGCCGGACTCTCCTTCGGAAGACCCGGGTTCGATCCCTCGGTAAGGTGTGGGACCTTTTGCTGTCGGCGGCAAAAAGAAAATCCTAACCTGCACAGTTCGCGGCGACTGCAATAGCCAGGCTGCCTTAATTCCTCAGGCTCAAAGGCCCCTCTGCCAAACACCGCAAGTTACTATATTGACAGTAAATAACAGTTTTAACAGTTGTTTTTCAATTTCTAAGCACTTGTCATATATTCTGAAGGGAGTGGGAAATCACTTTGGTGCATGCCCCATTTATAATCAAAGACGTTGGGCCCCATCCTCTTCTATCTTCAATAACCCCAGAATATGACCCTCGAGTTATCTGCAGGCCTCGTCTTATTTAATTTAGTCTAGGAGATATAGATTATGGCCCTGGTGAAAATAATAAATACCAACTGGGATTCTGCCCCTTCTCCAAGGATTCTTATAGCTCTTGAGCCCCCCTTTTGTTTATCAAATCTGAGGAAAGTCTGGAGAATTCTCTCAGCTTGATTTATATTAAGAAAGTATGGATGTTGAGCAGTTGATAGACCTTGAGTCTCTCCCAATTACATATTCCATCATGAGTTAATGTGGTTTTAAACAGTTAAACACATAACCAATTACAATAGATCTGGACAACTTGGTGTACACACATTAGATGATGAATCACAGATAGGTTGAACCAATAATCAACATAAGATCAGTGACAGTTAATTATTTATTGAATGGACCTGTGTCTTCTGGCCTGTTATGAATTTTCTATGTTGGTTTATACAAGATAATTTAGAAAAATGCATATAGGACCAATGTCACAGATCATCAACAAACAAGCATCAATACATGAGATGTCAATGTTGTTTGTCCATCAAGAATGATGATGACCATTCATTTCATCCAGTGGGGTTGAAGGTGTGGAGCCGTGGGTTCTAAGATGGCTGATAAGGCCTATTTTTGGCTCGAAATGTTCTTTGACAATGTGGGCAAAGAATGCTTGACGTCTCTGGAGGAGGATTTCCTGCAGTGGTTTTTCTGTCCTGCCTTTTCTTCACAGCTCTTGCAGTCCTGGTTGCCTCACATATGACTGCACCTTTGCGCAATGATGCACGCCACGAATTTCGGTCTCTGGCTGCAGCCTCCCAGGTGTCATGATGAATTCCAAAAGCATTCAGTGAAATTTTCAGAGTGTCTTTAAAACGTTTCCTCTGGCCACCTTGGGAGCGTTTACCACAACGCAGTTCGCTGTAAAAAAATTCGTTTAGGAAGCCTGTGATCTGGCATGCGAGTCAAGTGACCAGCCCAGCGAATCTGATTCTTCATCAGTAGAGTGTGGATACTGGGCATGGATGCTCTTTCTAGGACTTCAGTGTCTGGAATCTTGTCTTGCCATTTAATCTTCAGTAGCTTCCTTAGGCAGACTGTGTGGAAGTGGTTTAATTTCCTAGCGTGTCGCTGATAAACAGTCCACGTTTCCCTGGAGCTTGCTGCTACATAACTACAGTCTTCTCCAAGTTGATATTGAGCCCAAAGTTGGCACAGGCATGTGAGAAAGCTGAAACATTATGTTGCATGTCCGTCTCTGAGTTAGCGTATAGAGCGCAATCATCAGCAAACAGGAGCTCTCTGACGGTGCCGCTGTTAATTTTGGTTTTAGCTTTCAGCCTTCTGAGATTGAATAACTTTCCATCCATACGGTAGTTGATGTCTATTCCAATGTCGTCGTTCTCGAAGGCATTCATCAACATGGCTGAAAACATGAGGCTGAACAGTGTGGTGCCAGGACACATCCTTGCTTCACTCCATTGGTGACAGGAAAGGGTTCAGACAGTTCACCATTTTCCTGTACTCTTGCCTGCATGCCGTCATGAAATAGCCGCACTATTTGGACAAACTTTCGTGGACAGCCATATTTTGCCATAATCTTCAACAGTCCTTCTCTGCTGACTGTATCAAAAGCCTTGGTAAGGTCAATGAAAGTGGAGAATATTTCGCAGTTCTGTTCCTGACATTTCTCTTGCAGCTGCCTTGCAGCGAAAATCATGTCAACAGTTCCACGTTCTTTTCTGAAGCCACATTGACTCTCAGGAAGAAGACCTTGATCGAGATGGGCTGTGAGGCGATTGAGAAGAATTCTGGCGAGTATCTTCCCTGCAATTGAAAGCAAGGAGATGCCTCGGTGGTTGTCACAGGATTGGCGGTTCCCTTTACGTTTGTAAAGGTGGACTATTGACGCGTCCTTAAAATCTTGTGGCATGGTCTCGTTCATCCATATGTTTGTGAAGACTTGGTGAAGCTGCTCTGTTAGGACCGGCCCACCTGCCTTGTATATCTCTGCTGGGATGGAGTCAGGACCAGGTGCCTTGCCGCTGGAGAGTTGCTGGATGGCTTTGTTTATTTCCACTATGGTTGGCAGGTCATCAAGAGTCTCATTGGTGGGAACTTGAGGAAGGCAGTTGATGGTTTCATCATCGAAGAAGGAAGTTGCATTTAAGATGTTGCTGAAATGCTCTGCCCAGCGTTGGAGGATTTCTTTCTTATCGGTGACCAATGTTCCCCCATCTGCACTGAGGAGGGGAACTATGCCTGGTGATGAAGGAACCATAGACCGCTTTCAGTGAGTCGTAGAAGTTTTTCATATCATGTCTGTCAGCAAAGCCCTGAATTTCATCAGCTTTGCTGCTCAGCCAGGAGTCCCGCATGTGCCGAAGTTTCTGCTGCACTACTCTCTGAATGTTCTTGAAAGCATCTTTTTTTATGTTGACTTTGGGTCATTCAAATGTGCCTTGAGGAGAAGATGTTTCTCGGCCAGCAATTGGTTGATGTCTTCGGAATTTTCATCAAACCAGTCTTTATGCTTTCGGGGGGCTGGACCCAGGATTTCCATAGCAGTGTTGTAAATTGTGTCCTTTAGGGCTCTCCATTCTGTTTCTGTATCCTGTTTAGCTTCAGCATTGGGCTTGAGGCGGTCTTCCAGCATATTTTCAAACGACTGCTGCATTTTCTTGCTGTTTAGGCGGGTGACATTTAGCTTTGTTTGCATTTTCGCCCCCTTGAGGACGCCGTGGTGGCATGATGTGGATGTTCATTTTCGAGACAATGAGACGATGGTCTGTCCAACATTCGGCACCACACATGGATTTTTGTCACTCGAACGTCTTGTCTGTCACTCCTCCTGACGATGACATAGTCAATGAGGTGCCAGTGTTTCGAGCGAGGGTGCATCCACGATAGTCCTATTTCTCATGGGGAGACGGAAAATTGTGTTCGTAATCAGGAGATCATGTTCGGCACATGTCTGAAGGAGGCGGAGTCCATTGCTGTTACAATTTCCGACTCCATGCTTTCCAATAATGCCACTCCAAGAGGTGGTGTCCGTGCCTACTCTGGCATTGAAATCCCCAAGGAGTATAAGTTTGTCTCCTTTGGGAACAGATGTTAATACATTGTGCAGGTCCTCATAGAACTTGTTCTTGACATCATCTTCGTTGGTCATAGTTGGTGCGTAGACACTCACAATGGTTGCGTGCTTCCTTCCATTCAGCAGAGGCAACTTCATGGTCATGAGCCTGTCGTTTATGGCCTTTGGAAATCCAGCTAATTTGCCGACCAGGGCCGACTTAATGGCAAATCCCACACCGGATTGGCGTCTTTCCTCGCTTTTCCTTCCACTCCAGAAAAATGTGTAGCCGGCACCAATTTCACAGATTTGGCCTTCTTCTGCAAGTCGTGTCTCGCTCAAGGTTGCAATGTCGATGTTGTACCTGCCCAGCTTTTTCCCAATCAGTGCTGTTCGTCTCTCTGGACCCGACGCGCCGTCTCTGTCAAGTAGGGTGCGTACATTCCAAGTTCCAATTGTTAAGGGAATATGGTTTACTCTTTTAGCTTTGCTTGTTTTATCTTTCTTTGTATGTCGACCGCAGTTAGGGTGCCCACCAACCGCGGCTAGCTGGTTAGGTAGTGATGAAGCAGACAATGTTTAGGGCACCTTTTCTAGCCCCTTCCTCATGCTATGGAGGTGAGCAGTGTGTTCCTATAGAGGGCTGCTCAGTCGCTCAGGGGGCTGCCGAATCCCACTGCTGCTCCGGTCAGTAGAAGACGACCATATGGCCTGAGCCGCCTGTGTGCAGGTCTGCGACTACGGCTGCCAGCGTACCCACGCCTGCCGCTTTGCCGCTCGCCCATCGCCACAGGGCTTGAAGGTGATATGTGACGTTGGATGAAGAATGACTTGCGCGATGACTTGGATTAAAGTGAGGAAGAGTTGCGCAATTCGTCGACCTCACTCTCTCGCCTGAGTCCATCTGAGTCCAGTGGCAAGACAAGTCGAGACGATTGGAGACGAATACAGGTGCAGTGGATGACCAGGGCGCTCTACGTGCCTTGCCGTGCTCATTACGTTCCACAACGCTTTGCAGGTAAACGCCGTCTTGCCCGTTGAATCAGGAATGATTTCTTCCGCGCAGTCTGCCGAATCCTGTCTTCACATGCTGGGTAGGCATATCCTAGTTTACCTCTTGGTTTGACACCAAATCGGATACCCATGCCTGGTTTAGCCAGCCTCTCACAGCTGTTGCCCGGGGGGTGGCCGCTGTCGCATGCTGACAGCTACTAGGAGCCACAGGCACGAGCTGGGTGTCAGACTTTGACCAGTGGGGGATGGGTCCTGAAAGGACATGAGAGCCATCCTTACCAAAGGTGCTACCAATGCCTGACACCCCGTACCCCCCAGATGTCAATAAGAGATTGAGATGTCAATAAGAGTTGAAACATGGTATACATTTGAATGTTGTACATGTTAAGTGTGAAGATGATGAATCTATATTTAGTTATCAGTTCTTGAAAACTGAGTGTTGTGTGTTTTCCTTCTAAGAAAATGATACCCTTATGATTTGGAGGATTAGGATAGGCCTGGGTCCATTGACTGATAGATCTACTTCAGGTCTGCCCGTGTAGCTCCACTGAAGGCCTCCCCATGCTCTGCTCATGGCCAAGTCATCCTCCATCTCAAGTGCGGTTCATCTCTTTCTCTCTGTGGTCTGGTTTAGTTGTTGGCCAGTTGGATGCCAGTTGGATGCCCATTGGTTGCCAATGGGTTGCCACCAAGATTTCACTGGGATCCAGACATTCTGCCTTCCCTATTTGAAAATCGGTCACACTAGCTTTCACGTCTTTTCATCAGGCATGTTTTAGGAAGAGTGCGCGATTAACATATTCTACGCGGGTTTTCGAATAGAGGCGTTGTCACGTGTCTGTTCTCATCAAATAATCTCCTGAGTTTGGGCTGATGAAATGTTTCCTAGAATTGACGTCATCTGTCACTTGTTCCTAGTTCCAGTTTTGATGTTGCATTAGGTTTTAAAGGTTTGGTTTCAGTTTGCGTTAGTAAAGTCCATTGTTTTATATTGTCTCCTCTTCTTGGCTTGAATTCTTGTCAACTGAATAATGGTGGTTAGCGGTTATGCCACAGCACTTTTCCTCAAGCCATGCTTCTTTTGCTTCCTTACATAATATTCTGACTTGTCTGTGGATTTCTTCATATTTGGCAGAACTATTTTTGTTGCGTCTTCTTGTTTCCATTAGGTGTAAAATGTCTTCAGTCATCCATTTCTTACGACCCACCTTCTTTAATTTTGGAATAGTTGACACTGCAGACAAACTGATTGAATTCTTCAACATTTCCCATTGCATCTGCTATGGGATACCTATATTTTACCTTCACCAACATATACCGTGAAATACCTTATTTGACTTCCGCAAATATCTGACATGCGAGTATCTTAAGCTTGGTGCCTTGCCGAATCCGGTGCCTTGCCGAATGATGTGGCCGATCATGTTTCTCATTATTTTCCTTTCTCCAACCGGCATGTATCAATTCATTTGCTGACAGTCGTCAGTGGCATGACACAAGACTGTCAATAATTTTTTCTCACTGTCTTCCACTGGCTCTCTTTCGGCAAATCTTTTTTCAATTGTCACATGTTGCAGGTTTAGCCTTCTCTTCTGTGCCCAAATATTATGATTGTCTAGCTCTGATATTTGCGATAAATTGTATTTGTGTCCGGGGCATGCCGGTGTGCTGGGAAATGAACAAGCGGACAGACTGGCTGGCTCGGAAAAACTTGGAGGAGTATTGATGCATGACAAGGCAGACGAGGTTGCGGCCTTGTGTGAGCACATGTACACCTCGGAGGAGCAAATGGATCATCATAGTCTGATAAGAATGTGAGGCAGCGAGTAGTGACGAGGGAATCTGGCCGACGCTCGACGCTCAGGGGAAAGGCGAGACGGACATATAATCAGATTGCTACTGAAATTATTGGTGTTGGAACTCTTCGCTGGCTGCTGAGGATGGTGACGGAGCGCTTATGGTAATGCCCCGAATGCTGTGACGTCGGTTCCTAAATCAATCAATCAATCAAACATCGAGGTTACCCATTTGGCTGTGCAGGTAATTTTCAGTACTTTTCACTAAAACTACATCTCCAAATCTTCTAAGGATTATTTGCTTGTTTACCGATTGTCCATGATTTACAGCCATGTATTTTTTATCTTCACCAACATCTGTAGTGGGATTAACTGTCATTTATCGTCACCAATATCTGTAGTGGGATTAACTGTCACTTATCTTCACAAATATATGTAGTGGGATTAACTGTCACTTATCTTCACCAATATATGTAGTGGGATTAATTGTCACTTATCTTCACCAACATCTGCAGTAGGATTAACTGTCACTTATCTTCACCAACATATGTAGTGGGATTAATTGTCACTTATCTTCACCAATATATGTAGTGGGATTAATTGTCACTTATCTTCACCAACATCTGCAGTAGGATTAACTGTCACTTATCTTCACCAACATCTGTAGTGGGATTAACTGTCACTTATCTTCACCAATATATGTAGTGGGATTAATTGTCACTTATCTTCACCAACATATGTAGTGGGATTAATTGTCACTTATCTTCACCAACATATGTAGTGGGATTAATTGTCACTTATCTTCACCAACATATGTAGTGGGATTAATTGTCACTTATCTTCACCAACATATGTAGTGGGATTAATTGTCACTTATCTTCACCAACATCTGCAGTAGGATTAACTGTCACTTATCTTCACCAACATCTGTAGTGGGATTAATTGTCACTTATCTTCACCAACATATGTAGTGGGATTAACTTTCACGTATCTTCACAAACATCTGTAGTGGGATCAATGTAACTTATCTTCACCAACATCTGTAGTGGGATTAACTGTCACCTATCTTCACAAAGATGTGGTCTTCACCGTCTGCCCGGCTAAGGACTTGTGAACGCGGTTTGTGAGCCTGTATACCCGGGTTCGAAACACAACGGTGCTGGTGTTTTTTTTTCGAAAAAGGTATGGGTGCCGGTCGTTCAGAAAGCAATGGCAAACTACTGAACGTAAAATTGCCCAGGAATCACAAACAGCGAAAATGCTGGGGTTGACTGCTACGAACTGTGAAGGACATGCAACTAATAAATTAATCTTCACCAACATCTGTAGTGGGATTAACTGTCACTTATCTTCACCAACATCTGTAGTGCTATTAACTTTCACTTATCTTCACTAACAAATGTAATGGGATTAACTGTCACTTATCTTCACCAACATCTGCAGTAGAATTAACTGTCACTTATCTTCACCAACATCTGCAGTAGAATTAACTGTCACTTATCTTCACCAACATATGTAGTGGGATTAACTGTCACCTATCTTTACCAACATATCTAGTAGGAGTAACTGTCACCTATCTTTACCAACATATCTAGTAGGATTAACTGTCACTTATCTTCACCAACATCTGTAGTAGGATTAACTGTCACTTATCTTCACCAACATATGTAGTGGAATTAACTGTCACTTATCTTTACCAACATATGTAGTGGAATTAACTGTCACTTATCTTCACCAACAAATGTAGTGGAATTAACTGTCACTTATCTTCACCAACATATGTAGTGGGATTAACTGTCACTTATCTTCACCAACATATGTAGTGGGAGTAACTGTCACTTATCTTCACCAACATATCTAGTAGGATTAACTGTCATTTATCTTCACCAACATCTGTAGTAGGATTAACTGTCACTTATCTTTACCAACATATGTAGTGGGATTAACTGTCACTTATCTTCACCAATACCTGCTATTTCTTTTTTAGAAGAGAAACTATATGTTCTCATCTTGCTTTTATATGGTAGCATAATAATAATAAATATTTGCATATCCTTTACAGGACATCGCTGTCAACATCAGCATCTTTCAGCTGATTGTTGATTTCTTGGCAAGATTAAGCTCAGTAGTTTGCCATTGCTTTCTGAGCGACCGGCTCACATACCCCTAAGTTACTGACGCGGTTAGAACCGCTACCGATTCTCGCCGTCGTTACGTTACTCACGAGAGTATACGGCATTACGGAAGAAAGTCGCTAACCCCTAGGCCAGAGAGCGGACATATGGTAGCATAGTTTATGTTAACTCTTTTTGTATTTCGAGGCAACCCACATTACTGAACGATACAATAGCCACCCACCTACTAGCAGGGATGTTTGGAGTTTGGCCCTTCGTTAGATATTTCAGTAACTTGGTTCGACATATTAACCTTTTCTTGGGTTTTACATATTGTATTTTTAACAATCTGTCTTCCTTTTTGTTCCAAAGCCATCAACATACGAACATTTAATTAGAGAGAAAAACCAACACCATGATCCCAAGCTCCGATATAATAAATTACTCCAGACAGATTCAAACTCCTGCATTCTTCTTTGAATAGTTTAAATCACACGTATATTAATTATGTTCCCAGCTGGGGCATATAGAAAGAATGGAAGATAATAGGGAAACAAAACTCGCTTACACTCAGGAAATAAATGACCGTAGACCCCGAGGTAGACCAAGAAGACGGTGGAGAGATAATACATGTACAGACCTACAAGCACTTGGAATCAACGACTGGCAACAGAAGGTCCACCAGAGAGACGAATGGAGACGGATTGTATTTGCAGCAAAGAACCTCAATGGCTCGGAAAGCTGAAGAAGAAGAAGCTGTTCCCAGCTTCCACACTTTAGCAATGGTCGCTTGATACGACAGAATACAACATTATATAATTGTCCAACAACTACAATAATATGTTGACGTCCTAGAACACAAGTTTATTTCCTCAGTTAGCTGAAAGGACATCACGACTCTTGAATCATCTCTGTCATCTGATATTTTGAAGGGGAAAAAAAGCCCTAACCTGGACAGTTCGCGACTACTGCACTAGCCAGACGGCCTTAATTCCCCAGGCTCAAGACCAATCTGTCCCACAATGCAAGGTTCTAATAGGCAGTAGATGACAGACAGTTTAATCTCGCATGTACATATTTTCGCCAGACATATCTGACTAAGACCTGGTGTCAGGTCTTAGTCAGATATGATTGAGCTACCGTATGACAGTAGACGGTACTACCTGCTTTCTGTTAGGGCCGAACTTTTTTCGGCGCTTGCCAAACCCCACACCCTACATTGTACCAACGGCTTCGGGCGGAAGAGCGCAATTGAGAGGGTACAAGCCTTATCCTGGTGCGAGGAAATGCAACCTAAAGACAAAATGTCATGGCAGGGCAGACCAGGCCCTAAGCCTTGGTTGGCGGCTGGTCTAGGATCGAAGCTCCGACAGGCGGATAGTTAGAGCATTGCTTTGCTGATACGGAAGATTCTACAGCTTGTCTTGTTCCAGATGTATAGGTGTTACTTTTCCTCTGGAGCGGACTAGGCAGGCCGAGAGAGGAATCATGCTGCATGGGCAACACACGGTCTCTATATTTTATCCCAGGCTTTGTGCTATGGAGAGGCAATAACTCCATCGCCTGGTCAACTCTTACTGGTTATAAGTCCTTGTCAATTGGCGTAGACATGAGGCGCCAGGCGTTGCCGCTGACGATGGAAGACACCTACAGGTGTCACTGATCTGCTACCGCCCGCCTCAAGCTGGGCAGCCCCCGACCAATTGGCTGCTGATCCTCCACAGCCTGCCTGCTTCAATGGGTGCTTGGGGCTAGGACAAAATCTGAATCGCAGGCTGTAACACCAATGTACCAGATTCAAATAAAAAGAAAAATAGAAACCTCAAGCTACGGCTTGCAACCTGGAACATGAGAACCATGTGTACAGGATTTTCCATTGACTTGATCAATATTGACGATGTGAGAAAAACGGCTGTGATTGATGCCGAACTCAATCGTCTTAACATTGATATCGCTGGCCTGCAGGAGACTCGCCTCGCTGAGGAAGGGTCACTCAGGGAAAACAATTACACCTTTTTTTTTGGAAGGGAAGAGGGCAGGCAGAAAATGGGAACACGGTGTGGGCTTTGCAGTGAAGAATTCGCTACTGGGAATGATTGAAATTCCAGCAGGAGATAATGAAAGACTATTATCCCTGCGTTTGGCAACCTCTTGTGGGTTTGCCACCATTAATACTGCATATGCACCGACACTCGATTCCTCTGATGATGTGAAGGATTCGTTCTATGAGGAGTTAGACTCCGTGATCAAGGCAGTTCCAAAATCCGATTACATTTATATGCTCAATAATTTCAATGCTCGTGTGGGCAAGGTCTCGAGTTCATGGCCAATGTCCCTTGGAAAATACAACATCGGTAGCATGAATGAAAATGGGCAAAGGCTGCTGGAGCATTGCACCAGTAATGACCTATGTATTACAAACTCCATTTTTAAAACAAAAGAGCTGCATAAGGTCACACGAAAACATCCAAGATCCGGCCATTGGCAACAACTGGACTTCATCATCACACGGAGACAACATCCGAACCATAAATCATTGCCTCGACGTTACCACAGTGCTGACTGTGATACGGATCATTCTTTGGTTGTTGAAGGTTAAGACTGAGACCAAAGAGAATCTACATAGCTAAACGCAAATCTAGCCCCAGGATTAATATTACTAACACTCTCGATCCTGAAAAGTGCTTTCAGTTTCAACAGCAACTTGAAGACGCTTTCACTGATTCACCAGAAAATTGTACAGTAAGTGAAAAAGTGGGGTAAACGTAAAGAAGCTCTTTATAAAACTGCCGTAGGGGTTTACGGCACTGTGGGTCATAAGAGGCACGACTGGTTTGCGGCAAACAATCAGACTCTGCAGCCCTTGATTGATAAGAAGAACATAGATCTCTTAAGAAACAAGGAAAGACCAACGCGTAACACTCTGAGTGAGCTGAAGTAAGCTAGGAAAGATGTGCAAACGGCTGCCAGGCAGTGTGCAAATGACTACTGGATCAAGTTATGTGAGTCCATTCAAATCGCAAGTAATAAGCGAAACATCAGAAGCATGTATGAAGGGGTAAAGAAAGCCTGTGGTCCAATGATCAAAAGAAGTGCACCATTGAAACCCTTGACTGGAGAAATCATCACTGATAAGAAACAGTAGATGGACAGATGGGTAGAGCACTATTTGGAGCTTTACTCAAGTGAGACCAAACTAGCGGATGATGCCCTCAACGATTTAGAGACCCTACCAACTCTTGACCACCTGGACACACTTCTCACCATAACAGAAGTTACGTATGCTATAAATGAACTTGCATCTGGCAAGGCTGCAGGTAAGGATGGGATTCCAATAGAGGTTATCAGGAGTGGGCAAGACACACTCGCTCAACAGATCCACCAGCTAATAGAGCTATACTGGTGAGAAGGACAAGTCCCATAGGATTTCAAAGATTCAAGCATCATAACACTGTACAAGAACAAGGGCGAGCGGAGCGACTACAACATTTATAGGGCTATCTTACTTCTGTGTTGTGCTGGAAAAGTATTTGCCAGAATTGTTCTGCGCAGACTTCAAGTCCTAGGAGATCAAGTCTACGCCGAATCACAGTGTAGCTTTCGACAGAACCGGTCTACCATTGATATGATATTCTCATTGCGACAAATGCAAGAAAAATGCCGTGAACAGAATCAACCACTGTTTATTGCCTTCATCGACCTCACAAAGGTATTTCATTTGGTCAGTCGTGAGTGTCTGTTCAAGGCACTAAAGAAGATTGCCTGCCCACCAACTTCTCTGTCCATTGTGGAATCGTTCCACACAGGCATCAAGAGTATAATCAAGTTTGATGATGCATCTACTGAAGAGTTTGAAATCAAGAGAGGAGTTAAGCAAGGTTGTGTACTTGCTCTCACCCTCTTTGGAATATACTTTTCACTTCTACTGAAATATGCCTTTCGTGATCAGGATGGTGGTATATACATTCACTCACGCTCAGATGGCGGCCTCTACAATGCTCAGAGATTGAAGGCTAAGACCAAAATTAGGAGGGTACTGATCAGAGAGTCGCTTTTTGCAGATGGCGCTGTAGTTACTACCCACTCTGAGGAAGAATTACAATGTCTACTATCTGCATTCTCCAATGCTTGTTCTGAATTTGGTTCAACAATTAGCAAAGAGAAGACACAGATTACGTCACAAGGTGCACATGGGGTACCATCAATCTTTATATATATATATATATATATATATATATATATATATATATATATATATATATATATATATATACATGCCGGCTTCGTGGCTTAGAGGTTATGACTTTTCTCCGTAATCTCGTATACTCTCGTAGGTAACGTGATGACGGTGAGAATCGGCAGTGGTTCGAATCGCATTGGTAACTTATGGGGTATGTGAGCTGGCCGCTCAGATAGCAATGGCAAACTACTGAGCGTAATCTTGCCAAGAAATCAACATACAGCTGAAAGATGCTGGTGTTGACAGCGATGTCCTGTAAAAGGATATGCAAAAAAAAAAAAATATATATATATATATATATATATATATATATATATATATATATATATATATATATATATATATATATATATAATTTAACAAATTTGAATTACGCAACATTAGAAATAAAACAAGAAATAGTTGACTATCCCGGGATCCTTGAAATGGAACAATAAATGTAGAATGGAATGTTACATGGAACATTTTTAAAGAAATAAATCATTGGCAAGATGTAATTAATGATGACATTACAAGAAAGCAACGGAAATATTTGTGTATCACAACGAGAAATTCGGGAAAGAGAGAGAGAAATTGGGTTCCTGAGAAAATGTGTATATATCATGCGGGCAGATTAATTAAACGGGAAATAAATAAGAAGGAATGGTGAAAAATGACATATAATCTCAATAATTAGCGGGGTAAAAAATGGTTCGCTGTAACATTTAATGAAAAACGAGCGCTATTGAAGAGCTAGTAATAAAATCACAGAGCTGAGGTTTTGATATAATCTTAATATATAAACTAGGCAGTTAACTAGTTAGTTAGTCTGTCAGTCTGTCAGTCAGTCACTCGGTCGGTCGGTCGGTCGGGTCGGTAGGTCAGCTGGTTGGTTGGTTGGTTTGTTGGCTGGTTGGTTAGTTGGTGGATGGGTAGGTGGGTTGGTTAGTTAGTTAGTTAGTCAGTCAGTCAGTCAGTCAGTTAGTTAGTTAGTTAGTTAGTTAGTTAGTTAGTTAGTTAGCTAGTTAGTTAGTTAGTTAGTTAGTTAGTTATATGTTTGGTTGGTTGGTTAGTTGGTTGGTTGGTTAGTGGGTGGGTTGGTTGGTTAGTTAGTTAGCGGGTGGGTGGGTGGGTGGGTTGGATGGCTGGTTGATTGGTTAGTTAGTTGATTAAATATTTGGTTGGTTGGTTAGTTAGTCGGTTGGTTGTTTGGTTGATTGGTTGGTTGGTTGATTGGCTGGTTTGTTGGTTAGTAGAAAATAAAGTTTGTTCGTTCGTTCGTTCGTTCGTTCGTTAGTTGGCTGATTGGGTGGTTGGTTATTTGTTTGGATGGTTGGCTGGTTGGTTGATTGGTTGATCGATTGGTTGGTTGGTCGTCAGATTATCATCACTACATGTCAAATCTACTGAGTGCCGCCATGGCGCAGTGGCTAGACGCCCCTATAAGTGTCCAGTAGTCATGGGCTCTAATCGCATAAAGTCGACCTAGCTTAACATGTGTACCAGGAAATGTCCTGGGATTCCTGCGGGTACATTAACAATTAAACCAACGACTCGTATCTTTAATTATCAGATTGTCCGTCTCAACTGGTGGTCGAAACGTTTATCGTAAAGTTCACAATAGTTCAAATATGAGCTGAACAAACAGAACCACATACTACGAGAATGATGCGCAGAGTGTAGATAGCAATACAAATAATTGTACAGACGCCAAAAATAATTGACTAAGAAATAGCCTCCTGGAAATAGTCAATCGACTAAGACCACAGGTTTTTCTTGACAGCAGGAATCCGTCGCTACATATGGAAAGATGTCCTATGTGTTGGGTGTTTGCAGATGGTTTCCAGCGCCAGTTTAATCTTTAGATGATGTGTGCAGACATTAGATTACTGTCTGTCCTCTTCTATCACTTGAGTCTTGTGAGTGCGGTTTAGTTAGTTGATTTAGCCTGTCATGGAATAAAAGCTGGCTGTAGTGTGTGTGGGCACCTTAACAATAATTCATGAATGCATATAGAAAACCATTTAGGAAATACGCACTTTTTCATTCGCATTTGAATATTACAAAAATACACAGCACATTTGTTCCGTTTGGCAGATTTATGGTAGGAAATATTTATTCATCGAGAGTTTTCATTCAGACACTTTATGGGTTATTATTACGTTAAAACGTATGTTACAAATGTCCACTCCGTGAAATTAGTCCAAGATAAGTACGTACATTGGAAGACATGCATGATGTTCTCTTTCCGGGGTGAACATCTTTGCATACTATCTCACAAAGCCCTAGCCCGGGAAATTAATTTTCAAAATGTGTACAAGGGACAATTCACGTTGCTACACAAAAAGTTGAACAAAGTAGGAATTGTGCAGCACAAACAAGGATAATCTTGTCAGCATAGATAGAATTGGAGTTGTATTGATTGACTGGAAATCTTGGAGGACGACGTTGAGCAAATTACGTTCTTATACAAACAGACGATTGTATTGAAGCTAGGAAGCAAATTTCTACCGACTTGGCAACGTGTAAAGTGGATGGCAATTAGCAACCTTGTGTTTTATTATACACGATTGGAAGAAAATAATGTTGATAATTTAAGCTGTGCACGCGAACAACGTAATTCGAATTTCAGGAATCTTATTGATACTAACAAAGAGAGTCTGCGAGAACTGAAACCTTACTGTCAAAAGAAATAGTCCTGGTCTATCCAGTACTCTTCTTTATGGCAGTGAAACCGGGACTGCTTACTCACACCAAGAGAAATGTTTAAACAGCTTTGATGTGCGGTGTCTGTGAAGAATATTTGGCATTAAGTGGCAAGATAAGATAACAAATACCGAAGTATTGAACAAATTGGGTGGCTTGTCGATTTGTTCCATAAAAAAGATCTTGAGGTCTACCTCTACTACGGCACAGATATCTGTGTAAGCGGGTTAAAAAGTTAGTTGTATATCCTTTACAGGACGTTGCAGTCAACACCAGAATATATTTTTTTTTTTTGCTGTTGTGATCTCTTGGCAAGTTTACCTTCAATAGTTTGCCATTTCTTTCTGAATGGCCGGCACCCTTACCTTTTCGTAAAAAAACCAACGCAACGCGGTCTGCTGCTAAATCGCGCGCAGCTGTGTTTCGAACGCGAGTGTGCGGGATTACGAACTTCGTCCGTAACCGCTTCGCCATGGAGCAGGCATGTAAGCGGGACATGATTGATACAGGCATTGATATTGCACCTTGGGAGCAAGTCACCATTGATCTCGTTGCCTGGAGGGAAAATATCACGAATGGAATAAAGACAAACGAGAAAATGATTGCATATAGGTCACATACTTAGCGTTTGAGATGTCAGTTGGTGCGTTATGGTGGAAATGACCATGTGTTTACATGCAAACATTGTGGAAGACCATATGCCGCGCGATTTTGTCTGATCAGTCAAATTCGCTACCACCGTGAGTTGTAGTTATTATGCTTTTTTTTTTTTTGTAGCACAATAACTATCGTCTGTCAAGACGGCAAGGTACTCCAGTACAGTATTCATGCTAAAAGCTAAATCTAATAAAACATGTATGGGCTATAACAGACAGAACAACAAATATCACTGGGAGCATGCGTATTTCTAGTGGCGATACACGGGTGTAAAACTTGGACTATTTAACCAAACACCGCTGAACAGCACACATACGTCTTTAAATAGACTTGTCAACAGAAGTTTATTAACAATTCAATGGACAAACAAGAAAACAAACAAATCTGTCTCGCAAGAACTCAACACTGAAGAAGACTGATTATTACGATATTAAAAACATAAGGAACATGAAATATACTGAGGATGTAAATGGGAATGATTAGCGGGTGCGTTGGGGAAACATAAAAAAATTGCACTGACAATGAGTTCAATTCCTCAGCTCTCCGCTCGCTCCATCAATCATGTGCCATGCCGATAAGCATGGGCGGTCATGTTTTGCCATCTCACTCGATCACCAGAGTCGTGGATCAGCTCCGTGTTCCTGTCTCAACCATGCCATGTGGCCAAGCCATCCAGGTATTTACTTCTCGGTCTTCCCCTTGGTCTCTTCCCTTCAACTTGCCAGCTGTCACCAAGTTCTCCAAGTTATTTCTTCTCATAACATGTCCAAATAATTTTGACTGTCTACGTCTAATGACTCTAATGATCTTACGATCTTCATTTGTTTCTTGAAGGACTTGTTCATTGGTTTGTCTGTCTTTCCATGACATTCTTTGCGTTTTCCTCAGAAACCACATTTCCACAGCCACAGATGTTTTGCAGCTTGACTGCTCATTGTCTACGCTTCACATCCATACAAAAGTACAGGTTCTATGTTGCACTTCAACACTCTTTTTCTCGTTTCTATTGATATCTGTCATAATCTCCCCATTAGTTCTACCGCGTCGTCGTCACCGACGCCTGGCGAGTACGGCCAGGGTCCACCTGTGAGCGACACTAACCACACTGTGTCAGGAATAGCCAGTCGGTGCAGGCGTGGGTCATGAAGTCCACGCAGGGACGCAACCCCGACTAGTGAGACTCACAGTGGTTAGCGAGCAGACGGCTTGGGAGCGTTGGACAAGACGGACGGAATGAATGGTGCTCGTACGCGAATAGAGAGAACGCCTGTGTGAATAATAGGAGACTGTGCGCCTGTGAGTTGTATACATTGTATTGATATATCTATTGAATGTATTATTGCATCGTCATTGTAATTGTACGATGCATGTAATGGTTGTGATGAGTGAGATGTGTGAATAAAGTGTTTGAATTGTAGTTGTAGTGCGTCACGTCAAGTCATTCTGTGACCGTGTTTGTATCACACTTGTTGGTGATTACGAGCCTGTGTTATTGCTGTATGCAAAACTCTGACAAGTGTGAACGCTCCAGGACGAATCCCACGTTCACACTTGTCAGAGTCTTGCATACAATATATGTTTTTTTTACAAATCTAAGGTCTCTTCCATCAATTTGTAGATCTTGGAACATCCTTATCATGTCGACATGTCTTACTTTATCGAAATCCTTTGAGTAGTCAATAAAGCAAAGATATAGATCTTTGTTTACTTCTATAGAACGTTCAATTACTGTTATCAGTATATACACAGCATTTACTGTACCCTTGCCTTCTTCAAACCCACATTGTTCTTCTCTTATTTCGGGTTGTATTTTCTTCCTCACTCTTTGCATGATAATTTTCAGCAAAATCTTCGTGATGTGGCTCATTATACTAATTGTTCGATGTTTATCACATTCCAAGGCTCCTGATTTCTTCGGGATTGCAATAAATGTAGAATAACATAATACAGGAGGTATATCTGCAGTATCATATATTGAGTTCAGCATTCTGGTGGCTTGGTCTATTCCACATTCTTCTAAGGCACTGATCATTTCTATTGTGGTGTTATCTGTACCCGGAGTCTTGCCAGTTGTCATATGGCTAAGAGCATTCTGAACTTCCATCTTTAAAATTGATGGTCCTTCATTATTATTCCGATGATCCTATTGTTCTTCTCTTGTATCACATAATCTGACCACGCATGTAAAATCCAATCTTTTTCTATTATAATGTTGCCATCTTTGGTTTTTAGGCAACCCGTTGATGTGTGTGTGTTCTTTTCTTAGTGATGTCATTAATTTGTTTTTGTTTTTTTTTTCTTTTGCAGTAATTTGGTATTCCGAGTGTTGTGTTGGTTTTCAATTCCCTTGCAATTTTCCTCAAGCCATGTTTCTTTTGCCTCTTTGCATAGCTTCCTAATTTTCCTGTGAATCTCTTCATATTTTTCCCTGTTATTGTTATTATATAGAAAGAATGGAAGATAATAGGGAAACAAAACTCGCTTACACTCAGGAAATAAATGACCGTAGTCCCCGAGGTAGACCAAGAAGACGGTGGAGAGATAATATATATACAGGCCTACAAGCACTTGGAGTCAACGACCGGCAAGAGAAGGTCAACCAGAGAGACGAATGGAGATGGATTGTATCTGCAGCTAAGAACCTCAATGGCTTGGAACGTTGAAGAAGAAGAAGAAGAAGAAGAAGAAGAAGAAGAAGAAGAAGAAGAAGAAGAAGAAGAAGAAGAAGAAGAAGAAGAAGAAGAAGAAGAAGAAGAAGAAGAAGAAGAAGAAGAAGAAGAAGAAGAAGAAGAAGAAGAAGAAGAAGAAGAAGAAGAAGAAGAAGAAGAAGAAGAAGAAGAAGAAGAAGAAGAAGAAGAAGAAGAAGAAGAAGAAGAAGAAGAAGAAGAAGAAGAAGAAGAAGAAGAAGAAGAAGAAGAAGAAGAAGAAGAAGAAGAAGAAGAAGAAGAAGAAGAAGAAGAAGAAGAAGAAGAAGAAGAAGAAGAAGAAGAAGAAGACGAAGACGAAGACGAAGACGAAGACGAAGAAGAAGAAGAAGAAGAAGAAGAAGAAGAAGAAGAAGAAGAAGAAGAAGAAGAAGAAGAAGAAGAAGAAGAAGAAGAAGACGAAGACGAAGACGAAGACGAAGACGAGGAAGAGAAGAAGAAGAAGAAGAAGGAAGAAGAAGAAGAGAAGAAGAAGAAGAGAAGAAGAAGAAGAAGAAGAAGAAGAAGAAGAAGAAGAAGAAGAAGAAGAAGAAGAAGAAGAAGAAGAAGAAGAAGAAGAAGAAGAAGAAGAAGAAGAAGAAGAAGAAGAAGAAGAAGAAGAAGAAGAAGAAGAAGAAGAAGACGAAGACGAAGACGAAGACGAAGAAGAAGAAGAAGAAGAAGAAGAAGAAGAAGAAGAAGAAGAAGAAGAAGAAGAAGAAGAAGAAGAAGAAGAAGAAGAAGAAGAAGAAGAAGAAGAAGACGAAGAAGAAGAAGAAGAAGAAGAAGACGAAGACGAAGACGAAGAAGAAGAAGAAGAAGAAGAAGAAGAAGAAGAAGAAGAAGAAGAAGAAGAAGAAGAAGAAGAAGAAGAAGAAGAAGAAGAAGAAGAAGAAGAAGAAGAAGAAGAAGAAGAAGAAGAAGAAGAAGAAGAAGAAGAAGAAGAAGAAGAAGAAGAAGAAGAAGAAGAAGAAGAAGAAGAAGAAGAAGAAGAAGAAGAAGAAGAAGAAGAAGAAGAAGAAGAAGAAGAAGAAGAAGAAGAAGAAGAAGAAGAAGAAGAAGAAGAAGAAGAAGAAGAAGAAGAAGAAGAAGAAGAAGAAGAAGAAGAAGTAGTAGTAGTATTACAGGACAACACAACACTGCCGACGTTTCGATTCTAGAACCTTTATCAAGGACAGGACAGCACAAACAGATAAAATGAGAAATAAAGCACACAAAATATAATACACAGCTTCTTGTTGATAGGAGGGAAACAGAAATGGTGGTTTACACCAGTGCAGAATGGTGCTCTTGGGCTACAAAAATTTGTGTTTTGATAAGTCACACTTTGGTTTCACCTGTGTATGGAGTTTATTGTAAGGTATGTATATCGTGTCTGTCTTTAGTGTGTCACTTCGTTTCGCAGGAACTAAATATACTTAATTGTTTGCAATTCATATTTTTATATCCTGCTGCAGCCGCTGCTTTTGCTTTTTCTTTTGTTTTTATCAGAACAAAATGTCTATATAATTAACGTGGCGCCACAATCCACATAGACCAATGTGCGCACTATACTCTGTCAAACAATTCATTTTCCTGTCAAATTATTGGTCAAAATAACTCTGTTACTGTAGATGTTTTTGCTATAAAAGTGCATTGTAACTTGAAAGTATGTCATGTCAGGGTGTTCAGTTCAGGATCTGAGCAAATATTTCCACCATTAATCTTTCTCTCTCTCTCTCTCTCTCTCTCTCTCTCTCTCTCTCTCTCTCTCTCTCTCTCTCTCTCTCTCTCTCTCTCTCTCTCTCTCTCTCTCTCTCTCTCTCTCTCGCTCTCTTTTTTTATTTTTTTTTGTCGACTGTCCGTAAACATTTTCTAGTGAAATTGATAGGTGGTTTGCGGCTGCATGTCTGTCAAGTGCCTGGCTGGCAAGCTGGTTGGTTAGCGATTCCTCTGGAAGATTGTGAATGCTAACTCTTAACTCTGATAAATTGGCGCATATGTCCTGGTCCTGAAAGCACCCAAAAGGGCTGGCATCTCTTGGAGAGAGGTTAATGTTTAGTACCGACCCCTTACTAAAGAACCACCTCCACAAGAACTGGGCAGCAATGCTCTCGTTCTTCTCTTCAGGATGAGAAACCCTGTGCGTTCTTCAAGACCGGTACTGGAATTTCACATCTGCGAAGTGGCATATTAGTATCAGTATGTCTCCGGATCATGATTCAGCACAGCTTATACGGACTCGGTGAGATTAGGCCGCGGCTGGTCATGTTTCTTACACGACTTTTATGTAATTCAATGGCACAAGCCTTAAATTCAACGTCCAAAGCAACCATTGAATTAGATGCTATAATTAATTATCGACTATGTGGCGAGGGGGTTACAGACGCAATTCGTAATCCCTCATGCCGCGTTCGAAACAATGCTGCGAGGGATTTGGCAGCAGAACGCTTTGCGTTGGCGTCCCATACAATGGTAGGGGCGCTGGTCGTTCTGAAAGCAATGGCAAACTACTGAACATAAACTTGTCTAGAAATCACAACCAGCCAGAGATGCTGGGGTTGAGGGCAACGTCATGTAAATGATTTGCAATTAACTTCTTCTATAACTAATTGTAAAGATACTGACATCCTACCAAAACAAAACTGGCTCTAGATAGCAATATTTCTCGGGAAGTCGACCTATCGACATAATATTTACTCTGGGTTGATTTTTATCTGTTGGCAAAGGATGAAACTGGTCATCAAACTCAATTATGCAATGGTCTAGAGCAGTGGTTCTCAACCGGTGGGGAATCCCCCCCCGGGGGGTGGGGGAGGGGGATGTTAGGGTTTCCAGGGGGAATGAAGATTATTTTAAGATCGTGTTAATACAAGAACCGATTACTTGATATTGTTTTTCCCTTCATACTTCACGGTTCTGTACGTCTCACCTTTCTGATATTCCTTTTATAACGTAAGTAGACTCGCAACTCATGTTTTATGTAGACGTCTAGACTTGTTTTAGCATGTGTTATTAAATTTAGCTTACATTATTATGTATACTATGTAGGGGCGGAGGGGGGGGGAGAGAATTTGTAGGGAGGAAATACGAAAGGGGTGGGGTGACGTTCTAAAAATATGATGAAGAGGGGCACGAGCCAAAAAAGGTTGAGAACCACTGGCCTAGAGAATATGAAGGCCTAACATTTTACTTCAGCAGCAATATATTCCACTGGATTACTTGTACCCCCAGTTTTAAGCATTGTACAGATTCTGTTAGATACAACTGGGAATCTGCCCTACATTCTGATAAAAATGTTGTGATTTAAACTCCACCAATCATCGGAATTAGTCCCCTTTCGGGGAATGTTTTGGCCCTTTTACCTTCTTTATACTCTCTATAGGTGAGCCCATTCCGGGTGTCTTTCTTCTCCGGTCGTGCTATGGCATCCTGACTTTCAGATTCGAGACGTTTTAATCGTTTTTTTTTTTGGCAGTTATCCTTCAAATACGTCGCTATGTTTACCCATCCACAAGCAATCCTGCCCTCAGAGAGGCGTTGTACACCTGAAACACCCGAAACCTAAGTTAGCATTATATAATAGAATATTCGAAACAGACAGTGTAAACTTAATATCTAGAACTCAATTCATGACATTTGGCTAAGACACAGAGAAACGATGGCTTCTGAATGTTAATACTTGTATTGTCACTAAGTTCATACGGTGTAAATAGAGCAGGGTCGACAAGTATTATCGGACTTTCCCTGAAGTTGTTTAAGAGGGAACATACAAAACAACAGGAATATGTTTGCTCCTCTCATATCTTTGCTAGATTGTCTTTCAAATTGTAATCCCTCCAAGGTGTTTGCACACTTAATGACTACATACACCGACATACGTTAGTTAAGGCAATCACCCTAATTTAGTGTAGATGCAACTCATCACAATATGTACTGAGTATAACTTTTGTAGACACGGTATCACAGAGGTTAGCGGGCTCACTTGCCGGCAACGTGGTCATATGTTCGAATCCCCTTCAAGACGAGATTGTTTTTTAATTGGCAAGGGCTCCTAGGTCTTGGCGACTCAGTGGCGAAGGAGTTACGGACGCAGTTCGTAATCCCGCATACCCGCGTTCAAAACACAGCTATGTTGGTTTTTTATGAAATGGTATGCGTGCCGGTCGTTCAGATTCGGCAGCGGTTCGCGCCATGCTGGTAACATACGGGGGTATGTGAGCCGGTCGTTCAGAAAGCAATGGCAAACTACTGAACGTAAAACTTGCCTAGTACACCAACAGCAGCTGAAATATACTGGAGTTGACTGCAACGTCCTGTAAGGGATATGTAACTCTTGCTCGCTTTCTGCGAGTAACACGGTAACGTCAGCAAATCTAAGATTGTTTATGATTCTTCCATTGATGTTAAGTACATGCATTCCGACTTCTTTAAACAATGAGCTAGCAACATCCCAACAATGTTGTGATTTATGGATGTAATGTCTTGTGTGGGTTTCGAAAGCAGAAGAATTATTTCCTGGTGGCAAAGAAACATGAGACTTATTCCGTCCCACTGAATCCGTTTTGGCGTGGGAGATAGTGATACATGTTGCAACAAAATATATACAGATAGCCTTATTCATTACCCTATTTCATGACAAGAATGCGATCTTTAAAGATAAATCAGAAATTGGATCTTGCTTTCATTCATTGTTCTTTCCACAGTAAAGATTTATTTCAAAGTGTGGACCAGCAGAAAAAATATATTAGTCGCATGTTCTTTGCAGGACATGATCATCAACCACATCATTTATTGGCTGTTTGAGTTTTTCTAGACAATTGTGCGTTCAGTAGTTTGCCATTGTTGTGACAACTGGAAAGATTTAATGGAAACAGAAATAGATTAAGACAGGGAGAGAACATTCTTGATGGACGTTTGTCATGGCACAGAAGGGAATTAACACACAAAGTGATACATGCTATTTGAGATGGCAAGATGTAGAGAAGTCAGAACATCAAGAGGCTGGGTTTACAATTACTTTCTGAACGGCCGACACTCACATCATTGTTAAAATCAACTTACAACGATGTAATTATAAATTACACGCGGCTAACATCACGCCTTGCATGTTTGGATTGCGAAACTGCGTTCCTAAGCCACAGGAAAATAAAAACTATGAGTGTTGCACTATTTCACAGTCCATAGTTTGTGTCACCTGAAGTTTGTATGTGAGTGCGTACTCGTGCGTATTTGTGAGTCAATGTGTGCGCGCCTGCGTGTTTGTGTGTGTGTGCGCCTGCGTGTTTGTCTGTCAGTATGTGCGCGCCTGCGTGTTTGTGTGTCAGTGTGCTTGTGCGCCTGCGTGCTTCAGTACCTGTGCGTAAAGACGCACGATACATCACTCCTACTTGTACGCTATATAATCTTCTAATGACATGGAGATGAATGTAACGTATACTATAGCAAAACAGATATAAATAACTCATTTCACTCCCTGAGGCGGACTCTGTGTATCTCAATGTAAATAAAGGACACCGTTAGGCTATCGTGTGTACATTGCTAGACTTATATATTTATAGACCAATCACCACTTGGTGGATGATGTGGTCTTTATCACAATGACCCCTCTAATTCTCAAAACATTCTTGGTACCCATTTTAAGCTGGGTCGACATGGGAGCCCAAGGCAAATTTTTAAATTCCTAATCCGCTCAGCTGAGGATGGAACCCATTGCCACCAGATCAGCAAGATTGTGTCTGTACTTCCGTAGATCCATGTGTATGGTGCTAGCCACATATTTGTAATTGAAAAGTCGGCAACCCACTGTAGATGTGTTGAGTATCACGCAGGTCACTTCATAGAGTATTTCCTCGAATCCCATATTAGGCTAGCAAGACCTAGAAAGAAGAGGAAGTTAGTTGCATGTCCTTTACAAGACGTAGCAGTCAACCCCAGCATGTTTTGGCTGTTCGTGATTCATGGGCAAGTTTAGGTTCAGTAGTTTGCCATTGCTTTCTGAACGACCGGCTCACATACCCCCGTAAGTTACCAGCACGGCGCGAACCGCTGCCGAATCTCGCAGCTGCTGTTTTTTCCACGTGGATGTACGGGATTGCGAACAATGTCGTTAGATCCCTGGCCAGGGAGACCGGCACAAACTCTAGCGGAACAAGTAAACAGACGTAGTGCAGAATGTGACTTAGATATTAATATCCAAAACACGAAAACTATGATAATTAGCAACAGAAAAGAAAGGTGATCAATCAACATCACAGCAAACGGGGAGATACTAGACCAAGTACCAAGTTTATCTTATCTGGGACACATAATAACAGATGATGGTAGAAGTGAAATATAAATCAAAAAGAGAATAGGAATGGCCAAAAATGCTTTCAACGGCATGAAATTAGTATTAACATCTACAGAGATTAACAACGCATTAAAAATTACAATTGTCAAATGTTACATATATTCAAAACTGTTGTATGTGGCGGAAGCCTGGACATTGAACAAGCAATTAGAAAGTCGAATAGATGCCCTGGAGATGTGGATATACAGAAGAATATTTCGTATTTCATGGAAACAGAAACAATCAAATACAGAGGTTCCAGAAAAACTGGGAATGAAATGAGAGTTGATGAAAGAAATAAAAAAAAGGCAAGTGAAATATTTCGGCCACGTTAAAAGACATTACAATCTTATAAAAGCCATACTGAAGGGCAAAGTTGAGGCCAAGCGAGCAAGAGGTAGATAACGATACAAGTGGGAAGATAACATCAAGATATGGACGAACATCAGTCTGACAGAATGTACAGTCAAGACGAGAGACAGACAGTATTGAAGATCCATTTCAGCCAACCTTCATTGTGGAGACGGCACCTAATTGATTAAGCTCATATAATCAAAACAGAATATCCAAAATGTAGATTACAGAACCCTATTTAGGTAAAATAAGAAGAGAGAGACATCCATAGACTCCAACTCTGTCGTACTGGAAATGAATATAGTTTGTGTTTAATTGTTTATAATACTACTAATTTAGTATAAGAGTTACTAAAGAATATTTTTTTTAAATTCATTGGACAGAAATTAGAACAAGCCAATATAAACAACAAGAAATCAATGTTGTAGATGACTGATTAATAAAACTAATACAATTGAGAAAAATGCAATATTTTGGGGAATGTAAAGAAACATGAAAGTCTCGAAAAGATAACTATGGAGGGAGGTGTACCTGGGAAGTTGGAAGAGGAAGACCACAATGTAGATGGATTCAAGAAGGAATAGAGCATGTAGTTGTGACAACAGTAGAAGCAGGACATCTGGTTTATGATAGAAAGACATTTCGAACGACTGTTACCATGGGACACTTTGGCATAGAACGAGCTGCTGGTTGCTGGTTCAACAGTTCACGTTGAGCACATTAGCAAATCATTTTACACTAGATGTTATCCGTTAGCATCTGGATGTTTTCGCACAAATGGCCGTGCTTTTTAGTACAGTTGTCCCTTCAGCGAGGGGTTCCATTATTTGTAGGAGTTAGGTTCAAACCCAGTTGGGTGTTGTTGTTGTTTTGTTTTGTTTTTATCATATTGCTGGTGTGTCCTTTAATCTCTGCTTCCGTCTATACATATATGAGTGCCAATCAATAAATGTGGATGTATTTCTCATCGCATCTTCAATCACCTTAAGAGTTCACCAACAATTGGCCCAAATACATGACTATAAATAATAGACAGGAAGTTAAAATATTTGACAGGCTAAATAAACAGCAACGAAAATCTCACGATCCTAACGAGATGACAGTGAAGCCATCCTACACGACACTGTTTAATATTCTTATCCCTGCCCCCCTCCCCCTCCTAACCTTCACATTGCAGCTTAGAATGAACATGTCATGGTTCATCATCGTCACCATGCAGCACATATAGGGTGTATTTTTAATGACTGTGCAGTGTTTGAAACTATTGCCGGTCCAAGTTTTGTATTCACCCGCTATAAAGTTCTTGCAACATAATAGGTAAATACAAAACTTAGACCGGCAATATTTTCAAACACTGTACAATTATTACAAGTACATCCTGTATTTTGCAACATGTCGCTCTTATCACATCCTGCCGAAAAGTGTCTCGATCCTTAACCAGTGTTTGCATTCAAAAACAACAAGTAAAGAATCCTTTTTACACGCCTTATGCGCTCAGGGTATATTATGCTAGAACTATCTTTTAGAGACCAGTGGATTCTCTATCACACCACAGCCTTTACTTCCCGATTCATTCCCTAGCACCTATTTTAGACTGGGTTGACCTACAAGTTCGGGTACATTTTAAAAGCCCGCCCTCATGTGAATTGCACCCCATGGACCACCATGTCGGCAGGAGAGCGTCTAGCCACCACGCTACCGTAACTCCCAAATCTTGTGCCTCACGAATGTGTAATACCTGGGTATCTGTGATGTCCTGTGTGTACCTCCGTGCTGTTCGACCCGTGCCTCCTCTTCCAATAACCATACCTTTCATCAAAGTTCTTTCCTAACCACTGTGGCATTTAATATGGTCAGAGTATTTCAGTTTCCGAGAATTGATGCTCGCTATGATGCATTTTTCTTCGATTTTCTGACCTTGTAGAAGGTTGATATTTTTCTGTCGATATTCTAAGAACGTTAAGGTAGCATTTAATTTCAAAACCTATATCGGGATTCTCATCTCATCTCATCATGTTCCTATTGTACCTTGCGGTATCGAGGTGAAGTATAAACAGCGGGAGGGTGCCCACTTATGGGCTTCATGTATCGATATTCCCATGGACTCTGTTATTCCCTGTCCCATCGTTTACGTAGGTCGGCCTCTTCCTCTGCTTCCCTCTGGTCTGTACATCATTGCTTGTTGTGGTATACTGTTGGTTGATAACCTACTTGCTTGGCCAAACCATTTGACTTGCTGCCTTCTAATAAAATCTAGTGCAGCTATAACCCCCACTTTAGTCCTGATTTCTTCATTTCTGATCTTATCTCATCTTGATACATTGAGTATTCTTCTCAGGAATCTCATTTCTAAACATAAACTGTGAAGTATATCGGGATTATGCACCCGAAAATCATCCAAATTAATTATTTCAGTCGGAACTGGTGTTGACAACTCTGATCATGTCTTTCCATAGTCATCTATTCTTAACACCATTCTCAAATGTTTACTAAATTTATAATGCAAATTCATCGGGTTAATAAATGCATCTATATACATTAAATTGTAACAGAAGGTTCTCGGTGTAAGACAGACATATTATAAAAAGAAATGCGGTGGCAAAGAAAAAATTTAGGAAACCAACAGCAGCAACAACACATTATATCATCAATGAATATACAACTAGATGACGGGAAAGAATGCTCCGTGTTTACATTTTCTCAGTTGCATTGTATGTCTCTGAAATATGAACAATGGATAACCGTGATGGAAAAATTGGTGTTAACTGAAAATAACAGGACCAAGTGGATAGAACAATTGACAAATGAAAACATTACAGAAACCATAAAAGAGAGAAGAATACTAGTTTACGGCTATGAAAAGAAAGAAAACATCTATGGCTTGGTTACATCACAGGCACAGAGAAACATCAGAATTCTTGAACCAGAAGACAAAATAATAGAAAAAATTGCAAGCGGTCTTCTTCTTCTTCTTCTTCTTCTTCTTCTTCTTCTTCTTCTTCTCTTCTTCTTCTTCTTCTTCTGCTTCTTCTTCTTCTTCTTCTTCGTCTTCTTCTTCTTCTTCCTCTTCTTCTTCCTCTCCTCCTCCTCCTTCTTCTTCTAAATATTACGATTACCGTTATTATTATTATTATTATTATTATTATTATTATTATTATTATTATTATTCCTGCTCTGGAATATCATCGGCTATCATGACTTTCCTATATTCTCTGCCATCTTATAGGTTGATGACGCAGGCGTTGCATAAATTATTATATGTTGCCCAGCTCTTTAAGCTATCCATGTACATCATTCTCGGTCTTCCTCTGCTATATCCTCTATACCAGGTCTTCTATAGACGCGGTAGAGAAATGACCAGCACGCTTGCCTCTCTGCCCGGCGGTCATGTGCTCGAATCCCCTTTTTTTATAAAACATTGTCAAGGGTTCCCAAGCAGAAGAGACTAAAATTCGTACCAGAAAATGTTCTGAGAGCACCCAAAAAGCCTAAAGTCGTGGAAAAGAGTCCCTTAGCTTACTTTAAACGCCTCTTCTATGACGTGCCGGGTATTTGTCAATCGACTTGACCTTATGACTCTGGTGAGTAGTGTTGTAACACCCGCAGGGTTCAGTACTCCAAGGTGTTTTCTTCTCTGCCCACGATAGTCTAACATTGTTTTGTTTTTTTAAATAATCCAGCATCTCCATTTCCCCCAGATTCTTCATAATTTCATAACTCACTGTCAATCATTCCCATCCATATAGAAGAATAGACAACACACAACTTTTCAGTAAGAGGATTATTGTACTTGTGACAATTCGTATTTTTGAGAGGCTGCTGAGTATTGTAAAAGAATCTTCGGATGTAGTGATTCTTTTCTTTATTTCTAGCTTATATCTTCCGCCAGATGTCACTGTGTAGAGCAGAAATCGAAACAGATTAACCTATTTGATTTCCATGCATTTATTATTGACTACAAGTAATGGATCTCTTTTGGGGAGTATTGTATTTTTGGTGCTACCTGCTGTTTTGTATAGACCAATCGACACTCGATAGATGATGTAGTCAGTAACACACCGGCAGCCTTCACTTCTCATAACATTTCGTGGTACTTAAAACATGTTAAGTACATATCCTTTACAGGACGTGGCAGTTAACCCTAGCTTTTTTGGCTGTGTAATGTTTTGTAAGTTTACGTTCAGCAGTTTGCCATTGCTTTCTGTACGATCGGTACTCAAAACATTGTATGAAAACCAACGCAAGGCGGTTCGATTCCAAATCTCCCGCAGCTGTGTTTCGAAAGCGATATGAGGGATTGCAAACACGTTCGTAACACCTTCGCCACAGCGTCTGCTGTAACCTGGAAACTGGGTCCCCAAAACAATCATAAAATAATCGACTCAATTGGGATTTCAACAGGTGGCCACTGGGCCTGCGTGTAAGCGTTCTATCCACTGGAAAACCGCTGCTCCCATCTGGTTTTTTTTTCCACATCCTTACAGGACGTCTCAGTCAACATCGGCATTTTTCAGCTGCTGTTGATGTACTAGGAGAGATTACGCTCAGTAGTTTGCCATTTCTTTCTGAGCGGCCCGGCTCACATAGGCCGTAAGATACCAACACGATAAGAACCGCTACCGATTCTCGCACAGGTTACGTTTTTTTTTTATTTTTTTAGCATAACCTTTACAGGACTTAGCTGTCAACACCAGCATCTTTCAGCTGTATGTTGATCTCTTGGCAAGATTACGCTCAGTAGTTTGCCATTGCTTTCTGAGCGGCCGACTCAGTATCCCGCAAGTCACGAGCGGGGGTCGAACCGCCTCAGCTCTCGCTCCGCTACGAGACTCTGCGTGATAAACGGGATTACAGAGAGAAAGTGTTGTAACCCCACAGCCAGAGAGACCGGCCAGGTTACGTTACTCACAAGAATATACGGGATTACGGAGTAAGACGCTAACCCCTAGATACACAGTATAATTGAATGTCTGCTTTCTTGTAGACTACCATGCATTCACTGTTACTAGCGTGTAATGATAGTCCTTTCTTCCCGTTTTACCCCCAACACCTTCTTCCGAATAGCTTGCTGGCTACTTAAGACTGCTGTTAATATTGTCATCAGCTTACTTCGGAATATTTATATTTTGGCTTCAGCGTGGCCGAATGAGTAAGAGCGCTCGCTCTTAAACTTCCGGTGTGCTGATGCCGATGTAGCAGGTCCAACCCCTACACCGGACAGTGGTACTAAAATGCTGACTTCTCCTTTTTTTTATTTTGCATATCCTTTTTATAGGACAACGCAGTCAACACTAGCATTTCTGCCGTTATGATCTCTTGACAAGTTTATGTTCATTGCTTTCTGAACGACCGGCACTGATACCAATGCAAAACCAACGCAATGTGGTCTGCTGCCACATAGCGCGTAGCTGTGTTTCGAAAGCGGGTGTACGAGAATGCGAACCGCGTCCGTAAGCTTTTCGCCACGGAGATCGGCGTCCTTGGCTTCTTTACTTGAGGTTCTTTGCTGCAGATACAAGCCGTCTCCATTCGTCTCTCTGGTTGACCTTCTCTTGCAGTCGTTGATTCCAAGTGCTTGTAGGTCTATCTGTATATGATCTCTCCACCGTCTTCTTGGTCTACCTCGGGGTCTACGGCCATTTATTTCCTGAGTGTAAGCGAGTTTTGTTTCCCTATTACCTTCCATTCTTTCAATATGCCCCAGCCATTGTAGTCTATTAGCCTTCATTTATACCAGTGATTAGCGGGACTTAAACAGATCATAAATGTCTTTGTTACTTCTTCTTTTCCACTCTCCACTTTGTGTATCCCTAATGGGTCCAAAGATGCGTCTTAAAACTTTGTTCTCAAAGGTTTGTAACAAGGCTTCGTCTCCTTTCGTTGTACTCCAGGTTTCAGAGCCATACAGCACAACTGGTCTGATCAGTGTTTTGTATACTGTGATTTTGGTGTTACGAGATAGCGCATTTTATTTTAGTAGATGTTGTAGTGCATATTATATCTTATTTCCAGAATTGATTCTAGTTTGTATTTCTTCCCTTATGATGTTGGAGCAGTTGAAGACTGTACCCAGGTACCCAGGTTTGTATGTTTCCGTTCTTAATGGTCATATTATCTATTTGATTGTGGCCAGAGTTTGTAGCCATTCCTTCTCTTGAAATTGCCATATATTCTGTCTTATCTTGGTTGATAACCAGCCCCATCTGTTGGGCTTTTTCCTTTAAGTGAGTCAATATTTCCAATGTCTTTTGTTCATTTTCCCCGATAATATCTATATCATCTGCATAACCAAGCAGCTTGGATGTTCCTCCAATATCACATTCCTCCTTTACCTTCCTTACAACTTTCTCTAGAGCCAGTTTGAAGAGTAGCGGCGATAGTGCATCATCCTGTTTCAAGCCAGATGTTATTTGTAAAGGGTCTGATTTCCTGCCTTTATATGTTACTATATTATAAGTATCTTCCATGCATAGTCTGGTCATGTTAATTAACTTCCTTGGTATTCCAAATTCCTGCATAGCATTCCATAGACTATTCCTAATGACACTATTATAAGCCTTTTTAAAATCCACAAAAAATGTTATGGAGATCTCTTTTATATTCCCAATTTTTCTCGGCTATTTGTCATAAGATAAATATCTGATCTATTGTTGATCTGTTTTGTCTAAAACCCGCCTGGTAGTCATCTAATATGTCTTCTGAATATGGTTTTAGTCTATTTAGTAATACTGCGGATAGTATCTTACAGCTTGTGGACAGTAGTGATATTCCTCTATAATTTTCACAATGGAACTTGTCTCCTTTCTTAAAGATAGGTATCAATCTCTTTCCAGTCATGGGGTAATTCTTCTGTCCTCCAGATTTTTATTATTAGTTCGTGTAGCTTTAGATGTAATGCATGGCCACCTGCCTTTATAAATTCAGCAGCAATTCCATCAGCCCCAGTTGCCTTATTGTTTTTAAGTCGTGTGATTACATATAGGATTTCTTCAAATGCAGGTTCTTTAATTTGTGGTTCACACGTTTGAACCTCTTCCTGTGGGAAATTATTACTTGGAGCTTCACAATTTAGTAATTCAACAAAATATTCTTTCCATGTGTTGCACATTTCCTCATTGGTATTTATCATATTTAAATATTGAGCACAACCCACTACTGGCAACGCCGATCGCATTCCGGCACGAACCTAAGGCCTATCCACGTCATGGAAGCACTATACTCGAGTTTCGCCCTCGTTTGAGCTCGTCAGTAGTGCATATCCCTGACCGGATCCGGAAACAAGCCCCGGATCACGCGTGTGAAGCTGGGTGTGTAACCACGCAGCACACACTGGACACGCCAAATTATCACACCGGAATACCACAACGCTACCTATCGTAGGCTATGCTCAAGATTGCCCAATCGCCGCGACTGACGTCCGTCAATCGATGTGGACCCGAACGATCAGGACTTCTCACTGGCAAGGAACACCAGGCCTCCTAAATCCAGTGAGCAATGATAAAATTGATTATTTGGTTGTTTCGGGATTTGAAATTTAAATATTGAGCACAACCCACTACTGGCAACGCCGATCGCATTCCGGCACGAACCTAAGGCCTATACACGTCATGGAAGCACTATACTCGAGTTTCGCCCTCGTTTGAGCTCGTCAGTAGTGCATATCCCTGACCGGATCCGGAAACAAGCCCCGGATCACGCGTGTGAAGCGGGTGTGTAACCACGCAGCACACACTGGACACGCCAAATTATCACACCGGAATACCACAACGCTACCTATCAACCTATAACAACCAAATAATCAATTTATCATATTCACATTTTTGTCTTTTAAACCATATGTGTTGTGTTGGTGTTCTCGTTTCATTGACTTCAGTTCTTTAAAAAAACTTTCTGGATTCGTTTTTCTGGTGATTAGTTTCCATATCTTTGATTCTATTACTCATATATTCTCGCTTCTGCTGTCGAACTATTTTTGTAGCCTCTTTATATTCATTTCTATATTGCTCTTCCTTTTGAATGTTGTTGATGTCATTTAACCATAAATGTCTGGCATTCTTTTTCCTAATGACTGCTTCTTCACATTTTTTATTGAACCATCTGTTCTTTCTATGCGTGGTTAACACACCGAGACATTCTTCTGCTGTAGATTGAATTGTATTATTGATTGTCAACCAAGTTTGGTCAACGCTTTCCTCCAAAGGGTTTTGCAGAGTTTCAAGTTTACATTTTATTTCATCTGTAAATTTCTCTTTGACTGTAATTTCTTGTAGTTTTTCTCTGTTGTGTGTTGGGTGTCAGAATTCGAGGCTTATGTATCTGTTTCGTAACAAAATAGTTTTTACAAAGGTGGGGATGTTAACCCCACGCTTCAACCCCCAACCTGGAAGATCAGGGTGTTTCTCTTTGTCTGTTCTCTACCCTTTGACCTGTCGGGCTTGGGAGGCCCTGCTGGTAGCTACGCTACCGCCGCATAGCTCTTGGTTTGGCGATGTAAATTACAAGTACCTCAGAATTCTGAGTGGGTTCGCCTGATGGTCGTTGACACTGGTAATAGGCAAAGCTAATCCACTAGCAAACTTCAATGCAGTATAATAGAATAGGCAGCACTTGTATGAACTACGCTTGATTTCTAAGCGAACAAACGCAACAGCAAACAAACACAACAGCAAACAAACACAACAGCAAACAAACACAACAGCAAACAAACACAACAGCAAACAAACACAACAGCAAACAAACACAACAGCAAACACCACAAAACTTTCCTCTAGATCAGCCGTGTCAAACTCAATCGCTCAGCGGGCCAAAACTCAAATCACATGTAAGGTCGAACAAGATAAACATTCAATAAGCCGAAAATTAAACCTTTTTTTAATATTAATATAAATTAAAACAGAGAAAATTTTTAATAATAAAAAATCAATGGTGTACAAATTTTCACTCGTATGGCAATTTGTCAGAAAGCACTGTTTTATCATGCTTTCTTATTTACAAGTTCGTTTATGTTGGGAGTAATGTTCTATGTCATTGAAATTCACTTGGTGGGCTGCAATTTTTCATCAGTGAGACGACTCCTATGTTATGTTTTGTTAATCTTCATGACAGAAAACAGCTACTCACACAGATACGTGCTACCAAACATGCTCAAGGTTCGAGCCGCATGTAGATGAAGCCGGGGCATCTCTTTAGAAATGAAACGAGTGGTGAACTGTGCAGGCCCCACAGTGTTGTACTTTGCCTCTAGTGTCCCATTACACTGCAGCTCTATTAACCCCATCTGCTAATTTGCAGGTGCAGTTTCCACATCTATAGCAAATGGATTATGAAGAAACTTGAAATTACATTTCTGTGCTTCAAAGTCACTAAAGCGCCATGCGAATTCGGCGCAAAGTAAGCTAAGTTTTTCAGCAAAGTGTGCATTAGGAAACACCATAGCGTTGACTTGATTTAACATTGCTTGGCAACAAGAAATGTGAGAACAGGTTGCATTGGTGCATTTGTGTCTCCAATAAGCACAGCTTCACTTGAAATGCCTTCACTGCACCATGTATATCAGTGATAAAGTGATCCCGTCCCTGGCGCTGCAGGTTCAAGTCATTGAGATGCGTGTTTATATCAGACAGAAACGCCAACTCACGTTTGAACTTTTTATCCCGAAAAACTGTGGAATTGTTTCCTTTAATGACCATTAATTGACATATTTTCTCCATCAGATTGGAAAAATAAACTGAGAACTTTTCCCCAACTTAGCCACCACACCTCTGAATAATAAGGCATGTCGCCGAACGCCGATTCTATTTCCTGCAACAACAACAAAGACGGAAATTGGCTGTAATTTAAACCTTTGACTCTTAAAAAGTTGACGGTTTGTGTTACAGTGCACTTTATATCGTGACCGTTAAAATAAATCTTTGCCTAAAATTCTCTCTCGGGCCGAATATATTTGTACGTCGGTTGAGACTTCTCGGGCCTGATATTATTGTACGGCGGGCCTGATGTGGCTCGCGGGCCTTGAGTTTGACACATGTGCTGTAAATGTTCGATGTTTCTAAATATTATGTTCCTGTAAATCATGAAAGATCGGGAATTAAAACGAATCCTTGTGTAATTCCTCGTTTAATTACTCTGAATTCATTACCTTCTCATTCATATCTTATGTCAGATTCTTATTCCCAGTTTATATTCCTTATCATCTGGGGTCATACACGTGTAAGCAAAGTTTATGCTAAATGATCTCTTTGAATATCTATGCATCTCTCCATGAGCATCGATAAATTAAAAATCAATTACTTGTTTTTTTATCTGCTAAAAATCCCAAGCTGAGTTTCTGTCATTTCTGATCATATGATTTCTTATTCTTTCCATTATAATGTAACTAATTAACGTTGTAAAGCGACTAATTAAAATTATTGCTCTACGTAAAACAACCTGTTGTTCTTAGTTTTTTAATGTATTGTTATGAAAACTTATCTGCTGATGATTGCGAAGATCTCAAACGGATAGACCAAGAAGACATTTGTAAAACCGTTATGCGCCTATCTGTCGATGCAGACATTCATAGAACTAAAGATAGCGCAACAAGATTAGAGAAATGGGAAGATCGGGAGGCCTTGCAATCAGCATACAGGCTTACATATTTCATAATTAGCTGTACCAAAGAATGCAACACCATGAACTACCATCATTGGCCCTATATCAGAGAAGATCTGCTGCAAGAGCAAGAGGACGCCAAGGAAGAAAATTGATTAACGACATCTAAGACATTATACAATCAGACGGAAAGACACTATCCAGTGCCACCAGTCGGGCGCTGGAATGCCAACTATTTCTCTTCACAACGCTTGGTGGCAAAAGTGGAAAATGATGATGATGATGATGATGATGATGATGATGATGATGATGATGATGATGATGATGATGATGATGATGATGATGATGATGATGATGATGATGATGATGATGATGATGATGATGATTGTCGGATATGGGTTTGATTGATGGCTCAACCCCACAGAGATAAATGATGAAAAATCATTTTTCCCAATGTGATCCTGCCCGTTTAATTAATTTGGTTGTACTGACTCAATTGTTGAGACCAGAAATAGAGTTTTAGAGAACCAAGGAATACCTTTAGGAAATACTGAAAATGTTGTACTCCCTTTTATACCCAGTTTATTCCCTAAGTGGTTCCTTGCCTCTCCTCTACCAACTAATTAATTCCATCTAGAGTAATTTAAAACAATTTGATTATGACAAGTAAAATACAATCAATACATGACATGACCTTAGTTTTTGTGATTTAATAAACAGAAATATGGATTTTGTAAATTGCATTCAAAATTACAATTTCCTGTCATAGAAATAAGGACATATACATATACATTAAATATTACAGACTTGATGTGCCCATGATCCGGTAGATAATTAACCATTTAGATTTTTCGCAGTGGCCTGTAAAGCTAATCTTTTACTGGTCTGGATGATCTGAAAAAAAGGAACTGTCTCCAATCAGGATTCTCCACTTCCAGCTTTGGGAATCACTCTGGCTATCATCAATTGTAGTATTATTTATTGTTCCTGGGTGTAGTAGAACATAAGTTGGCTCTTGTTTTCCTTTGTCTTGGCAGGTACTTATTTTAAATAAAGATTACCTCTCCTATGAGACAAATGGAATGGTTGCAGGTAGATAAGGTTTGACGCTACTCTGTCAAGGGCATCACTCAACCATGTGCTCACTCAACAGGTGCTGCCTTCAAACTTCACCAAGTCAGGTCTGGATTGACATGAATAAGACCACTACCTGAAATTCCATCAATCACATAATTCGAATAATATCAGAAATATGACATTAGGATTTACATGTAAAAGCCTAAGAACATAACCAGTGAAAACAATAAAATGGATCCTGTTCTTTAGAGAAAATAACATAGAAGAAAGATAGTCATGGTGTTTTCATGTAGTTATCACCAACACAGTTGTTTGCTCTCAATCCAATCTTCCACTATCAAGTGTTCAAGGTTTAACTAGCAGATGTGCAGTTTCATCATCACCTATGCCTGTCCTCAGGTTTCTAGAAGTAATACCTTGAGTGATTGGGAATTTAGCAATTATGTTGACCATTCTCTTCTGTATCTAGTTTTGTTCTCTACTTCATCTTTTTCTATTCAAGAAAAGGGTCTTATACATTAAGAGCTTTTAAAAGTCAGGTCCCATTTCCATGAGTATTTGCTTGTCAACAAGATAAGTACATTCTGGTATTATTCTTGTATAGCCTTCAGGTGTATTCTTCTTCATTAAATGCTTCAAGTGAGAAGATTTCTTCCATTCTCGTGGATGTAACATTGATTATTATCATCAACATCATCATGGTTTTTATAATAATTGTAATTAAAATCCTTATCATTATTTTCATAATTATTACATTGTTATTACAATCATCATCATTATTATCATGTTTATGACATTAGAAATCATTACATTATTCTAACATTATCATCATAATCATGGTTATATCATTTTCATTAAATTACAGTCATCCTCATCATCTTTGAAATTCATTATTATCATTACAATAGACCATATGTGTTAACATGAACTACAAAGTGGGATTTTGCTTAAATTACAAACACAGATGCTGGTGCTATGCGTAATGTATGATATGGTTTGTGTCGTGCTTAGCGCACAAAACTAGATGATAGAGATATGAATGATACTTTATACAAAGTGGTGTTATGCGCCGGAGTGTACTAAATTAGTTTTTAGTTTATGGGGTACACCGAAGCATTTCTCTAGTGATAGGCATGGCATTCCACATCAAAGTTGCTGGCTATCATTAGATTGACTGTTGGCTTATACTCCCTCTTTCTCACTCAGCATGTAACTTCACTCACTCACTCAACTCTGACATCATTCATATGTATGGATGATAATTTCACTCAGTCCACAGACACATTCATATGGGTATGGGTGATCATATAGGAATCCTTCATCACACATTCTTCATACTGTCATGTAAAGTGGGTACTTATGTGATTTCCAAATGACAACATAACATGTTTACACCATATGGCATCACAATGAGGTCTCACCCATTCATCAGACACAATCATATCTGTATGGATGACAATCATGCATATGTAGGTGCTTTACACAGAATACATTCACAGATTCACCAAGAAGGACATTACAAGGGCATCTCATCCTTCAACCTAACTTGTAGTCATGCATGCTGGTGGATTTTATGAAATGATACATTCACATCTGTTTAACAATGATGAACTCACACATGAATCCTCACAGACATGTTATCAACAATGTCATAGTGATCATTGTGATCATTAGACACACTTAGGCAATTCATCCAGGATTTAGCAACATGGAGTCCAGGAGTTATCACATGTTCTCATGAAATACATACAATTTAGGTGATATATCCAATTCATATTCAGGCATTATGAATTAAAATACTTCTTGCATGGCGGTTGGTTACGAACTATTATGAGGCACAAATATTATTATTGCCCATGGTTAACAGCCATGTTTATATATTTGCCTTACCCCAAGTGGCTGTACCATCACACAAATTATGAGACCTGTAGAGCTCTGGCTGGTTCTCATGTGCTCATGAATTAAAAGAAACTATTTGGTTGTCCATGTGCTCATGTAAAAAAATAAATTTACTGACTAATGTGCTCCATCTACTTGACTATACACATTCCACTAAATTCTCTATTAGTGCTGGCACATGTAAACTAGTTTTTAATCTTACCAGTGGGCCATATACATTATGTCCTTACCACTGTACTAAGAATTCTGAAGTTCCTTAAGTCACTCTAATTCATTGTAGATTCAGTTTCATGCTTAAGAAATAAAATGTATAACATGTGTCTAATGTTCTATACATTAACTAAGTTGCTTAGCTGGGAGAAAATAAACACTGTAGTTTTTCTCCTAATGTACAGTTTATCTTGTGACTATGATAACTGAGTATAATATTATTTAGTTTGTATTAAATTCTTTAAGAACTCATCATTCCAATCATTGTGGATTGAGCTGCTTAAGAATTAATTGTACAACTTGGATTAATGCTTATACATTAATTCAGGTGTTTGCTTTTGGGAGAAAATAACATTCACTATGGGTATTCTTAATTAATAGTTTATCTATAAACTATAGCAATTAAATTAACTTCTTAATTCACCACACGTGTTCAACCGAGTCTACTTACCAAATCTCTTCTGGGAAAATAGGCTCACAACTAACTAAGATTTAAACTAAATTATATTGTTTACCTTCATTTAAAATGAATTTCTTCCACACTTCGGCGCCAGGATTAAGATTTT
>JACEFZ010024261.1:5000-27500 GCA_014155875.1 Cepaea nemoralis | reverse complement strand
TTTTACGTGTGCTTTCATCCAAAAAGTGTTGAATTTTAGCAAGTTGGTAAACTTTTTGTGCTATTCTCTTGGTAAGGGCGTGAACATGAGGGCTCCAGTTTAAATGTCTGTCAATTAAAAGACCTAATGTTTTATGTTCATTTACATTAATTGTAGGTAACGTGTCCACGTGGAGCTCGAGCGGTGTCCCAGTTATGGCTAGGGTCTGTAGTTTTTGTCTGGTCGTTATTAGCATGGATTTGGTTTTGTCGATGTTAATTAACATGCGAATAAGTAACAAGTAATGTGAATAAGTAATGGGAATAAGTAACAAGACGGAATTGAAAAATTAACGATGAAGAGTGAGGGAAAACAAGGAAGCAAACAGTGTGAAAAACATTATCATTACGTTAAGGAAAACACTACAAAACTCCACAACAAATTAGCATTTATGCTTTATAAATTACACCATAGACAGAGTGAAACATGAGAAATTAATCAACATGCAAAAAAGTATAATCAATGGTGGCAGAGATCAGCTAATAATGAAGAATATACATTGGCGACAATCATCAGCTGTTATGATTGGCAATCGTTTATTAATATTTCAGCATGGGAAGCAAAATGTCAGACAAGATTGTAGTGTCATTTGATTTCTGGCATTGCCTAGTGTTCACAGAAGTAACTCTACATAAGATCAGTGGTGCGCAGTGGCTAGTAGACAAGCAACAAGTAGGCTGGTCACTAAGATAAGCGGTGCTGTCTCTTCTCACACCAGTGATCCTGAGTTCGATCCCGGGTCCATTCAGGGATATGCACTACTGGCGAGTTCAAACGAGAGCGAAACTCGAGTCTCATGCTTCCAGTCAGACTTGGACAAGGCCCTAGGTTCGTACCTGAATTCGATCAGCGTTGCCAGTAGTAGGTTGTGCTCAATCTTCAAACCTCAAATCCCGAAACAACCAAATAAATCAGTATAACGTTCTGGTTAGGTAACGATTTGGTTAGGGTGGTTCGATACCGCCCGTGTGTTGCCTGGGCCCATACGGGGGAGCAAAGAATAGTAACACTGTTGCTTACCATGCATGTCGTACGAGGCGACTAAGGAGGATATGGTTCCGTCGCCCTGCTACTGAGTGAGTGCGTGGCGCGACACTGTGAGCTGTGAGTTTCGCTTGGAATGCTTTTACATCTGTCCGCGGTTGTGTGTAGCGGGAACTGCATGTTCAGAACGATGGCGGCCGGTTGTTGCTGGATTGACTGGTTTGCCTTTTCGGCTAAAGAGTGCATTTTTCAGGAGACTCCTGGCAGTCGCCGCTGGAGCTACGGAGTTCATGCTTTGTGCGGCGTTTTCGGCGGGTCGCCCTGTGGAAAGAGACCCAGCCATATAGGATAAAACCTGAGTCAATGAAGTCTTTCTGGTGACTGCCATTTCCATCAACGATGAACTGTATTTTTCATGGAGGACTTTTGTGTTGGCATTCTGGCGGCGGCATTATGCACAGTGTACCTGTGCGGACTGTTGGCTTGCCGATACTCCTGTCTGTTCCATTTTTCACTTTTGGCAGTGAGGAGCATTTTGTGTGATATTCACTGACACAGGAATGGAGCAATATGGGGACAACCCGTTGCCGTGAAGTTGGAACCACGACTAACTAACTAACTAACTAACTAAGTTGTTAGATACTCTGGCTGTTCTGGGTAATCGCAACATTCGCCTCAGAAAGCAGATCTCTATTGCCTTTAAGAAAGTCATAATCTGTTTGTTCACATGCCAAAATTTACTATTATAAAGCAAGCCAGGTTCTTCATAAGATTTTAGTATTATAATATTATAAAGTTAGAATAGATCCCATACTGTTCGCACAGTATCACACAGGTGGCCTTTTATCTCCCGGCAAATTTTCTGGTAACGATTTGGTTAGGGTGGTTCGACCCCGAGCCATGTTCTTCTTGAAGAAACCTCCGCTTCGAATGGCATTTGGTGAGAGTGGTTCGACCCGAGCCATGTTCTCTGTAAAGAAACATCCGCTACGAATGGCATTTGGTGAGGGTGGCTCGACCCGAGCCATGTTCTTTGTAAAGAAACATCCGCTTCGAATGGCATTTGGTGAGGGTGGCTCGACCCGAGCCATGTTCTTTGTAAAGAAACATCCGCTTCGAATGGCATTTGGTGAGGGTGGCTCGACCCGAGCCATGTTCTTTGTAAAGAAACATCCGCTTCGAATGGCATTTGGTGAGGGTGGCTCGACCCGAGCCATGTTCTTTGTAAAGAAACATCCGCTTCGAATGGCATTTGGTGAGGGTGGTTCGACCCTGAGCCATGTCCTCCGTAGAGAAACCTCCGCTTCGAATGGCATGTCTTCTTCTTCTGGGTTCATCCGGAGTTTTTTTGTTTTTTGTTTTTTTGGACGTGATTGCGTTGTGCCTGTTTACAGCAGAGCTGCGTTCTTGCGCCGTTAGGCCGACACATCCGAGCTCGATATATAATATTGTCAATGTTGTCAACGTTACACCGCCAACTTTACTCCCAAGAATATTTTCCTTTCACCCATTTTAGGCTGAATCGACCTGGGAACGCAAGTCATCTTTTTTATTCTCCGCCTCGACGGGGACTCGAACACTTGGCCACCGGCTCGCCAGGCAAGCCTGCAAGTCATTTGTGCTACTGTGGCTCCCTTTCTTTCTTTGGCTCTACTATTGCTTTGTGACTTTACAATATGTTGGTCCCGAATCCTATTGCGTTGTTAAGATGTCTGGACCTATGGTGACCCTGTTGCTCGGTGTTACCTTGCGCTGTTTCTTCGCGCCCTGTTACAATGCCCTTGCTGTGTGCTATACTTTGTGGTTAAGCCGTCTGACTGGGGCTCCGAGGTTGTGGGTTCGATTCCGGGCCGCGATTTTCGGTTCACGAGTGCATTTATTTTCGGAGATTCCTGAGGTCATTGCTGGAGCTGCGGAGTTCGTGCTTTGTGCGACGCTTTCCGCGCTGCCGAAAGAGACTGGACCATATGGGATAAAACACGGTGCAGCGAAGCCGACCCTGTCAACTTGTAAGCGACTTTATACTTGTTATACTTTATTCATTTACCTTGCGATGGTGCTTTATTCGTTTACTCTGCAAGACTACTTTACTCTGCGATCTTGTTTCGTTAATTTTTATTCTCTTTTTTTAATTATATTACTATGCTAAATAACTTTCAGCTTTTAGTTAGCATCGTTTATAACATTAGGTGCTTGATGCTCACTGAAATTCTCAGCAGCTGGCAAAAAGTTATTTGTGTTCTTTGTTTACTTAATGATGATTTCTTCTTCTTTCGTTCGCTTGAAATATGTCTATAACTGCAATGTTGTCTCTTGAATGAATTTAACTGTCTTTTTTAGTTCACTCCATAGAGTGTATCATCCACTGTTGTCTCTAGGCCAAAAGGTTTGCCTAGATATGTTGTATTTTGGGCAGTCTTGGAGTATGTGCTCTGCTGTCTGCGACGCCAATCCACATGTGCACATGGCTGATTCACCAATCTTAAATTTTGTATACATGTGGTTGCCTAATCTATTGTGTCATGTTCTGAGGCGCAGAACAATGACTTGTTCTGGTCTGTCCATAACGTGGTTGTCGTCTTGAGTACGTTTTGGTGGCTTTCTGACTGATTTGATCATTCTTTTCTTTTGGTGGTATGTGATGGGCACATCAGGCTGTTCTTCTTTTGCTCCTTCCTTAGCCAATTGACCAGCTCTGTCGTTTCAGGGTATTCCACAGTGGGATAGTATCCACTGTATGGTGACCTTACGCTGACTGATAAGTTCAGAAAGTAGTGTCCTTAGTACAGGCAATTTCCCAGAGAGGAGCGCTCGAGTACTGATTTTGCAACTGGCAATGGCAACACAGGTTGTGTACCATGGCTGGTAATTAGTAATTTCTCTGTTGCTATCTTGATTGCCTCAATTTCAGCATCATAGTTATAGCAGTACTTTCATGTTGGATCTCTGGCCGTGTCCACAGTATTATTTGGGTATTCTGTGCACACCTCCATTTCGAACAGCATTTTGTGCTGACCCATCTGTGTAGACTCGGATCAGAGGTCCTGTGGGTATTCTTCATCAAGGATTTGTAGTGATAGTCTGTGTTCATCTTTCCATGGAGTTCGCTCTGGAACAGCAGGAGGATGATCGCAGTTGTCTCACACAACAGCAATGGCATTTACCAACAGTGCAAACCAATTTGAAGCTCGTTATCTGCATGCATATTATGAAACCAGAAGCCTAGCTAAATGTTTCTAAACTGGGGGGGGGGGGGGGGGGGGGGGTGTGTGTGTGTGTGTGTGTGTGTGTGTGTGTGTGTGTGTTTGTGTGTGTGTGTGTGTGGTGTGTGTGTGTGTGTGTGTGTGTGTGTGTGTGTGTGTGTGTGTGTGGTGTGTGTGTGTGTGTGTGTGTGTGGTGTGTGTGTGTGTGTGTGTGTGTGTGTGTGTGTGTGTGTGTGTGTGTGTGTGTGTGTGTGTGTGTGTGTGTGTGTGTGTGTGTGTGTGTGTGTGTGTGTGTGTGTGTGTGGTGTGTGTGTGTGTGTGTGTGTGTGTGTGTGTGTGTGTGTGTGTGTGTGTGTGTGTGTGTGGTGTGTGTGTGTGTGTGTGTGTGTGTGTGTGTGTGGTGTGTGTGTGTGTGTGTGTGTGTGTGTGTGTGTGTGTGTGTGTGTGTGTGTGTGTGTGTGTGTGTGTGTGTGTGTGTGTGTGTGTGTGTGTGTGTGTGTGTGTGTGTGTGTGTGTATGTGTGTGTGTGTGTGTGTGTGTGTGTGTGTGTGTGTGTGTGTGTGTGTGTGTGTGTGTGTGTGTGTGTGTGTGTGTGTGTGTGTGTGTGTGTGTGTGTGTGTGTGTGTGTGTGTGTGTGTGTGTGTGTGTGTGTGTGTGTGTGTGTGTGTGTGTGTGTGTGTGTGGTGTGTGTGTGTGTGTGTGTGTGTGTGTGTGTGTGTGTGTGTGTGTGTGTGTGTGTGTGTGTGTGTGTGTGTGTGTGTGATATATCCAATTACGTTTAGAAATGAAAATACAAGGATCGTTTTATTATTTATCTGGAACAAAGGAAGAATACAGGACACAAGTAGAAAGAGGCCGAAAGAAACACAAATGGATAGATTAAGGACCAGAGGGGGCATGGAAATGCTTATAGTAAGTACACACACAATTTCTCATTATACTCGTGTAGATAACATTCCAAACTATACACTAACACACAATATACGATTACTGTACATAGTAAGTTTATGTAGGACCCTTTTAGTCGTCTTAGGGCGCAAATTTTTATAGACCAGTCATCAAATAAAGAAACGTATTTCAGCATACACCCTTTCCATTTGAGGACAAACTCTGGTGTGTATCCATCAAGAATGATGATGGCCATTCATTTCATCCAGTGGGGTTGAAAGCATGGATCAGTGAGTTCTAAGATAGCCGGTTAGGCCTATTTTGGATCGAAATTTTCTTTGACAATGTGGGCAAAGAATGCTTGACGTTCCAGGAGGAGGATTTTCAGCCTTTTTTCCACAGTTCTTGGATTCCTTGTTTGCTTTACAATTTACTACACCCTTGCAGTAATGATGTACGCCACGAATTTCTGTCTTTGGCAGCAATTTACCAAGTGTCATGGTGAATTCCAAAAGCTTTTAGTGAGATCCTCAGAGTGTTTTTAAAGCATTTCCTCTGGCCGTCTTGGGGGCGTTTACCACAGCGCAGCTCACCGTAAAATAACTCTACGGAGATGTCAACAAACTTGAGCTGACTGCTGCTTATTTGAATGTATTCACATGTACATCTGAAGGTGATCGAAGAAGAAGAAACACAAATGCAGTATACACTTAATCAGGGAGTCTCCGTGGAGAAGTGGTCAAGCCATCTGACTCAGGCTCCGAAGGTTGTGAGTTAGATTCTGGACCGCGTCCTTCGATTCATGAGTGCGTTTTTTTTTTAAGACTCTTGAGGGTCATCGCTGGAGCTACGGAGTTCGGGCTTTGTGCGATGCTTTCGTCAGTCCGTTGCAGAAAGAGACTGAGACATATGGGATAAAACCCGGAGCAATGAAGTCGGCCATGTCCACTTTAAGCAACTTTAAGCGACCTCACTAGCGAGGGCGCTAGCGGGGTTGATAACGAAATGAGATGGTAATGTCATGAGCACGGCTGGACGCAGGTTCGATTCTTGGGCTCGTCGCCTGCGAAAGTGAAGAACAGATTGTTGCCCCTATACCTCCTTGCATTCAGATCTACAAAATGCCATGGTGCTATCACATCAGAGACCCACGGCAGTCAACTACTCCTGGACCCATTAAGTTAAAGAAATGCAAGACATCGATATGGATACGTGGACATCGTGATACGAATAACCTAGCTAAACCAGTTGAAGATCCCGTTCCCTTGCTGTCTGACATATTTATATTGCTAATTTCCTGCGGCGGTCTAAAAATCTGCCAAGATGATATTTGTTTATGATTTCTTGCACTTCTTCAATGCATTAACCAGGTCATTATCACATTCCTCCATGTTGTGTTCTTTGCTTTTTACTGATGGAGCATTAATGTTGATATTACAAGGCCAGCCATTCAACTCTACTGATAATATTATATCTCAGAGATCAGTATGACCGAATGGATAAGTGCACTCGCTCTTAAACGTCATGTGTTGATACCGAGGTCAAAGGTCTACACCGTTTAGTTGAACTTAAGTGTTGACTTCTCATCTTTGACTTAAGAACTTAACTTTCAATATCTCAGAAGTCGGAGTGGGTTGGCCTGATGGCGAGGGACACTGGTAATAAGGATAGCTAATACACAAGCAAAACTCAATCCAGCCCACTAAAAGAAGTAGCACATATATGGACTAAGCTTGAATTCAAAGCCAGCAACCGAAAAAAAAAAATTATACTGTCGGATACTGCCCAACACTCTTTCATATATTTTACATCAATATTTAGAGTGTTGAAAGTTTGAGAATGGTGTCCTTTTACCATAGGATGTGGGTGATAACAATTATATATGTTAATATAATGACCATCAGTGGACTGTTCATATTTCAGGTGACTTTTGGGACACATTTCTATTGATTTATTACTGCATAATTAGTCCAGACAATGAAGAAGAATCTTATGATTATACATGCGGGCGTGCGGGTGCGCATTCCTGCGCGCGCATACACACACCACAAACACACACACACATGCGTGTAAAACGACAATCTTTCTTCAGTTAAGCAACAGGTCCCATCGAATGACGTAGATAGCCGAAAAGAGAGAAATATATTTCCTTGCTTTTGGGCACTGACTGTTCAGGCAGTCACAGAAACATTACCAAACACAATAGAAACACCAAAGTGAAGGAAACAGGCAATATAGGAGTCTATAGACGATACATACAAGTTGAAATGAAGCGTACAGCCACGTGTCATTGGTGATGAAAATTGTCTGTCAAGAAATGCAGACAAAGTCTACAACGTACAATACAACATCACTTATTGCTGGAATACAAGTTTAGCGACACGGAAGTCCGCTACAGCGACAAAATGTGTGAAAAGGTCTTCGGATAATCAAAATGTTACACGGTTTAGACACTGATGACGCAGTTCGAAGAATAATGAGAAGCGTATATTGACAACAAGCAGCAACAGTAAGAACCGACACTAATAGAGAAACACAAAGCAGACTGTCAGACAGATATCTTGTAATGTCGTCTGGTTCTGTTCTTCCTATACAGCCAGCATGTTACTTAGAGTCGTGACAGTCTAGACAAGGCTGGTCCGTCCATGGCCCGCGCGTCCCATGCGGCTCGGGGCGCCAAGATTTGCGGACTGTGGGAGATATCACTATCAGTGTGCGTCATTTTGAAAGGCACAAACACTCAGTTTCTTCACAGCCATCTCTCTCTCTCTCTCTCTCTCTCTCTCTCTCTCTCTCTCTCTCTCTCTCTCTCTCCTCTCTCTCTCTGTGTGTATGTGTGTGCGTGCGTGCGTGCATGTGTGTGTGCGTGTGTGTGTGTGTGTGTGTGTGTTGTCCAGAGTAAGTACTCTAGACTAGTTTAGCTACTCATTGTCTCCAATGCCACTCTGTCAGCCCATTTAGTATTGGCTCCTTTTGGCGTCTCTGTCTCCGCCACCCTTCATTGTCTCTAAATTCACAATTATGCCTGGTTGTCACTGTATTCGCAAGACGTTCTCTTCTCATAAAGTTGCCAGTAATGACGGTTGATATTTCTTCTGTGCATTATCGTCGAATTGCGCAAGAAAAACACATAACAAGCTCCTGCCGGAACTGTATAGCTAAAGGATTCTTGAGCACAGAGGAGAGTTCTTCGTTGCCCTGCAATCGACAGGAAAATTCATCTTTTGCTTTTATTATTTACATTCCTTTGCTACGGTTATATAGTTCGATGCTTCTTCTTCTTCTTCTTCTTCTTCTTCTTCTTCTTCTTCTTCTTCTTCTTCTTCTTCTTCTTCTTCTTCTTCTTCTTCTTCTTCTTCTTCTTCTTCTTCTTCTACTTCTACTACTACTACTACTACTAATACTACTACTACTACTACTACTACTACTACTACTACTACTACTACTACTACTACTACTACCACTACTACTACTACTACTACTACTACTACTACTTACTACTACTACTGGTAGTAGTAGTAGAATTGAATTGTAAGAAGACGCAGATTATGGTCGTCACTAGGAAGGAAGAAATACCACAATGTAATATACAAGTAAATGGGCATATTCTTAAACAAGTGAATCGGTACAGCTGTCTCGGAACAGTCATAACATCTGAAGGGAGATGCCTTGAATAGATTAGAACAAGAATTGCCACGGCGAAGATAGCCTTTTGCAAGATGAAAAAACATACTGAATAATAAAATTATATCAATTGAAACGAGGAAAAGAGTGTTGAAATGCTATATAGAACCTGTACTTTTATATGCATGTGAAGCGTGGACAATCAGCAGACAAGCTGAAAAACATCTGATGGCTGTGGAAATGTGGTTTCTGAGGAAAATGCAAAGAATACCATGGACAGACAGAAAAACCAATGAACAAGTCCTACAAGAAACAAATGAAGATCGTAAACTGATTAGAGACATTAGACGTAGACAGTTAAAAATTGTTGGGCATGTTATGAAAAGAAATGAATTGGAGAACTTGATGACAACTGGCAAGATCGAAGGGAGGAGACCACAGGGAAGACCAAGAATTAAATAGCTGGATGGCTTGGCCACGTGGCATGGTCGAGAAAGAACCACGGAGCTGATCCACGACTCTGGTGATCGAGTGAGATGGCAAAACATGACCGCCCTTGCTTATCGGCATGGCACATGATGGATGGATATGCATCATCTCTCCTGTGGCCTGGATGCGTCGATTCTCATTTGGTTCTGTAATTGCTTCTTATAAATCTTCCGGAATCATTTTTATTTGACATTAGAGCTTGCTATCCGAGTTCAAAACCCAATAATGGTGGAATTTTTTCAATACCACTATAGATCTGAATTCGACCCAGTTTTATAACATCAGAAAGGAATATAGTTCAGACCTTTTTTAACAAATTGCGTAAAAGTGGCAATAAGTAAAAGAATTTGCTGCCATACCTCGTTCTGCAGTTAAGTAAAATATCAGAATGTTGTGCAATTCACGTCCCTGAGGCAGTATGTGCACCTTTGCTTATATATTATATTTATGGCATTGGTGGCATTTTTCCAGACGGAAAGGTTGCCTTTAAAAGCTGGAAACTTCGGTGAGAAACAAAGTGTTGAAGTGCTGAATAGTGCCTATACTGTTGTACGCATTTAAACATGGCCAATAGGCAGACAAACTAAGAAATATCTAAGAGCAGTGGAAATATGGTTTCTGTTCAAAATGCAAAGAATACCAAAGACAGACAAACAAAAACGGATGCGGCGACCCTTCAAGTAATAAATGAGAATAGTAAAACGATTAGAGAATTTAGATGTAGATAGTCAACATTTTTGGGTACATTATAAGGAAACATAAGCATCTAAACTTCGTGACAACTGTCCAAATATATGAGAAAAGAGTCAGAGGAAGGAAAAAAAATAATATCTGAATATCAATGCCGCATGACAAGAATACAGACCTGATCAATTAATCTGGTGATCGTTTGCGCTGGCGAAAGATGAAAGTCCACGCTTATCGGCATGACACTTGATGATGATGGAATATTCAATCCGTGGGGATCACAGTTTGTCTGGAAAAGATCAACATGGAGGGAGATGTACTAGGAAAGCAGGGGCCAGGAAGACTACAATGTAGATCAACTTAAAATGTGATAGATTATGTGCAGTTTACAGCAACAGAGGCGGGCCATCTGGCTTATAAAGACTGTTATGGGACAAAAGTGTGCAGGACAAGCAACAGAATGATAATAATTGATCCCTCTGCATTTCGTGCACTGTGTGGAGATTACCTTGTGGGAGAGACTGAGCCATTTACTAATTTGCTCATGAGTTTATTCTTTACAAACAACCACACAACCCATAACTACTGGCCCTGTGTACAAAAAAACTTCCTAATCAGTCTAAAAGGCATAATTAGGAAAAGCTGAATAGAAAAACCAGAGGTTGCTTATAAATAGTACTAAAACATAAGGTACAACATCAACTAAACAAACTAACGTCACATTTCACAGAACCTGCATCTTTCATGTGGCAAAATACAAATGTAGGACATAAATCATTTTGAACTATGTACTGTAATGTACTTTACTAGCGCCTTTGCCGTCTTGACAGACAGTTTGTTACAGTGTGCTTCACAACAAGGCATACTAACTTCTCCCTAGCACCTCTGAGCTGAATTGTAAAGACCATGTGTTGCCCATGCAGCATGATCCCTCTCTCGGCCTGTCTAATTTATTCCAGAGGAAAGGTAACACCAATACATCAGGAACAAGGACAAGCTGCAGAAGCTACCGGATCAACAATAGTAATGCTCTAACTGTCCGACTGTTGGAGCTCGATCCTAGACTGTTGCCGACCAAGGCATGGGGCCTGGTCTGCCCTGACATAACATTTAATCTTTAGGTTGCATTTCCTCGCATCAGGATAAGGCGTGTACACTTTCAATTTGCGCTCCTCTGCCCGAAGCCATTGACACAATGCGGGGTATATTTTGAAAGCACTAAAGAAAGACAATTGGTGCTATTGAACTTAAAATGTTAAAGATTACGTTGACCTAGACGAAGAAACATACTAACAAAATCAGGCCGCCAAAGAAAATTGGCTCATAAACTGTATAATGCTTCGAAACTTAATAAAACACGTTGGTCAATTTTAACGTCAGAGTGCCTTGGAAATAACAAAGATGGAAGGTTCATAGCAGAAGAGGCAGGGATCGAGACGCATGAACATGGACGTAGAACAATCCAGACAACTTGGGCTTCAGAATTCCAAAGACAAGCGAACGAATAAATAATCAAATATCTTTTCGACTGACCTTAATGAGGGCTACATTCTGCAAAGAATGGTAAATTTATTTATTTATTTTCTGTTTTCTGCCATGACCTTTGTTTCCGCTCACTTTGAACACAAGCGTAGACCATACACGTGCTACTACTTCTAGTAACACGTGACTGATTGTTGTTGTGTGTGGATTAGCTTTCCCTATTACCAGTGTCCCTCGCCATCAGGCCGACCCACTCCAACTTGTAGTTTACATGTAATTTACGTCCATAGGTCAAGGACTAGAAGTCAACGTTTTTTGTCAAGCTAGCCGATGAAAGGGTTGAATCTGCAACCTTGGCATCATCGGAAGTTTAAGATCGGGCTCTCTGATCCATTCGGTCGTGCTGATCTCCATCCATTTATAGTATGAGAAATGGTCTTCCGGCATTATATATATATGTGTGTGTGTGTGTGTGTGTGTGTGTGTGTGTGTGTGTATGTGTGTATGTGTGTGTGTGTGTTATCCTCAATAAATATACTCTTTTCTTGTCATGTGTTGCTAGATCCTATGCCCAGTTCTCGGCCTATCTATTTACCCACACGGCACTGGACAATGGTCACTGCAGGCAGCCTGGGCATGGACATGATTAAGGTAGAAGATCTGACGAAGCATTGAGAGTCTTCCGTGATTTGTCATGAGAGCGAAGCACTTGGGAATGATGATGATGATGATGATGATGATGATGATGATGATGATGATGACGAGGATGGTGATAATGACGATGATGATGATGATTATGAGGATGATGAAGACGATGATGATGAAGTTGATGATAATGACGACGATGATGATAATGATAATGACGACGGCGATGATGATGATGATGATGAAGGTGGTGATGATGAAGATGCCGACGATGATGATGATGATAATATCGACGATTATGATGATAATGACTATGATGATGATGAAAATGACGACGACGACGATGATGATGCTAATAACGATGAAGATTAGCTTACCTTTAATATATTAGTCACTGTCTTGAGTTCATTACATAGGTTCAAGTGCCCTTATATTTTGCTGTCTATTTTACTTACAGCCGGCTTCGTGGCTTAGAGGTTATGACTTTTCTCCGTAATCTCGTATACTCTCGTCAGGTAACGTGATGACGGTTCAAATCAGCAGTGGTTCGAATCGCATCGGTAACTTACGGGGTATGTGAGCCGGCCGCTCAGAAAGCAATGGCAAACTACTGAGCGTAATCTTGCCAAGAGATCAACATACAGCTGAAAGATGCTGGTGTTGACAGCTAAGTCCTGTAAGGATATGCTAAAAAAAAAAAAAATGTTGCTTACGCTTGAATAAATAATGCACCGCGCGTTAGAGTAGGGCTTAGACATGACACCGAACATGGCATGGTTAGGGTTCAATGTCTGCTCTCGATGTTCGCTACAGGTGGGAAAGACTGGCCACAAATTCGTCCCTACACTCGGGCCTACAAAATGTGACGACCTTAAAATGTCACATAACCACAGAAGGTTCTTGCTACGGGATGTTTTTGGTCAAGGGTGGGGGAGGGGAATTGGTGGTGGTGGTGGTGGGGGAGGGGAGGGTGTTATATAGCGGCATATAATGTTATGCCGATAACATTCAGAACGATAATGCAAATTAGTTTGAACGATAAAACGAGAAGTGCATAGCAAATGAAAGATCCAAAAAGAGCATTTTTTGCATATCCTTTACAGGACATTGCTGTCAACATCAGCATCTTTCAGCTGATTGTTGATTTCTTGGCAAGATTACGCTCAGTAGTTTGCCATTGCTTTCTGAGTTGCCGGCTCACATACCCCGTAAGTTACCGACGCTATTCGAACCACTGCTGATTCTCACCGTCGTCACGTTACTTACGAGAGTATACTAGATTCCGGAGAAAAGTCGCTAACCTCAAGGCCAGGAAGTCGGCACAAAGAGAATAATTAAGCCAAAATAAGGAGACTGACTGAAGATTAATTAAGAACAACAAAAGTGGGTAGATAACACCACGCCAATGAGGTTAATTTACTGATTTTACTTATTACGAACGAAGACTTAAATATGGGAATATAAGTAGAAGACAGAGGCAAACAGGACAGATTATTTTTTTTTAAACAGAAAGAACAACGGGTGGACGGGCAGATAGGTAGAGGCAGATAAACATAATATACACTTGGTAGACAACAGGATAGAATCAATGAGGCAAGCAAGGATGTTAATCAGATAAGTTTCTTGGTAAGTAATACTTTAAGATAAGCAGATAAACAGACGAGCAGACATATCACATAGAGATGTTGTATTTTAATCATAAGATGAATTTTCTTCTTCTTCTTCGTTCATCCAGAGTTTTTTTTTTTCTGATGTAATTGCGTTGTGCCTGTTTACAGCAAAGCTGCGTTCTTGCGCCGTTAGGCCGACACATCCGACTTCTGCGGGCATTTGATGACCGGGTTAACCATCCCGGGGAGATGAATTTTTTACGTTTAGAAATTCGTAGTTATATATAAGCTAATAGTTTTCTAATAGTTTGTGATAGCAAAGTCAGAATCGATTCAAGTCAACAATAAATGACACATACTGTGAATATTCTTGTTCATGTTGAGATCATGAAAGTCTGACTACGTCCGGGGGGCATAAAGGCTTGTCTGTTAGCAAGATTTGAGATTAGTTGTAGTTCCTTTATAATTTCGGTTGTTTAATTATGTAACATAATCACAGGCTGGGGAAATGTTGACTTATGCCAATAGTAAATATAGCGTCTGGGTCCATCCACGGGTCGTGCCGTTCGTATTCTGGTATGTTCTGAATTCGTGAGGCTAATATATGGAGTTAGACATGTTCCCTCTAATCAATCACGTTTAGTATTTACTGGTGGATGTGTAGACTACATACATGCAGTATAATGGAGAGTTGAGAGATGAAAGAGAGAGGGGGGCGGGGGTAGAGATAGTTAAATAGAAAGAGTGAGATATATATGGTTAAAAAGAAAGGGGGAGAGATGGTTAAATAGAGAGAGAGATGGAAAGAGGGAGAGACAATTAAATAGAAAGAGTGATAAATAGAAAAAGAGCTAAATATAGAGAGAGGGAGCGAGAGATATAGATTGTTAAATAGAAAGAGAGAGATTGTTAAATAGAAACAGAAAGAGGAAGCTAGTTAAATAGAGAAAGGGAGAAAGGGGGAGAAACAGTTCAATATAAAGAGTGACATAGAGGGGAAAAAATAGAAAGAGAGAGTGGGAGCTAGAGAGAGAGAGAGAGAGAGAGAGAGAGAGAGAGAGAGAGAGAGAGAGAGAGAGAGAGAGAGAGAGAGACGCATACACCGATAGTTTTCGTTGTGTACTATTACAGTTTCATGCTGTGGTTAGCTGTAGACTGTTGCCATATATAACAAGCTATCATTTAGGCTTGGTTCGTTGCTATATGCGTCATCGGGTGGTAGGTTGTAAACGTGGTCTGAAATTGGTTCGATAAATGTTGACAAGAACATACATACTCAGGTTCTAAGTTCACAAAATTCATCATCATGTAGGGCCTTTGCAGAAGGTCGCTCTCTCCATGGACTGACAAAAATCATCTCTGTCTCTGGCCATGTCTCCCGCCTTATGGGCCCACATGCCCAAGGTGTCTGCAATGTTCTGTCACCATCTTCATGCTGGACGATCCCAGCCTCTCCTTCCAGGAACCTTGTCTTCCATCACTGCTCTTTCCTAGCCACTGTCACGTTTCTTCTTCTTCTTCTTCTTCGTTCATCCGGAGTTCTTTTTCGGATGTGATTGCGTTGTGCCTGTTTACAGCAGAGCTGCGCTCTTGCGCCGTTAGGCCGACACATCCGACTTCTGCGGGCATTTGTTGACCGGGTTAACCTTCCCGGGGTTTCTTAGGACGTTTGACTCTCACTGTTGTGGTGTTATCCCCATCCCAGCTGGTCCATATAGAACAGCCAAAGATCCTGGTCAGCCCTCAAGGGAAGGCAGGGGCAGACCATGGGCATTCCCCGCCATCCAAGGAGGCTTCCATACTTGCAGAGCCGATACATAGCGCTCTGGTACTGGGCTCACCCAAGGAATCGTCACGTCCTGCACATGGCTGCTTAGCCTCACTTCCGTATATTGGGCCTTCCGTTCACCATAGGCTGTTCTTCCGGAAACCAGAAGTATGCAGTCTGCAGATGACATCCACACAGTGAGCTTTCGATTCGGACTTTCCACGTAATGGATTTGCTATCCAAGCAATATTCCATTTCATGCCACTAGGACACTTTTCCACCTTTTATGAAGCCCACACAATGGGCTTTGATTCGGACTTTCCACGTAATGGATTTGCTATCAAGCAATATTCCATTTCGTGCCACTAGGACACTTTTCCACCTTTTATGAAGCCCACACAGCGAGCTTTCGATTTGGACTTTCCACATAATGGATTTGCTATCCAAGCAATATTTCATTTCATGCCTCTGGGTCTTCATGCACCTTTAAATGTCAACCTGTATGTAGTTACAGTAAGCTGCGGTCAACTTGAGCTTGTTGATATCTCCATAGAGCTTGTCCTCACATGAAGCAGGTGTGGGCCAAAATATCTTTCTCTGTTCTGCATACGTTGGGCAATCCTGCAGCAAATGTTTTGCTGTCATTTTTCCAGTTCTACAATTACATTCATCAGTATCTCCTATCTTTAGTTTATTGAACAAGTGGTATTTCAGCCTGTTATGTCCTGTGCGGAGTCTGAAGATTGCTACTTGTTCTCTTCGGTCGAGTTTGTAATATGCATCATCCTTCTGATGGCCTGGATGCTCAGATTCCCATTTGGTTCTATAAGTGCTTTTTATCAACCTCTTTGCCTCATTATAGGTTATGTCTATGTCAGGCTGTGGTAGTCGTCCGCCCTCTTTTGCCAGTCTGTCAGCCTCTTCGTTTCCAGGTATACTGCAATGTGATGGGATCCACTGTATTACAACTTTTTTGGATTTCTGGCATAGACCATGGAGTGCTGCTCTTAGGTCAGTTAGTTCTGTGCTGTTATTGCTCTTGAGTATTGAGACAGCTGACTTTGCATCTGTGAAGATAGCTATTTGCTTCTCTTTATTTTCCTCCATCAGGAGCATTTCTGCTGCAGTTTTCAGAGCCTCTACCTCCGCTTTGAAGTTACTTGAAAATTTTCCAGTTGCCATTGAATGTGTTTTTTTCACTCCATTTTTTAAATTTAGGAGAATTCCTCCTCCTCCATTCTCTATTGAATTTTTGGCTGATCCATCTGTATATGCCATGGGCCCAATTCCTGCTTGGGTAATGTTCTTTTATGTAGTTTAGGGTTATTTCTCTTCTTTCGGTTTCATGCTGAGTGTTCTTTTTCTCAATACCAGGAATGTTTTCTATCATCTCAGGCAGTTGCTGCTGTCTCCAAGCTGGGAAGTTGTGTGCATTGTGTATGGGCTTGACTGTTGATATGTTAAGTATAGGATCTGCCCTAATCCTTCGTTTTGCAGTTTCTACAAAGTTGCTACGCTTCAGTCTTCCCTTTCCAAAACCATTAAATCTGTTGTACATAGGGTGGTCTGTCAATCTTCTAAATTTTTCTGCTTGTTGCTGGGCTCTGCTATCTCTTCTATCCTGCATTGGTTGTAAACAAGTGATCTTTTCTAGTTCATTAATAGGCGTTGTCTTCAGGCTTCCAGTTATGATTCGCATTCCTTGGTTTTGGACTCTACTTATTTTGTTAAAGTTTGACTTAGCTGCTGTTGCCCAAGCTGCAATGCCATATTCCAGTACTGGCCTCACCCGTCCAGTATATAACTTCTTGAGAACTTTCTCATCTGCTCCCCACGTTGTACCAGCAAGCTTTTTCATGATTGCCATTCTCTGCCTTGCTCTTGTTCGATTTTTCTCAACCTGTGTCTTCCATGTCAGGCGACGATCAAAGGTGACTCCTAGATAGTTTGGATTTTCTTCATGGCGCAATATTTTTCCATTCAATACCAGCTTAGGTTGCTGAGTTTTATTTGAGAGGGAGAACACTGTGCATGTTGTTTTCTCCTCACTTATCTTCACTAGCTATGATTTTGACCAGTCCTCTAGCGCTAATAAGGCTCGCTGTATTCTGCTGTTAGCTGTACTAATATATTCTTCAGATGTCCATATGGCTAGGTCATCTGCAAAGGAGGATGTGTGTACTCTGGCTGGAAAATTTTCTGTGATGTCATTTATATATGCTAGGAATAATGTTGGTGAAAGAACTCCTCCTTGGGGGACACCTTGCTCCAGCAGCATCATTTTGCTTGTTTGTCCTTGTACTTTTGTCCTGGCAGTTCTGTTCTCAAGGTAGTGGCTGATCCATTTATACATTTTTCCACAAACATGCATGTTTTGCAGTTTTACTTTCAGTCCTTCCTTCCATACTTTATCAAATGCTTTTTCTAAATCTATCCAGACTGCTAGTGTGTGCTTTTTCTCTTGGAAGGCATCCTCTATTTCCTGAGCTATATAGGTTATTTGATCTTCAGTGGATCTGTATTTCTGAATCCTGCTTGGTGTGGTGTTAAGAGTTTGTTTTCTTCCAGATGCCATGTTAGCCTGCAATTGATAATGCGTTCCATTAATTTTCCTACACAGCTCAGTAGACTGATAGGTCGATAGCCATTTGGTTCTTCCAGGTCTTTTCCTTTCTTTGGGACTGGTATTAGTATAGCTTCCTTCCATGCCTGTGGGACTATTCCTCTCTTCCAGCTGTTATTTAGGACTGCTAGTAGTTTCTTCTTTGCCTTGGTGCCTAGTCCTATTAGCATTTCATTTGTGATTCCATCCTTTCCTGGTGATTTCTTCTTTTTTAGGGTTTTCATTGCCTGTTCCATTTCTTCCATTGTTAGATTTGCCATCATATATTCTGCTGCTGTCTCTGTATTTCTATGATGTGTCTGTTTGTCTTTGATTGCTTTCTTCTGTTCGGTTGTAATATCAATGTGGTTTGCATTTGCATAGTGTTCCATTAGTGCATTTGCAGCCTTTTTGCCTGTAAGCAAGGCATTTCCGTGTTTAATTGTTATTTGTTTGTTTCTAGGTCCTTCATTGTTCATGGCTTTCACTAGTTTCCATAGTTTATTTCCATCCCTGTCAAAATTCAGGTTTTCTGTTTTTTCCCTCAACAATCTCTTGTTGTTTGATTTACTGTTCTTTTATATTTTGCTGAGATGGCTTTGAGAGAGATGTTTGCTTCAATTGTTTGTTCTCTCTCTGCTGTCTTCCTGGCATCTTCAACTTTGTCCTCCAAACTTTGTAGTTCTTCAGTCCAGTATGGTTTGTAATTTTTCCTCGCTCCTCTTGGAATGGACTCAGTGGCTGCCTGTATTATCGCTCTGTTTAGACTTTCCACCATTTGCTTTATGTTGCCATATCGTGTATTTATGTTTTCACAATATTTGTCTGTTAGTATGGCAAATCTGTCCCAATCTGCTCGTTTGTAATTCCAGCGGGGCAAGGGCTTTTGCTCCTGTGGAACATACTCCATATTCATTTCAAGCTTGATTGGTCTGTGATCACTACCTGCTAATTGGTCCAGCACATGGCGATCGATTTTGTGGAGGATGTCTCCTGTGCAGAAAGCTAAGTCTGGAGTAGAAGTGGTAAGCCATCTTCTGGAGTAGAAGCTCGGTGTGTCATCCGCTTTGTTGAGTAGATGGAGATTTGAGTCTATTTCCCAGTCCTCTAATTCATCTCCTCTTTTGTCAGTATCTGGGTATCCCCATCTTCTGAACGGCTATTAAAGTCTCCGACAATAATGCAGTTTGTGTCAGTTATTTTCATGTTGAGAGTGTAAGGTCCTTATCTGCTGGGCTATACAGATTGTAGATTCTTATTTTCACGTCCTTTATCATTATGTCAACACCTATAATTTCCGTTTGGTTGTCAGAGATCACAGATACTTCGCTGCAAGGTATTGTATTTCGTGTAAGTATTAGAACTCCTCCTTTGTGTCCTTCGCGGTCGAAACGTGTGGCCTGATATCCTCTGACTGAGAATTTGTGATTGGCGTTGAGGTGTGTCTCTTGAATGCATGCCACATCTATTCTATCTTTATGAAGACGATGTGTTAGGGAGTCTTTCTTCTTGTAAACTCCTTCGGCATTCCACTGTAGTATGTTGAGTGTCCGGGGTATTGGTCAATAGCTCTTAACCTACTCCTCTGTGCCTTGACTCCACAGCACAGGGGAAGGTGACCACCAGTAGTCATGGGTGGACCCCCTCGAGGCAGGGGGCCCGGCACTATCACCGCCTGATGGGACTTCACGGGATTAGCACCATATCGATTAATTTTGATTTGTGACATCATGAATTAAGTTACGTTGCACTGCTTTGTCAAGCCTGTGGCTCAGTACATCCGATTTCGACAAGCATATATTCGGGATGCTTTCCCTAGCCTTTGACTGTCCCCAGTCTACCTACAAGGCAGCAGGTTTCACGTTGCACTGCTTTGTCAAGCCTGTGGCTCAGTACATCCGATTTCGACAAGCATGTATTTGGGGTGCTTTCCCTAGCCTTTGACTGTCCCCAGTCTACCTACAAGGCAGCAGGTTTGTGTGTCTCTTCGTCTGGTCCCTCTCCCTTGACCTGTCCGACATGGGTGGCCCTACCAGTAGCTGTGCTACCGTCGGCATAGCTCTTGGGGTCATTGGGACGCACAAGCCCCTCTACCTCGTCACGGTGGACACACAGCAGAGGGGCTGTCACGTTTAATATGGTCAATGTATTTCAGTTTTCCAGTTTATCAGCTTGTTTTTTCTGTGATCAGATCTTGCAGTTATTCAGTAATGGTCATCATCGTGGTCTACGGTATTCTAATGATTTTTTTTTTTTAGCATTTGAGCTCAAATTCCCCAATTTTCTTCTTTGTTTACTATATTGTCCATGATTCATAACGTTATATTGTCACAGGAAAGATGCATTTTCTCAAATATTTAATTTTGTTTTATGGTGTTGTACGTGTGTTTTCTAATACATTAAAAGGTATATTCTTTACAGGACGTTGCAGTCAAGCCCAGCTTTTTTTTTTTTTTTTGCTGTTCGTGATTTCTTGGCATGTTTACATTAAGTAGTTTGCCATTGCTTTTTGAACGGCCGGCACTCATACCATTTTGATAAAATAACCAGCGCACGGCGGTCTACTGCCAAATAGCCTGCAACTGTGTTTTTCCTGTTACTAGTTAGGGAAATAAAGATAGCAAATAAGAGGGGTTTATTGTTAGGATGGTTGGAATACTCTGAAAGACTGAGTTTTAACTCTCATGTCGGATGAATTGTTTTTCAGGTCACGTGAGCAATGAAAGAAGCTTCCGTCTACTGTAGTGAGATTGTTGTACCGGCTTTTCACACAATTCAGCGCGGAATATCATCTCATGGGGATTGTGGTGTAATGCTCTCCTTCCCATCTCCACACTCAGAAATCAGCGGGATGTGGAAGACCGGTTTTGGAATTTCATATTTGGAGAGAGGCGTGGAGGTCCTTGGATCGTTAAATTGACTAAAAAGCCAATCTGTGGATAGGTCACACCAAGATGAAGTGCACAAGGTCTTGTCTGCCTGTGGATAGACAACACCAGGAATATGTATGCAAAGTCTTGTCTGTCTGTGGATAGACTACACCAGGAATATGTATGCAAAGTCTTGTCTGTCTGTGGATAGACTACACCAGGAATATGTATGCAAAGTCTTGTCTGTCTGTGGATAGACTACACCAGGAATATGTATGCAAAGTCTTGTCTGTCTGTGGATAGACTACACCAGGAATATGTATGCAAAGTCTTGTCTGTCTGTGGATAGACTACACCAGGAATATGTATGCAAAGTCTTGTCTGTCTGTGGATAGACTACACCAGGAATATGTATGCAAAGTCTTGTCTGTCTGTGGATAGACTACACCAGGAATATGTATGCAGAGTCTTGTCTGTCTGTGGGTAGACTACACCAGGAATATGTATGCAAAGTCTTGTCTGTCTGTGGGTAGACTACACCAGGAATATGTATGCAAAGTCTTGTCTGTCTGTGGATAGACTACACCAGGAATATGTATGCAAAGTCTTGTCTGTCTGTGGGTAGACTACACCAGGAATATGTATGCAAAGTCTTGTCTGTCTGTGGGTAGACTACACCAGGAATATGTATGCAAAGTCTTGTCTGTCTGTGGATAGACTACACCAGGATATGTATGCAAAGTCTTGTCTGTCTGTGGATAGACTACACCAGGAATATGTATGCAAAGTCTTGTCTGTCTGTGGATAGACTACACCAGGAATATGTATGCAAAGTCTTGTCTGTCTGTGGATAGACTACACCAGGAATATGTATGCAAAGTCTTGTCTGTCTGTGGATAGACTACACCAGGAATATGTATGCAAAGTCTTGTCTGTCTGTGGATAGACTACACCAGGAATATGTATGCAAAGTCTTGTCTGTCTGGATAGGCTGCACCAAGAAGAGGTTGTCAATGTCTTGTCAATGTGTGCATAGGCTTCACCAGAAGAGGTTGTCAGAGTTTTGTCTGTGTGTGGATATACTGCACCAAGAAGAGGTTGTCAAAGTTTTGTCAGTGTGTGGATAGGCTGCACCAAAAGAGATTGTCAAAGTCTTGTCAGTGTGTGGATAGGCTGCACCAGAAGAGGTTGTCAAAGTCATGTCAATGTGTGGATAGGCTGCACCAGAAGAGGTTGCCAAAGTCATGTCAATGTGTGGATAGGCGACACCAAGAAGAGGTTGTTGAAGTCATGTCAGTATGTGGATAGGCTGCACCAAGAAGAGGTTGTTGAAGTCATGTCAATGTGTGGGTATGCTACACTAAGAAGAGGTTGTCAAAGTCTTGTCAATGTGTGGATAGGAAGCTGCACCAAGAAGAGGTTGTCAAAGTCTTGTCAATGTGTGGATAGGCTGCACCAAGAAGAGGTTGTCAAAGTCATGTCAATGTGTGGGTATGCTACACTAAGAAGAGGCTGTCAAAGTCATGTCAATGTGTGGATAGGCTGCACCAAGAAGAGGTTGTCAAAGTCTTGTCAATGTGTGAATAGGTTGCACCATAAGAGGTTGTCA
>JACEFZ010024260.1:20000-269717 GCA_014155875.1 Cepaea nemoralis | reverse complement strand
AATTTTAATTGAAAATTACCCCCCCCCTTCATTTGATTTTTTTTTTTGTAAAATTTAAAATAAAAATTTCAACCTATACCTTGTATATTTTCTCCCCTAATATTACAAATTTTTTCCACTCATAGGTAAAATATTCTTTCCTATCCCCATTTTTTCAATTAAGTTATTAACTTTTATTTGATTACATGAAAAAAAATTACTTGTTCCCTTAAAGGGAACATATCGCCCCTAACCCATTTTTCTAAGGGCAGTAAAAACGTACCAAGCTTTATTCGTATTTTTTAAAACAAAATACTATTTTGTGTGAAAGATAAAATGAATGACAAAAAGTGAATAAAATTAAAAATGGGGGAGAGCGATATACGGGAAGGGGGACAAATTGTACGCAAAACGTATTTTTTAATTTGCCCTGGGGGTTTTTTTCATGTAAAATTTAAATTACCTGCCCTTTTTAAATGTTGATACATGTTTGGTTTTTAAATACATACATTAAGCGCCAATGTTTGGAATCCCCGGGTTCATGCATTACCCAAAAATTGGGGAAATTCATGACAAAGGATACCCCAAAGCTCGTGAAGCTTGGAGAAAAACCCACACAGTGAGCACAAAACTTTTATACAAACTCAAAACTAAACCCCACTAACAAGTAAAAAAATTAAATTTACTTTATTAAACAGCAACATATAAATTTCAATCACGAACAAAGCCAACAAAAAACACACGAATTTCAGATGGTGAAAAAACAAAACATAACTACTATTCAGCATCGTGCAACATACGGGAGTAAAAATGTTTTCGAAATAAAAAATTTTACAAGACAAGATTTGAGGTTTTTTTTTTACTTAAATAGCCAAGATTTTGTCTTTTTAAAAAACTCTCTTACCCCAGAGTTTTAAATTTTCTTGGTATCATATGGATACTTGGGGAAGGGGGGTTGTAAAAAAAAAACTGGTAAACGTCAAAGAAAATTCGGTCAGAAAAAGCATTTTTTTAAGAACGTGGGAGATAGAGACCTCTTCAGCAAAACATCGTCAAGTGGTGTTTTTTTGGAGAATACATGAGTTGTTGGGTGCGGAGGTTTTTAGGTTCCCCAAATTTTCATCCAAAAATACAAACACCGACTTTATGTGATTCTGTGACAGAATTAGTACAAAACTAATTAAATAGCCATATAATAACCCATCAAAGCAGGGGGAGGGGGACTCCTGTCACAGCCTCACATAAGGGCGGTACCAACATAAAAGTAAGAGAGACTGGCAAAGGGACAGAACTCCAGCTAGAGGGAAAGAACCGAGTCACTCGAAGGCTTGAATAATCCAGAGCCTTCTCGAAGGACCGGTCAGTGTGTCCACAGCCCCGTGGACATCAATTGGGCCCGCCGATTGCGGGGTCCACGAGAAACTCGAAGAGAGTTACCACCCGTGTCGGATTGCGACACGTGTGGAAGGACAGACAGGGACTGGACGTCGAGGAAGCAACAGGGTTTACCTTAAGGGGGACTTGATAGTTTAAGACCCAGTGTATTTAGGGGTCCTATGCATATGTTAGCTGATAGAGTTGTTGTGATAATTATGTTTATTGTAAACTCCTGTGATACGCAACTTGTTGAGGGCTGGCTTGTAAAAACTCGCTTCGCCAGCGTACTGTAACATATTGTAAATAAATGAAGCTAGATCGTATCTGAACGGAGTTTGTTGCCTGTATGAGCCCGAGTTTCATTCCCCTAGAGATCTAGGACTGTGACACTCAGTGATTTCAATGCTCGTGTGGGCAAGGACTCGAGCTCATGGCCAGTGTGCCTTGAAAAATACAACATCGGTCGCATGAATGAAAATGCGCAAAGGCTGCTGGAGCATTGCACCAGTAATGACCTATGTATTACAAACTCCTTTCTTTAAAACAAAAGAGATGCATAAGGTCACATGGAAACATCCAAGATCCGGTCATTGGCACGAGCTGGACTTCATCATCACACGGAGACAACATCTGAACCATATATCATTAACTCGAAGTTACCACAGTGCTGACTGTGATACGGATCATTCTTTGGTTGTTGCAAGGGTTAGACTGAGAACATCGAGTATCTACACAGCTAAACACAAATCTAGCCCTAGGAGTAATATTATTAACACTCACGATCCTGTAAAGTGCTTTCAGTTTCAACAGCAACATGAAGACGCTTTCACTGATGCACCATACAATTGTACAGTAAATGAAAAGTGGGGTCCACTTATAGAAACTCTTTATAAAACTGCCGTAGGAGTTTACGGCATGTGGATCATAAGAGGCAGGACTGGTTTGCGGCAAACAGCGAGACTCTGAAGCCCTTGATTGATAAGAAGAAGAATAGCTCTCCTACAAAACAAGGAAAGACCAACGCGTAACACTCTGAGTGACCTAAGGCAAGCTAGGAAGGATGTGCAAAAGGCTGCCAGGCAGTGTGTAAATGATTGTTGGATCAAGTTATGTGAGTCCATTCAAATCGCAAGTGATAAGGGAAACATAAGAAGCATGTATGAAGGAATAAGAAACCCTGTGGTCCAGTGATCAAAGAAGTGCACCATTGAAAACCTTAACTGGAGAAATCATCACTGATAAGAAACAGCAGATGGACAGATGGGTAGAGCACTATTTGGAGCTTTACTCAAGTGAGACCAAACTAGCGGATGATGCCCTCAACGCCATAGAGGCTCTACCAACTCTTGACCACCTGGACACACTTCCCACAATAACAACTCTGCTGCTGATATTCCTCTATGCTACGGCAATATCAATAACAATTCATCTTTTTATGTGTAAGAAAGTTATCTACAGTCATGTAGAAGGGAAGAACAATCAATGGAAGGACCGAAATCACAGAACCTAGACAAGTATGAATTCGGAATGGCGAACTCCCTCCTCCTCTCTTCTCCTCCTCCCTCCTCCTCCCTCTACCTCCTCCCTCCTCCTTCTCTCTCCTTCTCCTCCCTCCTCCTCCTCTTCCTCCTCCCTCTACCTCCTCCCCCTCCTCCTCCTCCCTCCTCCCTCTCCCTTCCTCCTCCCTCCTCTTCCCTCCTCCTCCCTCTCCCTCCTCCTCCCTCCTCCTCCTACTGCCTCCTTCTCCCTTTTCTCCCTCCTTCTCCCTCTTCCTCCTCCATCCTACTCCCTCCGCCTCCCTTCTCCTCTTCCCTCCTCCTCCTACTTCTACATCCTCCTGCTCCCTCTACCTCTTCCCTCCACCCTCCTCCTCTCTTCTCCTCCTCTTCCTCCTCCCTTTCCTTCATCCTCCTCCTCCCTCTACCTCCTCCTTCTACCTCTACCTCCTTCCTTCACCCTCCCCCTCTTCCTCCCTCCTCCTCCTCTTCCACCTCCCTTTCCTTCCTCCCCTCCTCATTCTCCCTCCTCCCTCCTCCCTCCTCCTCCTTCCTCCTCCTCTCCCCTCCTACCCCCTCCTTCTCCCTCCTCCTCCTCTGCCCTCCTCCAATTCCTACCCTCATCTTACCCTCCCACTCCTCCCTCCTATTCCTCCTCCTCCCTCTTCCTCCTCCTTCCTCCTCCTCCCTCTTTGTCCTACCTCCTCCCTCCTCCTCCTCTCTCCTCCCCTCTCCTCCCGTTTCCTCCCTCCTCCTCCTCCCTCTACCTAATCCCTCCTCCTCCCTCCTCCTCCTTTCTCCACATCCATCCTCCTCCTCCTACCCTCTTCCCCTCCTCCCTCTCCCTCCTCTTCCTCCTCCATCCTTTTCCTCCTTCTTCCTCCTCCTCCCTCTTCCTCCTTCTCCCTCCTCCTTCATTTTCCTCCTCCTCTTACCTCCTCCTCTCTCCTCCCTCTACCTCCTCCCTCTACCTCCTCCCTCCTCCTCTCTCCACCAACTTCCTCCACATCCCTCCTCCTCCATCTTCCTCCTCCTCTCTCCTCATCATTCCTCCTCTTCCCTCATCATCATTCCTCCTCCTTCTCCCTCCTCCTTCTCTCTCCTCCTTCTACCTCTTCCTCCCTCCTCCTTCTCATTCCACCTCATCTCTCCTCCTCCCTCCTCCTCCCTCCTTCTCACTCCTCCCTCCTCCTCCTCTCCCTCTTCCTCCTGCGTTCTCCTCCTGCATCCTCCTGCCTCCTCCTCCTCATCTCCCTCCTTCTCCCTCTTCCTCCTCCCTCTTCCTACTCCTTCCTCCTCCCCCTCGTCCATCTCCCTCCTCCTCGCTCCTCCCTCCTCCTCCCTCCTCCTCCTCTCTCCTCCTCCTCCTTTCTCCTCCTTACTCCTCCTTCTTCCTCCTCCCTCCTCCTTCCTCTTCCTCCTCCTCCCTCATCTTCCCTCCTCCTCTGCCTCCTCTTTCCCCCTCCTCCTCCTAATCTCTCCTCCTCCCTCCTCCTCCCTCCTATTCTTCCCTACTCCTCTTTCTCCCTCCTCCTCCCTGCTCCTCTCTCCGCCTATCTCTTCTTCCTCACTCCTCCTCCCTCTTCCTCGTACCTCCTCCCTCCTCCTCCTCTCTCCTCCTCCCTCCTCTCTTTTCCTCCCTCCTCCTCCTCCCTCTACCTCCTCCTCCTTCCTCCTCATCATTCTTCCTACTCCTCCCCCTCCTCCCTCCTCCCTCCTCCTTCGCCCTCCTCCTTCTACCTCTTCCTCCCTCCTTCTTCTCCCTCCACCTCCTCCCTCCTCCTCCCTCCTCCTCTCTCCTCCTCCTCACTCCTCCTCTCTCCTCCTCCTCCCTCCTTCCTCCTCCCTTATCCTCCTCCTGCGTTCTCCTCTTCCCTCCTTCTCTCTCCTCCTCCTCCTTCTCCCTCTTCCTTCTCCCCCCTCCTCCCCCTCCTCCCTCTTCCTCCTCCTCCCTCTTCCTCCTCTCTACTCCTCCTCCTCTCTCCTCCATCTTCCTCCTCCTCCTCCCTCCTCCTCCCTCTTTCTCCTCCTCCCTCCTCCTCCCTCTTCCTTCTCTTTCCCCCTCCTCCTCCTAATCCCTCCTCCTCCCTCCCCCTCCTCTCTCCGCCTATCTCTTCCTCCCTCCTCCTCCTCCCTTCTCCATCCTCTTCCTTCTCCTTCCTCCTACTCCTCCTTTTTCTTCTTCTACTGCTGCCACCGCTCCATTTACCCAAGTTAATTGTTGGGGGAATATGTAAAGATCTTTCAAGTGCTCTTTCTAATGCTTTTTGTAAGTTGGTCTTCGTTTATCTAAGGTTGTTCTAACGCAACCAATAAATGATCAGACAGACAGACAGACAGACAGACAGACAGACAGACAGACAGACAGACAGACAGACAGTCGGGAACGGGAACTTATATGAATTAAATGAGATGCTCCCCATCAAAGACTGGGCGAAGCCGGGCCGGGTCAGACAGACAGACAGATAGACAGACAGACAGATAGATAGTCAGGAACGGGAGCTTATATGACTACTTATATGAATTAAATGATAAGCTCCCCACCAGGGACTGGGCGAAGCCGGGCCGGGTCTGCTAGTCTTATATATAAATTAGGATCTCCGTCTGTCTGTCTGTCTGTCTGTCTGTCTGTCTGTCTGTCTGTCTGTCTGTCTGTCTGTCTGTCTGTCTGTATGTCCTTTATTTGTTCGCGAACGGCCCATCCGATTGAGATGAAATTTTCTACACGCCTTCCTTTCATTCCAGCGCTGCCAACTGTGATATTTTGTTAGTGTGAAATCGCCTGCTTACTCAGTATTATTTCATTTTTCATTTTTCATTATAATTTCATATATCTCAGGGGACCTAACTCTGTAAAAGTTATTTCAAGGGGCATAACTTTTCTGTATAACTTATAGTCATATTGTGGCATCGTTTTCAAAGATTTATAAACTCTTTGTCCATAGTTATGTACCGGCATATGAGTTATAATAAATAATGATACAATCTGTAAGGCATTTTCAAAGTTTTCATAAAAATAATGCACAATGCATAACATTGTAACTCACTTTTTTTGCTTAAGAAGTTACTGTAGTCATGCAGGTGATTAGAAAGAGTTTTCATTAAAAATAATGGATGGTGTGTGGAAGGACATTCTTTTAAGTTACTTTTTTTGTTGTATGAATTTAATGAGACGCTACCCGCCAGGAGCTGGGCGAAGCCACGCCGGGTCAGATAGATAGACAGACCCACCTTTTCGCTGCAGTTGTCTACTCCTCCTTTTCCTTCTTCTGCTGATGCTGCTGCCGCCGCTCCATTTACCCAAGTTAATTGTTGGGGAAGATGTAAAGATCTTTCAAGTGCTCTTTCTAATGCTTTTTGTAAGTTGGTCTTCGTTTATCTAAGGTTGTTCTAACCGCAACCAATAAATGATTAGACAGACAGGCAGACAGACAGACAGACAGAGAGGGAGGGACGGACAGACAGACAGACAGACAGACAGACAGACAGACAGACAGACAGAGAGGGAGGGAGAGACGGAGGGAGAGACAGAGGGACAGACAGACAGACAGACAGAGAGGGAGGGAGGGAGAGACGGAGGGAGAGACAGACAGACAGACAGATAGTCGGTAACGGGAACGAGAACTTATATGACTACTTATATGAATTAAATGAGATGCTCCCCACAAAGTACTGGGCGAAGCCGGGCAGGGTCAGGCAGACAGATAGATAGATAGATAGACAGACAGATAAACAGTGGGGAACGGGAACTTATATGACTACTTATATGAATTAAATGAGATGCTCCACACCAGGAGCTGGGCAATGCCGGGCCGGGTCAGACAGACAGACAGACAGACAGACAGACAGACAGACAGACAGACAGGCAGACAGGCAGACAGACAGACAGTCGGTAACGGGAACGAGAACTTATATGACTACTTATATGAATTAAATGAGATGCTCCCCACAAGGGACTGGGCGAAGCCGGGCAGGGTCAGGCAGACAGATAGACAGAGAGATAGACAGACAGATAGACAGTCGGGAACGGGAACTTATATGACTACTTATATGAATTAAATGAGATGCTCCCCACCAGGGTCTGGGCGAAGCCGGGCAGGGTCAGCTAGTCTTATATATAAAAAAGGATGTGTGTATGTATGTCCTTTATGCGTTCGCGAACGGCCCATCCGATTGAGATGAAATTTTCTACACGTCTTCCTTTCATTCTAGCGCAGCCAACTGTGATATTTTTTTAGTGTGAAATCGGCTGCTTACTTAATATTATTTCATTTTTCATTTTTCATTATAATTTCTATACAGCGAGGGGACTTAACTCTGTAAAAGTTATTTCAAGGGGCATAACTTTCAATAAATTTTCTGTATACCTTATAGTCATATTGTTGCATCGTTTTCAAAGAGTTATAAACTATTTGTCTATAGTTATGTACCGGCATATGAGTTTTAATAAATAATGCTACAATCTTTAAGGCATTTTCAAAGTTTTCATTAAAAAAAGTAATGCATAATGCATACCATTGTAACTCATCTTTTTATGCTTACGAAGTTATCTACAGTCATGCAGGTGATTAGAAACGGTTTTTATTAGAAATAATGGATGGTGTGTGGAAGGACATTCTTTTAAGTTACTTTATTTTGTTGTATGAATTTAATGAGACGCTACCCGCCAGGAGCTGGGTGAAGCCACGCCGGGTCAGATAGATAGACAGACCCACCTTTTCGCTGCAGTTATCTACAGGCATATGCGTTATAATCCTCCTCCGCCTCCTCTCCCTTCCTACCCTCTTCCTCTTCCCCTCCCCCTCTCCATCCTCCTCCTCCCTCTTTCTCCTCCTCCTCCTCCCTCTTCCTCCTCCTACCTCCTCGCCCTCCTCCCTCCTCCTAATCACTCCACTTCTCTTCCTTCCTCCTCCCTTCTCCTCCTACTCCCTACTCCTCCTCCTACGTCCTCCCCTTCATCGCTCCATCTCCATCTTCCTCCCTCCTCCTCTTACGTTCTCTCCCTCCTCCTCCTTCTCCTCCCTCTTCCTCCCTCCTCCTCATCCCTCTTACTCCCTCCTCCTCATCCCTCTTCCTCCCTTCTCCCCCTCCCTCCTCGTGCTCTCTCCTCCTCCCTCCTCCTCCTCCCTCTACCTCCTCCCTCCTCCTCCTACTCCCTCCTCCTACATCCCCCCTCATCCCTCCTCCTCCTTCTCCTCCCTTTTTCTCCCTCCTCCTCCTCCCCTTACACCTCCCTCCTCCTCCTCCGTCTTTTCATCCCTCCTCCTCCCTTCTCCTCCTCTCTCCTCATCCTCTCCTCCTCCTCTCTCCTCATCCTCTCCTCCTCCTCCCTCTACCTCCCTCCTCCTCCCTCCTCCTCCTCCCTCTACCTCCTCCCTCCTCCTCCTCCCTCTACCTCCTCCCTCTTCCTCCTGCGTTCTTCTCCTCCCTCATCCTCCCTCGTCCTTCTCCTTCCACTTCCTCCTCCTCCCCTCCTCCTCCTTCTTCCTCCTCCTCCCTCCTTCCCCTCCTCCTTGCTCTCCTCCTCCTCCTAATCACTCCTCCTCCCTTCTCCTCCTCTCTTCTTCCTCCTCCTCCCTCCTTCCCCCTCATCCTCCCTCCTCCTTCACCCTCCTCCTCCCTTCTCCCCTCCTCCCTTATCTCCCTCCTCCTCCTCCCTCCTCTTCTCTCCTCCTCTTCCTCTCTCCTCCTCCTCCTCCCTCTACCTCCTCCCTCCTCCTAATCCCTCCTCCTTCCTACTCCTCCCTCCTCTTCCTTCCTCCTCCTCTCTCCGCCTATCTCTTTCTCCCTCCTCCTCCTCCCTCCTCCACCTCCCTCTTCCTCCTCCCAGCTTCTACTCCTCCTTTTTCTTCTTCTGCTGCTGCTGCTGCCGCCGCTCCATTTACCCAAGGTAATTGTTGGGGAAGATGTAAAGATCTTTCAAGTGCTCTTTCTAATGCTTTTTGTAAGTTGGTCTTCGTTTATCTAAGGTTGTTCTAACTGCAACCAATAAATTATTACACAGACAGACAGACAGACAGACAGACAGACAGACAGACAGACAGACAGACAGAGAGGGAGGGAGGGACAGACAGACAGACAGACAGACAGACAGACAGACAGACAGACAGACAGACAGACAGACAGACAGACAGACAGACAGACAGTCGGGAACGGGAACTTATATGACTACTTATATGAATTAAATGAGATGCTTTCAACCAGGGACTGGGCGAAGCCGGGCCGGGTCTGCTAGTAATTAATAATTATTTATTAAGATAGGTTGCTGTAAACAAAATGGATATATATATATATATATATATATATATATATATATATATATATATATATATATATATATATATATATATATATATATATATATATCCGCAATCTCGTATACTCTCGTAGGTAACGTGATGACGGTGAGAATCAGCAGTGGTTCGAATCGCATCGGTAACTTACGGGTTATGTGAGCCTGCCGCTCAGAAAGAAATGGCAAACTACTGAGTGTAATCTTGCCTAGAAATCAACATACAGCTGAAAGATTCTGGTGTTGATAGCGATGTCCTGTAAAGGTATATGCAAAAAAAAAAAATATATATATATATATATATATATATATATATATATATATGCGGCCCGCCAATAGCTTCACATTTGTCAATGCGGCCCGCCACACGAAAAGTTTGCCCACCCCTGTGCTAAACCATACTACTGTGTGAAGTGAAAAGTATACAATTTTTGGCAGGCACACTCGTGCATTTTTTAGTTATATACGGCCTTTTGGCTAAGATTTGTGTGTAGTATCTGCACTTGACCTTGTCAGGGCCACCAGTATAGGTTACCCCACCAGTATAGGTTACCCCACCAGTATAGGTTACCCCACCAGTATAGGTTACCTCACCAGTATAGGTTACCCCACCAGTATAGGTTACCCCACCAGTATAGGTTACCCCACCAGTATAGGTTACCCCACCAGTATAGGTTACCCCACCAGTATAGGTTACCCCACCAGTATAGGTTACCCCACCAGTATAGGTTAGCACCACCAGTATAGGTTAGCACCACCAGTATAGGTTACCCCACCAGTATAGGTTACCCCACCAGTATAGGTTAGCACCACCAGTATAGGTTAGCACCACCAGTATAGGTTACCTCACCAGTATAGGTTACCCCACCAGTATAGGTTAGCACCACCAGTATAGGTTAGCAAAACCAGTATAGGTTACCCCACCAGTATAGTTTACCCCACCAGTATAAGTTACCCCACCAGTATAGGTTAGCACCACCAGTATAGGTTACCCGACCAGTATAGGTTACCCCACCAGTATAGGTTACCCCACCAGTATAGGTTACCCCACCAGTATAGGTTAGCACCACCATTATAGGTTAGCACCACCAGTATAGGTTACCCCACCAGTATAGGTTACCCCACCAGTATAGGTTAGCACCACCAGTATAGGTTAGCACCACCAGTATAGGTTAGCACCACCAGTATAGGTTAGCACCACCACCACCAGTATAGGTTAGCACCACCAGTATAGGTTACCCCACAAGTATAGGTTACTCCACCAGTATAGGTTAGCACCACCAGTATAGGCTACCCCACCAGTAAAGGTTACCCCACCAGTATAGGTTACCCCACCAGTATAGTTTACCCCACCAGTATAGGTTACCCCACCAGTATAGGTTACCCCACCAGTATAGGTTAGCACCACCAGTATAGGTTAGCACCACCAGTATAGGTTACCCCACAAGTATAGGTTACCCCACCAGTATAGGTTAGCACCACCAGTATAGGTTACCCCACCAGTATAGGTTACCCCACCAGTATAGGTTACCCCACCAGTATAGGCTACCCCACCAGTATAGGTTACCCCACCAGTATAGGTTAGCACCACCAGTATAGGTTAGCACCACCAGTATAGGTTACCCCACCAGTATAGGTTACCCCACCAGTATAGTTTAGCACCACCAGTATAGGTTACCCCACCAGTATAGGTTACCCCACAAGTATAGGTTACCCCACCAGTATAGGTTACCCCACCAGTATAGGTTAGCACCACCAGTATAGGTTACCCAACCAGTATAGGTTACCCCACCAGTATAGGTTACCCCACCAGTATAGGTTACCCCACCAGTATAGGTTACCCCACCAGTATAGGTTACCCCACCAGTATAGGTTACCCCAACAGTATAGGTTAGCACCACCAGTATAGGTTACCCCACCAGTATAGGTTACCCCACCAGTATAGGTTACCCCACCAGTATAGGTTACCCCACCAGTATAGGTTAGCACCACCAGTATAGGTTACACCACCAGTATAGGCTACCCCACCAGTATAGGTTAGCACCACCGTATAGGTTAATCCACCAGTATAGGTTACCCCACCAGTATAGTTTACCCCACCAGGATAGGTTACCCCACCAGTATAGGTTACCCCACCAGTATAGGTTAGCACCACCAGTATAGGTTACCCCACCAGTATAGGTTACCCCATCAGTATAGGTTAGCACCACCGGTATAGGTTACCCCACCAGTATAGGTTACCCCACCAGTATAGGTTAGCACCACCAGTATAGGTTAGCACCACCAGTATAGGTTAGCACCACCAGTCTAGGTTACCCCACCAGTATAGGTTACCCCACCAGTATAGGTTACCCCACCAGTATAGGTTACCCCACCAGTATAGGTTACCCCACCAGTATAGGTTACCCCACCAGTATAGGTTACCCCACCAGTATAGGTTAGCACCACCAGTATAGGTTAGCACCACCAGTATAGGTTACCCCACCAGTATAGGTTACCCCACCAGTATAGGTTACCCCACCAGTATAGGTTACCCCACCAGTATAGGTTAGCACCACTGTCAGGGTCTTAAACCTGGCTCGTTTTACCTAACACATGTGAGACAGTACAAGTACAACGTTATTTGACTTAAGACTCAACGACACAACGTTCAATGGATTTATTTACAGATCATATACAATACGATGATCATTACAATATATAAGTTATACTTCAATACACTTACAGACACAATGCAGCTCACAGTCTATCTCTCAAGATGTACAAGCACTCGACTTTCGGGCACAGAAACCACACAACGCCTTTCTCTCATCATACGTCCAGTCAAGTCCACGTCCCAAAGCTGTCTGTCTATTGCTCGCAACGTGCCTCCCCACCTGAAGTGTCTTCACGAGGCTTGCGTGCGTCTTGCGTTGTCCTTGCCTGACCGCTGGCCGTCTCGTCAGCCAGCAACCTCGCAGGCAGGTAACTACTACTCGCCTGGCGGGCGTAACGAAGTTACGGCATCCCGGCTGGGGACTAAGTCGCCTGGCGGGCGTAACGATGTCACTGCATCTCTGCAATACTTTAGACTCTGACATGCTCCCCCGGGGCATCTTCATGAAAGATGTCATCTTTCATGTATACTATATGTACATACTGGGTTAATATTTTAACCTTGTCAGAGTCGACCCTTCTGTTGTTATATACATTGGTATAGAAATACATAAAAATACACATCTTGGCATAGTAACACATAAGAAATGGAAGTTGTATTTAAAGACATGTCGTGTTCAACCTTTAACACTTGTCAAGTTTCATCCTCTCGATGGCTGATTACCTTAATTGCATTATTGACCCAGTCAGATCGGTAGTAACAGCTTCCCAAGCAACTACCTCGCAGCCTCCAAAGAAAAAGTAATAATATGGTTTTTGAAACAAAAACCATCTGGCTAGACCGAAATACGGCTTTATATAAGTCGCATTCAACGCTCAAACCCTGACCTCATTTGGCCAGGAGCTCTTGTGTTGGTCTGCAATGTCGGTAACACTCTACCATGCCCAGTAGATGGCTTCTTGGTGTGTTAACAATCTGGCAACAACATGGTTATTTATATACAACACAAAATCGTATACATTTCAAATTATCGCCCTTGGTGTAATGATGTAATAACAATTAAATGAAAGGGAAATAACTTCAAAATTTAAGAAATATAATATTTTACAATAACTATTCTATTTCTCAGCGTCATAGCTTGATGTTTTTTCATACTAGCGAAAAAATATCGATAGTATGAATAAATTAATCAAGATATGATTCTAAGATTACACTAAATGGAAAATATTAATACACAATTCGTGTATTCAAAATTGTTGATTCCTAAAGATTTTAGAAACGTCATAGCTTTTTAAACTTTTGTTTGTCGTCTGCTAATTTTGAACTAAATTTCTAACTACTCCGGAAGTACACACGAACAGCTGATATTGAAATTTGTAGAACACACTTGTTCCGGTCTGATGTAGTTACGGAATGTACAATGTTCTGATCGTTCATGTGTTGGTTGTTTCACTGGAAAAACTTCTGGATTTCGATTGACTGCAGTGGTGTAGATGTCAATGTTCAGGTCACACGTTCACACACGGATTTAAAATATCACTGGAATGTTCCAAACGCAGATACCACTGTTAAATTGGATAGTTCGCTTACGGTAGGTTTTGAGCGAATGTGGCACTGTTCTTGTTTTATAATATATATACAATTAATAAAGTTCGCTTTCTACCACACACTACACACTTTTACACGACAATCACTACATTAATTAGTAAAATACGAACACTATATATATTGGGAGTAAACCCTATCACATCACATCGTAGACATTACACAGCTTTTGTGAATGAAAAAAAATATTCACTGATGGATGGCTGTGTTGATCTGAGTGTATTTTACACACTGCACTCAGACATTGGTGCTTACTGGGTCGGTCGGACAACGGGACAAAAGATCGGCAATCGTGTTGGTTCTGCCTGGGACATGTCGAACCTCGAAGCTGTAATCTTGGAGCTTAAGAGACCAGCGCGCTACCATTTGGTTTGAAGGTACACCTGAATTGATAAATCGCAATGGACTACTGTCAGAATCCACAATAAAATGGCGTCCTAGGAGGAATCTGGACAATTTAGTTATACCCACCACTAAAGCTAGGGCTTCCAACTGAGGTATTGACCAAGCCCGTTCTCTCGGTTTTAATTTCCTGGAGACAAAGTACACAGGATGAAGGATGTTATTATGCTCCTGTAACAAGACTGCTCCAATCGCCACGGAGCTCGCGTCTGTGTGCAATCTGAAAGGGATTTGTAAATTGGGCAATTTTAGAATGGGATTATTTAAGCTATTATCAGAAAAACAAGATAATACTTTCTGGAATGCAAATTTTAGGCATTCATTGTTTACAATTTTCTCAGGTTGATCTTTTGTTAGTAGGTTAGTAAATACTTCGGTCAGTTCAGAAAAATCAGGTATGAACTGCCTATAATAATTTATAAGTAACAACAAACTTCTGACTTGCTTTTTCGTAGTCGGAAGTGAGAGTTTTAGTATGTTGGACACAATGTTATCATCTGTCGTGACAAAGCCATTGGATATTTTGTACCCCAAGAAGGATATTTCCTGGTAGGCTATGTCTACTTTTGCAGACTTTACCGTCAGTCCGTGATGTCTAATGCGTTCAAATGTCTGTTCTAATGTCTTTATGTGGTCTGTCATCGTCTTTGTGTGAACACAAATGTCGTCTATATAACAAATTATGTTCGGTATATCTACTAGTAACAGTCGTGTCATACGTACGAATGTCGCTGGGGCATTGACAAGCCCAAATGGAAGTTTGCACCATTCGTACAGTCCCCAAGGTGTGGCAAATGCTGTCAGATGTCTGCTCTGTTCGTCTACCGCTATTTGCCAGTAACCTTTATTCATGTCTACCTTCGTAAAGAACCGAGCGTCTGTCAGTTCTGTCAGTAGATCTTCTGAGTTTGCCATCGGCTCCAGATCTAGAAGAGTTATCTTATTTAGTTTTCTATAGTCGACACAGAGTCTTATCGTGTTGTCCTTTTTGTGTACTATGACCATTGGAGATGAGAAATCTGATTGGGATCGTCTTATGATGTTGTTTTTCTCTAAGTTGATGATCTCCTGATGTACGTTTTCTTTGTAATGCAATGGAATGGTGTATGGTCTGCATTTTATGGGTGTATTTGACGTGAGTGTGATGTGATGTTGTACTAATTATGTTTGTCCTGGGTTGTTGGAGAAGATGGTGTTGTACTGTTGTATGAGATGTTTGCAACTGTCTTTTTCTGCTTGAGTTAACTTTGGGTTGATTTTAATTTCCTTCAATCAGTTTGTCGTGTCTAATGCAGGTGTTGGAATTTCGTCACTAGCCTCGTCATCTTCATGGTCTATTATCACTGTACAAGCTGTTGTATCGTCTTGATCGTTGTCTCTGTTGTAATATGGTCTTAGGATATTGACGTGGAATATTTTGTGTTTGTCTTTTATTTGAATCTCATAGTCTACAGGTGAAATCTGTCTTGTCACTTTAAATGGTCCTTGCCAAGAATCAGTCAATAAGTGTCTGTCACTAGGTAGGAGAAGAAGAACGTCCTGTCCAGGTGTCAACGTTATTGTCCTGTTACCTTTGTCAGCATATTGTCTATAAGTAGCACCAGATAATTTTAGTGCATTCTTTGCAATTATACAAGATTTGATGATTCTTTCACGCAATGATGTAACGTATACTTATGATGATATGGGTTTAAGTACTGGAGTGGAGTCAGTTAACATTTGATGATAGATAGTTAATGGGCCACGTGGTTTGGCACCATAGATAAGTTCAAAAGGAGAGAAACCTGTACTAGAATGTGGCACCTCGCGATAAGCAAAGAGAATAGCAGGTAAATATACGTCCCAGTTATTGGGATGCTCTTGCGTGACTTTAGCAAGCATGTGCTTTAAATCGCCGTTAAATTTTTCTATTATCCCACTCGAGTGAGGATGGTACGGGGAATTGAAACATTGCTTCACTCCTAACATTTTAGTGAAAGCTTGAGTAGATGCGGCAATAAACTGAGTGCCCCTATCTGATTGGATAGTGTCTGGAAATCCTATCCGAGAAAATATATGGAAGAAAACTTCCATTATATCATTGGCAGTTATGTTCTTTAGCGGAATCGCTTCCGGCCAGCGGCTACATTGATCAATGATGGTTAGGATATATTTATTCCCTCTTGTAGTTGTCTGATTAAGAGGGCCCACTATGTCGACAGATATTTTCTCAAAAGGTCGACTGGCTAAGTCAGTAATTTGTAACTTTGCCTGTGGGTGTTTACCTTTCTTTACCAGTTTTTGGCAGACGTCACAACTCCTGCAATATTGCTTAATGTCATTGCAGAATTTGGGCCAATGAAACTGTGTTAATAATCTGGCTCTGGTCTTAGCGTATGCCATATGCCCTGCAAGAGGTATATCATGGGCAAGATGTAAGGCTTGCTTACGATAATCAGTTGGCAAAACAGTTTGCTCTGTTGTGTTGTCACCTTTGGTATAATACCTAGTGAGGATACAATTTTTCAAAGCAAAATGCCATTTTGCATTTTTGGTTACCTTTGGCTTTTGGCGGTTCAGATTAAAATATTTCGACAATGAAGGATCAGCCTTTTGAGCTGTTACAAAAGTCTCCTTCATGGTTTTAGAAGGTAGTGATACTGGGCTAAGCATTTGTATAGCCTCAGTTTGGTTAATTTCATCTTGCACTCTAGCAGTAGATCTGGTTACTGCGTTCACACATTCAATGATATCAGATGGTGATGAAACGGTGTTATCAATGATGTCATGAGATCTTAGTGCTACATTAGCTACCATACATTCATTAGGTGGTGTAACATTATCAATGATGACATTTAATGGTGATGTTATGATATCATCAATGCAAAGAGATGTTATGTCATGAGGCATATCATTCACCTCTGGTAAATTTCCAATTATAATATCACACACCGGGTTTGTTAATGCAGCGCATTTTACTTTCCCAGTGAGGAAAGGTGTTTGAATATATGCCCATGCTAGTGGGTACTTCTCAATATTGCCAGAGAATGTTCTGCATGTTACGTGCCTGCCTGTATAGTCTGTAGGCATTATGAACGTTCTCTTTAGACCAATAAGTGAACTTCCCGTGTCCCGAAGGACTGTAGCAGACTTGCCATTCACATATCCGTGATGGATGTTTATTCTGCCTTTGGAATCTACTACCAAATTAGCTTCTTCATTGGCAATAGGAATGGAGTGGCCGCATGTTAAAATGCCATCTTCATAAAAGGTATTACAAACAGTACATTTATTTGCGTTAAACATATCAAAAGCCTGTGCTGAGTTCACAGGATGTTTCTCTGATTGTTCTTCATCTGATGATGAACTATCAAATAAGGCGGCATTTGCTTTGTTGGTCATTTGCCTACCTTTACAATCATGGCGATAATGTCCGTACGCCTTACAGAGGAAACATTTACGCAAATTTCTAAAGGATCTACGTTCCTTATCTTGTCTGTTTACCATGTTTTGTAGATAAGTATGATATGCGGGGTTCTTGTCACACATCTCACCTTGATGGTGTGAAATTTTACAATATCTACAGTGATTGTACTTCTCAGATGTAGGCTTATGAGGTTTCTGCCTACTATAGGGTTTGTCATAGTTAGCCGATGCTACAAAATTTGTATCAGTAGCTTCACTGGCAAAACAATGTTTGTTGGCTGTGTAATAAGCCGAACCACGTCTCTCAATCTCATCTACACTAGTGCATTCATTCTCTTGCAAAAATTTTGAAAATGCTGATGGAATGGATGAAATGACTTTATCTCTGATGATCAGATCTTCTAACTTTTAATAGTTTTTATCAATTTTAGCTGCTGAAGTCCATTTGGTAAATATATCTCGGACTAAGCAGAGGTAGTCAGAGAACGTTTGAGTCGGTTTTGGGCTCAACTTGCTGAATTGTTCTCTGTAACCTGCCTCATCTAACATAAAATGTGCCATAATCTTTGATTTTAGATAATGGTAATCTTTTCTGAGGTCTTTGGGGATAGTCTCAATGACTTTAAGAGGCTCCCCTGATAAACTCCTCATATAAATAATATTCCATTCAGACAGTGGAACCTGGTAATGGTCCATTAAAGTCTCAAAATTTTGGGTAAAGGCTGCAATGCAGTCACCCGAGGTATAATTACGTACGATACCTTGGTATTTCTTGTACTGGTTTTCTTTCTCCAGTCTCTCAGATTTCTTAGACTCTTTGTTAATGGCAGTCTCAGTATCAAGTTGTTTGATTTTTAGCTGTACCTCCAGTTCTTCTCTCTTACTCTGAGCTGCTATTTCTGCCTTCTTTAATTCTGTTTCTCTTTCCATCTCTGCTTTCTTAAGTTCAATATCTAATTCGGCTTGTTTTGTCTTTGCAGACAGTTCTAGTTCTGCCTGTTTTGCTGCGGTTGCTGCCTCTGCCTGCTTTAAGGCTGTTTCTGCCTCTACTTGCTTGGCAGCTCTTTCAGTCTCTGCCTGCTTTAATGCTCTTTCAGCTGCTCTTTCTTCACGCTCGTGGTATTCAGAGTATTTCTTCTCACTCCACTTTGTTAACTCATCACCTGTCAACTTTAACTTTAACCCCATATCGATGAAATCATTTAATGAAGACATGATGGAAAATGCAAATGAAATACCAGCCCCACAATTTGTTACAAGTGGTTAGTAAAGTGAACAATTTACAATTGTGTTCTATTGACAATATGTGCCTAAATTTGCATCCAAAAGTATATGAAAAGAAAAATATACTAAAGTGTATTGGATGCGGTGAAGAACGGTTGAAAATCGGGCTAGGAATTGTAGGGTCGCTACTTCGAACCACAAATGACCTCTACGGGCAAGGGTTTCAGATGGCACAGAAAACCTGCTTTGTTTTTGGAGGAAATAAATTAGCGTCTATTTAATGTGGTGTGCATGCTTGTCACTAAGGTTTGATTAGGTTTGTATGGCGTTGAGTGTAATTGTTGGTCGTAATTTTGTCAGTCAACAATCTTTTTTTTTTCAACACAACAAGTTACTTTCTTTCCAAAACTTTTTGCTTTCCACAACTCAATTCACAAAGACAATCTAAATATATCTCAACACTCTACAACGTTGATGACACATCACTTACATTAAGATGACATTCAGTAAGGACATATACATCAAGTTTACAAGATGGCGACAAGGTCACAATGGCGACAACTTCACAATGTCGGCAAGGTCAAAACGGTGACAAGTTCAACAATCACTGATGTTTTACACGTTTACAAGATCAAACAATATGTATGTACTTTACGTTCACAACTAGTCTCCATGTTTAAACAATGTAATAATATATACCAAAATGAGCCTTCAACGATCACATTTACATGCACATCTAAAGCTGGACAAAAATTCTAAGTTCACAACTCTAGGTTTAAATGTTAATCACCTAAACACGTTCATTTCAAAGCCGGACGAATGCCACCACGTCCACACACGTCAGGGTCTTAAACCTGGCTCGTTTTACCTAACACATGTGAGACAGTACAAGTACACCGTGATTTGACTTAAGACTCAACGACACAACGTTCAATGGATTTATTTACAGATCATATACAATACGATGATCATTACAATATATAAGTTATATTTCAATACACTTACAGACACAATACAGCTCACAGTCTATCTCTCAAGATGTACAAGCACTCGACTTTCGGGCACAGAAACCACACAACGCCTTTCTCTCATCATACGTCCAGTCGAGTCCACGTCACAAAGCTGTCTGTCTATTGCTCGCAACGTGCCTCCCCACCTGAAGTGGCTTCACGAGGCCTGCGTGCGTCTTGCGTTGTCCTTGCCTGACCGCTGGCCGTCTCGTCAGCCAGCAACCTCGCAGGCAGGTAACTACTACTCGCCTGGCGGGCGTAACGAAGTTACGGCATCCCGGCTGGGGACTAAGTCGCCTGGTGGGCGTAACGATGTCACTGCATCTCTGCAATACTTTAGACTCTGACAACACCAGTATAAGTTACCCCACCAGTATAGGTTAGCACCACCAGTATAGGTTACCCCACCAGTGTAGGTTACCCCACCAGTATAGGTTAGCACCACCAGTATAGGTTAGCACCACCATAATAGGTTAGCACCACCAGTATAGGTTAGCACCACCAGTATAGGTTACCCCACCAGTATAGGTTAACCCACCTGTATAGCTTAGCACCACCAGTATAGGTTACCCCACCAGTATAGGTTAGCAACACCAGTATAGGTTACCCCACCAGTATAGGTTACCCCACCAGTATAGGTTACCCCACCAGTATAGGTTACCCCACCAGTATAGGTTACCCCACCAGTATAGGTTACCCCATCAGTATAGGTTACCCCACCAGTATAGGTTAGCACCACCAGTATAGGTTACCCCACCAGTATAGGTTAGCACCACCAGTATAGGTTAGCACCACCAGTATAGGTTACCCCACCAGTATAGGTTACCCCACCAGTATAGGTTAGCACCACCAGTATAGGTTACCCCACCAGTATAGGTTACCCCACCAGTATAGGTTACCCCACCAGTATAGGTTAGCACCACCAGTATAGGTTAGCACCACCAGTATAGGTTACCCCACCAATATAGGTTACCCCACCAGTATAGGTTACCCCACCAGTATAGGTTAGCACCACCAGTATAGGTTACCCCACCAGTATAGGTTACCCACCAGTAGGTTACCCACCAGTATAGGTTAGCCCCACCAGTATAGGTTATCACCACCATAATAGGTTAGCACCACCAGTATAGGTTATCACCACCATAATAGGTTAGCACCACCAGTATAGGTTAGCACCACCAGTATAGGTTACCCCACCAGTATAGGTTAACCCACCTGTATAGCTTAGCACCACCAGTATAGGTTACCCCACCAGTATAGGTTAGCACCACCAGTATAGGTTACCCCACCAGTATAGGTTACCCCACCAGTATAGGTTACCCCACCAGTATAGGTTACCCCACCAGTATAGGTTACCCCACCAGTATAGGTTACCCCACCAGTATAGGTTACCCCATCAGTATAGGTTACCCCACCAGTATAGGTTAGCACCACCAGTATAGGTTACCCCACCAGTATAGGTTAGCACCACCAGTATAGGTTAGCACCACCAGTATAGGTTACCCCACCAGTATAGGTTACCCCACCAGTATAGGTTAGCCACACCAGTATAGGTTAGCACCCACCAGTATAGGTTACCCCACCAGTATAGGGTACCCCCACCAGTATAGGTTACCCCAACCAGTAATTAGGTTACCCCACCAGTATAGGTTAGCACCACAGTATAGGTTAGCACCACCAGTATAGGTTACCCCACCAGTATAGGTTACCCCCACCAGTATAGGTTACCCCACCAGTATAGGTTAGCACCACCAGTATAGGTTACCCCCACCAGTATAGGTTACACCACCAGTATAGGTTAGCACCACCAGTATAGGTTACCCCACCAGTATAGGTTCACCCCACCAGTATAGGTTAGCACCACCAGTATAGGTTAGCACCACAGTATAGGTTAGCACCACCAGTATAGGTTATACCCCACCAGTATAGGTTACCCCACCAGTATAGGGTTACCCCACCAGTATAGGTTACCCCACCAGTATAGGTTACCCCACCAGTATAGGTTAGCACCACCAGTATAGGTTACCCCACCAGTATAGGTTACCCCACCAGTATAGGTTAGCACCACCAGTATAGGTTACCCCACCAGTATAGGTTACCCCACCAGTATAGGTTACACCACCAGTATAGGTTTAGCACCACCAGTATAGGTTACCCCACCAGTATAGGTTACCCCACCAGTATAGGTTACCCCACCAGTATAGGTTAGCACCACCAGTATAGGTTACCCCACCAGTATAGGTTACCCCACCAGTATAGGTACCCCACCAGTATAGGTTACCCCACCAGTATTAGGTTACCCCACCAGTATAAGGTTACCCCACCAGTATAGGTTACCCCACAGTATAGGTTACCCCACCAGTATAGGTTACCCCCACCAGTATAGGTTAGCACCACCAGTATAGGTTACCCCCACAGTATAGGTTACCACACCAGTATAGGTTACCCCACCAGTATAGGTTACCCCACCAGTATAGGTACCCCACCAGTATAGGTTAGCACCACCAGTATAGGTACCCCACCAGTATAGGTTAGCACCACCAGTATAGGTTACCCCCACCAGTATAGGTTTACCCCCACCAGTATAGGTTTAGCACCACCAGTATAGGTTACCCCACCAGTATAGGTTAGCACCACCAGTATAGGTTACCCCACCAGTATAGGTTAGCACCACCAGTATAGGTTAGCACCACCAGTATAGGTTACCCCACCAGTATAGGTTACCCCACCAGTATAGGTTACCCCACCAGTATAGGTTACCCCACCAGTATAGGTTAGCACCACCAGTATAGGTTACCCCACCAGTATAGGTTACCCCACCAGTATAGGTTACCCCACCAGTATAGGTTACCCCACCAGTTTAGGTTAGCACCACCAGTATAGGTTACCCCACCAGTATAGGTTAGCACCACCAGTATAGGTTACCCCCACCAGTATAGGTTACCCCACCAGTATAGGCTACCCCACCAGTATAGGTTAGCACCACCAGTATAGGTCACCCCACCAGTATAGGTTAGCACCACCAGTACAGGTTACCCCACCAGTATAGGTTAGCACCACCAGTATAGGTTAGCACCACCAGTATAGGTTACCCCACCAGTATAGGTTAGCACCACCAGTATAGGTTACCCCACCAGTATAGGTTAGCACCACCAGTATAGGTTAGCACCACCAGTATAGGTTACCCCACCAGTATAGGTTAGCACCACCAGTATAGGTTAGCACCACCAGTATAGGTTTACCCCACCAGTATAGGTTACCCAACCAGTATAGGTTAGCACCACCAGTATAGGTTAGCACCCACCAGTATAGGTTACCCCACCAGTATAGGTTACCCCACCAGTATAGGTTACCCCACCAGTATCGGTTACCCTACCAGTATAGGTTACCCCACCAGTATAGGTTACCCCACCAGTATAGGTTAGCACCACCAGTATAGGTTAGCACCACCAGTATAGGTTACCCCACCAGTATAGGTTACCCCACCAGTATAGGTTACCCCACCAGTATAGGTTACCCCACCAGTATAGGTTAGCACCACCAGTATAGGTTACCCCACCAGTATAGGTTACCCCACCAGTATAGGTTAGCACCACCAGTATAGGTTACCCCACCAGTATAGGTTACCCCACCAGTATAGGTTAGCACCACCAGTATAGGTTACCCCACCAGTATAGGTTAGCACCACCAGTATAGGTTACCCCACCAGTATAGGTTACCCCACCAGTATAGGTTACCCCACCAGTATAGGTTACCCCACCAGTATAGGTTACCCCACCAGTATAGGTTAGCACCACCAGTATAGGTTACCCCACCAGTATAGGTTACCCCACCAGTATAGGTTACCCCACCAGTATAGGTTACCCCACCAGTTTAGGTTAGCACCACCAGTATAGGTTACCCCACCAGTATAGGTTAGCACCACCAGTATAGGTTACCCCACCAGTATAGGCTACCCCACCAGTATAGGTTAGCACCACCAGTATAGGTTACCCCACCAGTATAGGTTACCCGAATGACGCACAGGGACGTGGGGACCTGATGGTACGGCTCTAGCCATTGAGGCCACTGCGATCCTCCATAAATTGTAACTAGTGGCGGCTAAGCTCAAAGCATGGATTTATCAGCAGTTGATCTGGCCAGGGTGCTGAGGTGGTCATTCAAACTGCAAACTCCTACACATACACACATACACACGCACACAGACACACACACACACACACACACAAAGAAATAGAGAGATAACAACACAAGCAAACATAGAGAGACATATAGTTAATGGAGCTATAGAAGTAAGTTATAGAGGCTAGTAAGAGAGACAAAGAGAGACATACAGTTACATGGAGCTATAGAGAGTAAGTTATAGAGGCTAGTAAGAGAGACATAGAGAGACATACACTTACAGGGATCTATAGCGAGTAAGTTATAGAGGCTAGTAAGAGAGACACATAGAGACATACAGTTACATGGAACTATAGAGAGTAAGTTATAGAGGCTAGTAAGATAGACATAGAGAGACATACACTTACAGGGATCTATGGAGTGTACGTTATAGAGGCTAGTAAGAGAGACACATAGAGACACATAGTTACATGGAACTATAGAGAGTATGTTATAGAGGCTAGTAAGAGAGACATAGAGAGACATACACTTACAGGGATCTATGGAGAGTAAGTTATAGAGGCTAGTAAGAGAGACATAGAGAGACATACAGTTACATGGAACTATAGAGAGTAAGTTATAGAGGCTAATAAGAGAGACATAGAGAGACATACTCTTACAGGGATCTATAGAGCGTAAGTTATAGAGGCTAGTAAGAGAGACATAGAGAGACATATAGTTACATGGAACTATAGAGGGTAAGTTATAGAGGCTAGTAAGAGAGACATAGAGAGACATATAGTTACATGGAACTATAGAGGGTAAGTTACAGAGGCTAGTAAGAGAGACATAGAGAGACATACAGTTACATGGAACTATAGAGAGTAAGTTATAGAGGCTAATAAGAGAGACATAGAGAGACATACTCTTACAGGGATCTATAGAGCGTAAGTTATAGAGGCTAGTAAGAGAGACATAGAGAGACATATAGTTACATGGAAGCTATAGAGGGTAAGTTACAGAGGCTAGTAAGAGAGACAGAAAGCGTCAATAACAGACTGCCAAGTAGAGTTACAATCTATGTCTCCAGTCAGGCTTCTGTTTAGTTACTGCCATGTCGGGTTACAATCTGTGTCTCCAGTCAGGCTACTGCTTTAGTTACTGCCATGTCGGGTTACAATCTGTGTCTCCAGTCAGGCTACTGTTTAGTTACTGCCATGTCTTCCAAATTCTGACTGTGTGTTTTAAGGCGAAGGCACCGCAGTATTCTTTCACAGCTAACCCTCCGACCTGATCTGTAAAAATCTTGAGCTATGTCCAAAAACAGTCCCATCAGTCTAGATGACCACTTACCTCAAGAAGAACTCTTACAAGTAAACGCTTCAACTTCTACCTCTAACATTATCGGTTGTTACTCTCTTCACCCTCTATCCAGTCGGATTCATAGCAAAAGGAGCGTACTACACGTTGCTTGCACTTGTATCTAGTCGGCACAATAACCTACGTCCTCGAGTGAACAGATCTTTCGAATGAGGTGCTCGGCCTAATCCTTCTAGAGTTTCCTCTGTCTAACTTGCTGCCCTTTCTCTTTGCGATCTCACCTTGTAGTGGATGCTGTGCACTCATGTACTCCTTTGTAAACATGGGCTCATATACTTTACCTGCAAGGGAGTGCATTATCGCCAACGCCATTTGAAACAACACACGATGATGATGATGATGATGATGATGATAATGATGATGATAATGATGATGATGATGATGATGATGATGATGATGATGATGATGATGATGATGATGATGATGATGATGATGATGATATCATATTTCAAAACATTAGTCTCACTGTTCACTAACATGTTGTTTTCTATTTCAGTTTTTGCAATGATGTGATTAACAAAAATAAAAGAAATTTGGAAAACAATGAACTACAGGAAATGAGGCAATAAAGGGAAACAAATAGAATGGAAATCAATATTAGGGCATCACGGGAGATAACGACAGCTATTTATTAATATAAAACATATCGTGATTATTTACTTACAAGAAAATATTTGTCAGATTTTATTTGCCTCTTTCCTTTGGATCTTCGGCAATTATGCAATCAAGCAATCGTTTAATGTATATTTTTTTTTTTATATTTTGTATTAATCGACACATGACTATTAAAATTGTATAATAGCGTACACAATATTACTTTACTTAAAGAGTGATAGGACTCACCAATTAACTGCTTAACCTTACTAGTGGAAATGGTGACAATTATTTTTGGCAGGTATTTTCTTGCTTCTTGACTTTATTGATAGTAAACGTAATCCGAAGCGTTTCGTGTTCTAATCGCGAATTTCCCCTTTTCCGGCATCCAACTGTGTTATTCTAAAGCAGGGTTGGAAAACTCAATCGCTCAGCAGGCCAAACCTCAAATCACACGTAAGGTTGCGGGCCGGACAGGATAAACATTCAATGAGCAGAAAATTAAAACTTTTTCAAACATTAATATAAATTAAAACAGAATAACAAATGTTTTAATAATAAAACATCATTGGTATACAAATGTTCACTCTTAAGTCATTTCGTCAGAGCACGATGTTTGGTATATTTTCTTGGCTACAAGTTCGTTTATGTTGGGAGTAATGTTTTGTATCACTGAAATTCTCATGATGGACTGCAAGTGTTTATCAGTGAGACGACTCCTGCGTGATTTTTTGTTAATCTTCATCACAGAAAACAGCTGCTCACGCAGATGTCGACTACCAAACATGCTGAAGGATCGAGCCGCATGTACACGAAACCGGGGCATCTCTTCAGGAATGAAACGAGTGAACTGTGCAAGCCCCATAGTGTCGTACTTTGCCTTTAGTGTCGCATTACACTGCATCTGTATTAACTCCATCTGCAAATTTACAGTTGCAGTTTCCACATCTATGGCAAATGGATTACGAAACAGCTCGAAAAAGTGATGTAATATCCGGGCATTACATTACTTTCATTTGTTATGCGCCAATCCAAAACGAGCATCTGAACGTTGCTAGGTAACTATAACGACGAACACTAACTCACTACACAACTTTTATTTACGCTTATTCTGATCGAAGCGAGAACGCTCTCAGGTAACCTATCATTCGGAAAGCTGCTAATTAGGGAATGTGATTTGCACTTTACATGGTGACCACACAAAAACATATGTTTACCTAAAATTCTGTCTGGGGAAGAATATATTTGTACGTCGGTTGAGACCTCTTGGGCCTAATATGACTGTACGGCGGGCCGGATGTGGCCCGCGGGCCTTGAGTTTGAAACATGTGTTCCAAAGAATACTGAAAATGACTAGTTCATCTCTCACACTGAAGTCAGATGTGATCAACGGGACGCTACTCCACCGCAGAAACTCAACATCAGGTAAGCAGCGGTACAATTCAACAAGTTTTCCTTCTCTGTGCTTCTCTTTCAACAAGTAATTTGCTTGCAAATCAATTAGCTCCAACTGTAGTTCAACTGGCACAACATCAAGGTTACAATCAAAAGGATTCTGGAACAGAAGAATATCACTCTCAATTCTGTCAAGATCTGAAAATCTCTCCAAACTCTTTGAAATGGTGAAAATAAGAAAGGTTTTCTCCTCTAAGGAGTGCTTCCAACAATGACAGTTTTCTCCGAAATCATGTGATTGTTCTGTACAGATCACAGACGAGGTAAACCTTTCCCTGAAGTTTCAAGTTCAGTTCATTCAATCAATCAATCATGTGTCATGCCGGAAAGCGTGGGCGGTCATGACAACTTTGACAGCCAGGTAGGATCTGACAGCTGTGAATCAGCTCTATTTTTTCAGTGAGGAAAACATCTATTTCGATTCGGAGCTTGTGAAAACGAAGCAGGACTTTACCGCAGCTGAGCCACCTTATTGAAGTGGGATAAGGCAAGTCACAAAATTTAGAATCAATTTCATTCAAGAAAAGCCTGGAACTGACGGTGAATGAATGCATGTTCCCGAATGAAGTTCACAGCAGAAACGACTGGTTTCAGTACACAATAAATATCTAAGTCTTCCCACAGAGTGCCTGCTGATGTATGATACAGAGTATGCACAGAACGCCCGGAATTTGCAAAAATTCCAACTGAGTCCTGATCTTCCCCACCAGACCCTTCCTTACTCCAGCCATGTTTTTTCCTCCATCAACTGTAACACCTCTAAGCTGATTCCACTGAAGGTTATAGTCTTGCAAAATTGTTTGCACTTCCACGAAAATGTCTTTCCCAGTTGTTGTTCCATGCATGCTGCAAACGGACGCCAACTCTTCCGTTATCTGAAAGTCTGAATTGACACCACGAATGAACAAGAGAAGTTGTGACGTACTCGAGAGGTCAGTAGACTCATCTAGCGCCAGAGAATACGATAATAAGTTCCTAGTTTTCTCGTGTATCTGTAGCACTATGTTCTCTCCAAGTTCTTCTGTTCTCAGCACAACTGAACTTGCCGAAAGGCTGATAGTTCCAAACAAATCGGCTTTCTCAGGACACAAGTCATTTGCTGCTTCGATCATACACTCTTTGATCAAGTGGCATCAGTAAACGGTTTTCCTCGTACTGTCAACGTATGCACTGTTTTGTAACTTGTACGAGTGACAGATTTCATTTTCAGCAAATTTTACTCGTGAAGAGAATTTCTTTTTGTTTCAAAACCACGTTTAATTGTCTCCTATTTCGCAGAGCGTATCTTTCCAGAAAACGTTTAATATGTTGATAGATGTTTTGTTTCGTAGTGACGCCGAAGATTATCCTCTTTCAAAACGGCAACACTTTCGCTGCATATTACGCAACTGGATTTTCTTGTCCTTTGTTTCCACAAAGAAGTACTTTACTCCCCATTCTTCATTAAAAATTCGACACTCAGGCGTCCACTTTTCTTTACCCAGTAGCCATAGTTAAGGGTGAAGTACACGGGATTTGAAAATGAAGAAAAGACATTAAATTAGAAACATAATTAAAATCCTATTGAAGTACAAGGAAAGCAGAGGACTAGGGGTCACTGGTGAAGCTACGGCTCATCAAAGGTACATATGCAGTTTATAGGTACCTTTGGTAACCACACAGAGAGGATAGAGATAATAGCACAACGCCGACTGCTCATGGGCCGTAGAAGAAGAGAGGAATGAGAAGACTAAGAGAATCTCATTCTATCTCTATGGCTAACAAGAAAAGAAAAGATTTAGACATATCAGAAGAAATTCAAGTCCGTGTACAGGGAATCAGAATAATGTAATTGAAAAGATACAACATTTGATTAATAGTGTCAATGTCCTAATAAATAAAATTCATGATTAGATGCAATGACAAAATAGGCATCCCGATGAATAAATAAATATACACATGATCATCCTTCACAGTACCAGTGATCTTCCATCACAGCATGGGTAGTCATCAAACACAGTACCAGTGATCTTCCATCACAGCAATGTAACTGTAGTCTGATACACAACATCAGCAATTATCAGACAACAAGATGAAACAAAGGTCATTCATTCAGTAGCATGTCCTTTGCAGAACCTCGCTCCCATAACAACCTTCCGGACAACTTCTCGATCATAAGCAAGTTGTCCCGCTTCAGATAACCCATCTGGAGATCATCCACTACATCCTGCACCAATCTTCTCTTTGGCCTTCCTCTTCCTCTCTTCCCAGGCATATACCCCTCCATTATTGTTCTCAGACACAGACATAGCTATTATATTCCTATATTCCTATTTAAACTATGAAGGTTCATTCAAAACTCACCCCGCAGCAGATAATTGTCAATCCACAATCAAGATCCTCTTGGATCTTTTAGTTCTTCACAGGGCCTGTCTGCCCTCTCAACTGCGGTCTGGAAAAACAATGGCCACGCTCGGCCCTGCCTGGGGCATGTTCGCCCATCTGCTTGGTAGTGGCTCAGAGGTTTAGTTTAGTTTAGTTTAGTCGACGGATCAACATCACGGCACACGGGTGTAGCCCATAAGTGCTCCGTTCTTCTCCTAACTCAAGCCTGCGTCAGGAGAAACGCAGCTCAGCACACGAACTCCGTAGCACCAGCGAGAGTCCTTTAATACTTTGGGTAGATTTTTAACTCCAAATTTTGCCCGGGCAGTGCCGTTAGGCTACTCATTTTTCGATTTCCAACTGCCAAAGGATTTTTTACGTGCGCAACAATACACACAGGCGTCCGATCTCATTACCCAGAGACCAGCGGAAATTTTATTACTAGAAGTCCACGTGAGAAAATCCCGGCCCTCACCGGGGCTTGAACCCGGGACCTCCAGCACTCGAGGCGGATACCATACCCCGAGACCTACTCAGCCCCCTTAAAGTGGCTCAGAGGGATGAGTTCAAACCCTTTGCTGAAAATTAGACATCAGCATCTCTTCGGCCTCAATTGTTCTCAGGGCCAAAGAGGCGGGAACATGGCGTGACTAGGCTCTTATAGGCACGCCAACACAACATGCCAGTATCCTATGCAAGTTTTACCAGGGTATCATGGGATATGCTGCTCCATACTTTTGTAGAGCCGAGGCAGGCTGCTTCATTTGGCAATAGAATATATCTCATAATAAGGTTTACAAAATATATAAATAGGGCCGCCTAACTAAACAGTCTAGAGCAGCCAGGAGGTCTCAGCATGTGTGAAGATCTTCTATTATTCTAAACATAATATTTACATTTAAATTGTATCACAACGTCTCGTGTTTCATACGTTATATCAAGCAAGTTCTAGTATCGTCGACGGGCCCGATGAAATGATGTCGCGGGCCGGATCCGGCCCGCGGACGGTAGTTTGGTGACCCCTGGTTTAGAGTGATGAAAAATTGCATATATATACAATACTGGGTGTTGAATGTAAACATACATTAATTGTAATTGTAGTCGCTTTAATATTCCATAACAATATTAAATGTTCATAGCTGGAATATGACAAGACAAATTGCCATCTCCCGCCATTGAAATACTAGTAAATACTACATTACAGCATTGTCAGAATCCTCATCGCCTGGAGGGGACAGACAAGCACCACGACGAACCCGACGGGCAGCTACTACGTAGTTGATGCCCAGTGGTCAGCGTGACACACGAAGCGCACGGAGACTAGAAGCCAAGGGCTAACGAAGAAACATCGGCGTTAGCTCAGACTGATTCAGGACTTCGAGACAGGACGGACATGAGAGAAAGTGTTGCGTGTATTCGTGTATTATTCTATGCTCGATGTGAGAAAGCCTGTATGTGTAGTAGATTATGTTTGGGGACTGAGTGAGTTCTTTGTTCCATTCATCTATGAACTTGTGTATTGCATATATGTATTTGTAATAGCATTGTCGCTAATTGTGAGCGCAGCAGTATATGAATGCCGTTGAGGAGAGTGGTTTATGTGATTAAAGTGTTTCAGTTATGTTGCCGCGTGTCTGAGTACAATCATTCTTTGTGTATGATTGTTTCACTTCCTGTTAGAGAACACGAGCCACTGTTAGTATAAAGTAAGACCCTGACAGGGAGTGAACGTGGGGATCTAGTCCGGCTTTGAATGAATCACACTTGTAAGCTAGGGATTGAAGATAGAGATCTGGTCCGTTAAGAAATGAGCGAAATATGTGAGAGTTAGGGAGTGTTCACAAGTGTTAAAGAGAAGTGTGAACTAACGACGATTGTAAGATAGAGTGTGAACGCAGTTGGAACGTGAGAAAAATTAAAAGATATATATACATTGGTGATATAATATGTCATGGCTTGGAAAATGAATTGTTACACGAATGAAAGCATCAACGCGCAAGAGCAACAGTAGTCATTAATTTGAAGTTGTACTAAATTTCTATTAATCTGATAACTGAAGACTAGACGAGAATACATTTATACTTGACTGCATACAAACCTATAAACACATAGTTGACAACGCATACACCACATAGTCAAACATATACTAATATTTCTCTCTCCCAAGTAAACAGGTTTGTCAGCTATTATTGTAGAAGTGCTAAATTGATCTTCCCGAATGTAAAAGACCAAGCATCCCTTCTCTGGTGCAGTTACCAAAAGACTTCCAAAGCTCCGAACCCCATCGGCACTTAGTATTTTTTTTCCTTATATATTTTTGTAGGGGGTCAGGCCTTATCTGCATTTTTTATTCACTGTTGTATACTCTACATGTATTAGATTTGATTGCATATTATAATTATTTTTGTACAATAGTATTGTAACAAAATTGTAAAAAATACCATGGCTACGTTGCACGAATTTATTGAGTCTGGCCTAAAATTAGGTCTAACCGGAGACGAGTTGTCTAAATGGAGTGAGACAAAATATGCAGAACATGTCCAATTAGAAGAAAAGGCTAATGAAAGGGAGGAAAGAACTGCTGAAATAGAACTAAAATAGCTGAATTAGATGCTAAAAACAAACAAGCTGAGTTAGATGTTAAAAACAAACAAGCTGAGTTAGATGCTAAGAAAGCAGAAACAGATGCTGAACTAAGAAAAGCTGAAAAAAACACACAAAGTAAAAGAGAAGTAACTTGAAATGCAGTTTAAACTTAAGCAGCTAGAAGTCGAAACTTCTACCGACAGAGAATCTAGAAAACTAGAAATAAAAGAGAAAGAAAACCAATATAAGAAGTATCAAGAAATCGTAAAACATTTCACAACTGTGGACTGTATTTCAGCATTTACTCAAAATTTTGAAACAATAATGGAGCACTACCAAGTACCACAAACAGATTGGAACATAATTTATATGAGAAGTCTTTCTGGGGAACCATTAAAAGTCATAGAAACCATCCCCAAGGATTTAAGAAAAGACTATCACTACATGAAAGCCAAAATCATGGCACATTTTCTGTTAGATGAGGCAGGTTATAGGGAGCAGTTTGCTAAATTATCTCCAAAAGCAACACAAACGTTCTTTGATTATACGTCGCAAGTGCAAGACGTTTTCAGTAAATGGTTATCTTCAGCGAAAATTGACATCAATTTTGAACGTTTGAAAGATCTAATATTGAGAGATAAGATCATATCATCGCTGCCACCACCTTTTTCACGGTTTTTACAAGAGTGTGAATGTGAGACTGTCCAGCAGATAGAAAAACGTGGATCGGCTTATTTTACAGCCAATAAAGACTGTTTTGTAAATGTTCTCAAAGATACAGAATTTATAGCAGCCGCTGCATATGATCAATTGAAACCAGCCAGTTACAACAAACCAAAACCATTTGAACAATTTAACAACTACCATTGCAAATACTGTAACTATAATCACAGTGAAAGTGAAATGTGTGATAAACAAACAAGGATACCTACACATTTACATAAGTCACATAGATAAGCAAGATAGGATCCGAAAGAACTATAAACGATTGACTAAATGTTTTCTTTACAAAGCGTACGGCCATTGGCGTCATACTTGTAAGGGAAAGCAAATGACAAGGAAAGCTAATGCTACAATGTTCGATAGTTCATCCTCTGAAGAAGAGCAAGAAGAAAATCAACATCCAGCTAATGCAGCCGAAACTATTGATGTAGTCCAACTAGATAAATGCACAACCTGCAACCGCTTCCATGAAGATGGTGTTTTAACATGTGGCCATTCTACACCAATAGCAAATGAGGAAGCCAATCTAGTAATAGATTTTACAGGGAAGCTAAACATTCCTGCAGGGCTATGTCAACGGCAAAGTAGCCAGTGTTTTGAGAGATAGTGGCAGTACCCTTATTGGATTAAGGAGAGACTTTGTACATCCTGCAGATTACACAGGCAAATATGTAACATGTAGAACTTTTTCAGGAAATATCGAAAAATATCCACTTGCATGGGCATACATTCAAACACCTTTTTTTGACAGGCAAGGTGAAATGCGCATGCACTATTTAATCCATGTTGCGATGTAATTATTGGGAATCTGCCTGAAGTTAATGATATGCCACATGACATTGTAACATCCGGGTTTGAAAATATTTTATCAAAGAACGCAAATTCAAGTGTTTCAAATAACATGTTGAAGTCCTACTATAACAGAGACGAAGACCAAGACGAGACAGCAGCAACCACAACCGTAGTAGACCACACAGACTTAGAAGATACAGACGAAACTACCAGTCCCATCACTCAATACGACAGACACACTGCAAGACATTAAACTATCTCCTAAACTTTCTCAGACCGAGACAGACAACAGCATACAACTGTTACAAGACTATAAAACCATTTTCTCCAACCATCCAGGACAGACGAATGTAGTAGAACACCGGATCATACTAACAACTCAAGTACCAATAAAATGCATAATTCATTCAATACCATTACATTACAAAGACAAATTACACCAAGAAATCTTAGACCTTGAGAAAACCAAATTATTAGGAGATCACAATCACAATATTGTTCTCCTATCGTGATTGTTAGAAAAAAGGACGATTCAATACGCCTATGCGTTGATTATCGGAAACTCAACGCAGGAACGCAATTAGATTCAGAACCAATGTCTAACTGTGAGGACATATTGACAGAAATGACAGATGCCAAATACTTCACGAAACCCGACATGACACAAGCGTACTGGCAAATACCCATGACTGAGGACGCTATCCACTTGACAGCATGTGCAACACCTTGGGGACTATACGAAAGGTGTAAACTTCCATTTGGACTAGTTAATGCCCCAGCGACATTTGTAAGAATGACAAGACTTTTACTGGCAGACATACCCAATATCATGTCATATATGGACGACATCTGTGTACACACCAGGACAATGACAGAACACCTAGCGACGCTACGACAAACTTTTGAACGCATCAGGCAACATGGCCTGACAATAAAGCCAGCAAAAGTAGAAATTGCCTATCATGAAATTACTTTTCTAGGCTACAAAATTTGTGATGGATATATTACCACTGATGACAATATTGTTTCTAGAATTCTAAACATAACACTTCCTACGACTAAAAAGGAAGTAAGAAGTATGTTAGGATTGTTGAATTATTATACAAAATTCATACCTAACTTCTCTAGTTTGACAGAAATATTTACAAATCTGTTAACAAAAACCCAACTGTCAGAATCTCCGAGTCTTCATTACCCGCGCCTGGCAATAACGACCAGGTACAAGCGTGAACTCGACTCGCGTTACTGCGCTGTGCATGGCCAGAGGTCAACGTGGGACACGGAAACCACGAGACCCGAAAGCCGGGCCAGCGAGGAATCATGATTACATCGAATACAGAATACCAAGAAAACATGCGAATAGAATAATACAGAGAGAAAAGCAAAAAGACTGGAAGGGATATGGGGATATATTAAATAAAAACTACAAGGAGGCAACTAGAAACGTCTACCAAAAATATGTGTGCAGTGAGAACAAGAGCAGAAACCTTTGAACAAACTGACATATGCAACAGCGAAAAAGGAGAACCAGTAAGTGAACAAAATACACCCTGAAGAGATGGAAATAGTACTTCGAACACTTTCTCAACATTCCATCAGATGCCACATAAATCCAAGAAAACCAGACGCCATCGAAGAACTATCACCAGAAATACTAAAAGAAGACATTTAAGAATCCATAAGATGAGCCATATTGAATGAACCACCGGGACAAGACGAAGTACCGAATGAACTTATTAAAACTTCAAGAGAAGTAGGAACAGCGTGGCTACTTATATGGTTTAAGCATGTTTGGGTACAACAACAAGCGCCACGAGACCGGGAAAGCGCCATAAATATCAATTTGAAAAAAAAGAAAGAACACACACACACACACACACACACACACACACACACAAACAAACAAAGGCAGTAAGAGAGAGTGGACACAATGCATATTCATTTCCCTTTTGAGTTAAACTGGAAATATATTCTGCAAAGATCTGTGGTTTGTGTTGTTTGTCCATCAAAAATGACGCTGACCAACCATTACATCGAGTGGGGTTTAAAGTACGGAGCCGTGAGATCTAAGATTGCTGATAAGACCCATCTTGGCTCGAAATGTTCTTTGACAATGTGGGCAAAGAATGCTTGACGTTCCAGGAGGAAGATCTCCTACATTTGGATGAAAAATGACTTGCGATGAATTGGATTAAAGTGAGGAAGAGTTGCGCAATTCGTCCTTCACAATCTCTCGTCTGAGTCCATCTGAGTTCAGTGGCAAGACAAGTCAAGGCGACTGGAGACGAATACAGGTGCAGTGGATGACCAGGGCGCTCTACGTGCCTTGTCGTGCTCATTCTGCAAAGTTATAGAGAAAAGATTACGAGCCACATTAAAACCCCAGCTAAGTGAAACACAATTTTTATTTAGGGACAACAAAGGATGCTTATAAGTCATATTTGCTCTTAGACACCAAGTTACATGGGGCTATAGAGCGTAAGTTATATCGTGTAGAAAGTGACATAGGGAGGTATATAGATGCATACAATGTTTGAAGATATCAACATAGATGGGAAATATTTAACAACAATAAATACTATTTACTAGAACCAAGTAGCAGCAACTTTCTCATAAATCCCGGTTGTCCATATAGGGTAACACAGCGCGCAAGAATCGGGAGCGGTTCTCGCCGTGTTGATGACTTGCGGGATATGTGAGCCGGCCGCTCAGAAAGCGTACTGAGCGTAATTTTGCCAAGAAATCAACAACAGCGGTAAATTCTGGTGTTGACAGCGATGTCCTGTAAAGGACATGAGAAAAAAAAAGAAAAAGAAAAAGAAAAAAGTAGCAGCAATTAAGATGGGAAAAACGAGGGCAGTTACGAACCGATCAAGCGAGGAGTACGTCAGGCGTGTCTTGTCACCGGATCTCTTCTCCCTGTATAGTGAAGTAATAATGAGCGAGATCAAAGAAGTGCCAGGAATACTAATCTGAGGTTATACAATAAACAATATGCATTACGCAGATGACACAGTCTTGATGGCGGATAATGCAAAAAGCTCTACAACAATTGGTGGACATAGTTGTAACAGAGAGTGCAGAGAAAGGACTCTCCTTGAATATCAAGAAAACAGTAACAATGGTGTTATCAAAGACAATGTTGACATCAAAATGTGGCATAGCAATAGAATGGAAAATTCTTAACCAAGTGGATAATTGTAAATACCTAGGGGCACTTATAACCACATGGAAGATGGGCAACATAAACTAAGAGCAGAATAGGGCAAGCACAAGCCGCATTCTAGAAAATGAAGAATATATTATGCAATAAGTCACAATAACTAAATATAAGAAAGAGAGTGCTGAAATGTTATAAAGAACATGTTTTGCTGTATGGCAGTAAATCTTGGGCTGTATGTGAACAAATTAGGAAGAACTTAGAATCAACATATATGTTGTTACTGAGAGGAATGTTGTTAATTTCTGGAACTGTCAAAGTAGCTATCAAAGAGTGCCTGAAAGTGGCTAATGAAATTAGAACATTATACAACAACAAGAAAGAGTCAAACAGCTTTCTTTGATCATGTGATAAGAAGAGAGACATGCATCGGAGAACATCATGACAACTGTACAGATCGAGGGCAGGAGAGGCAGAGGCAGACCAAGAGAAATGATGATGGATGCATTGAGACGACGGCATGGATGAATATCATTAGTATATTTGATCCAAACCACAAAAGACCGAGATCTGTGGAGAGCAATAAACGCATATGCCAGCTGGCAGGGCACTTGTTGATGATGATGATATATGCATGGATGTATACAGAGTAAGTTCATCATCATATGCTATGCCTATACGCGTGGGCTGTCGTGCTTCACCGTTTGACACGATCACTGGAGACGGCGATCACCTCTGTGTTCTTTTTAGACAATGCCATTTCGAGTTACAATCTGTGACTTCAGCCAGGTTACTGCTTTAATTACTGAAATATCGAGTTACAATCTGCGTCTTCTGCAAGGCTTCTAATTTAATTAATGTCATGTCGAGTTACATTCTGTCTTCAGCCAGGCTACTGCTTTAGTTACTGCCATGTCGAGTTACAATCTGTGTCTCTAGGCAGGCTATTACTTTAATTACTGCCATGTCGAGTTACAATATGAGTTTCCAGCCAGGTTAATACTGTAATTACTGCCATGCCAGGCGGAAATGAAGACCCATGTCTCCGGCAAGGCTACTGATTTATTATCTGCAATCTCGGGTTACAATCTGTGTCTCCAGTCAGGCTTACTGCTTTTGTTACATCTTTGTCAGCCATAGTCAGACTATTCGATTTCAGGCGAAGGCACAGCAGTCTTCTTTCACAGTTGTTCCTCAGACCTGATATGTAAAAACGTTTGAGCTCCTCTATGTCCAACAACAGACCCGTCTGTCTAGATGACTACTTACCCCAACAATAACTTTTAAAATTAAAGTCATGAACTTTTACCTTTGACATTATTTGATGCATACTAAACAACGTACTACATGCTGCTGGTACTTGTATCCATTCTTCACAAGAATCCATGTCCTCGAGTGAACAGACCTTTCGAATGCTCTGTTTGATCTGACCCTTCCAGGAGCTACCTCTGTCTAGCAAGCACCCCTTTCTCTTCTTGATCTCACCGTGCAGTGGATGATGTGCACTCATAGACTCGCGGGTACACATTTGCTCATCTACGAGGATGCCTCAAATGAAAACCTTAAACATGTGATAGACATTACAATAACCAAGCCATTGTCCTGTAACCTGAGACTATTGTTGCTTAGGATGTTAGGAGTGTTAAGCACGTGACATCAATGTGCAGGAGAACACAGTGAGGTCATAAGGACAGTTTAATGATGGCTGCCCAACTTTTAACATGCCCCAAATAGGAGCAGATTTCTGTTATCCGTTTGCTTTATCAGTGAAGGGTGAAACCTATAGTAATTCACAGGAAAATAAAGGTCCAGTATGGCGATGCATGTCTGTCAGTCGAGCAAGCGAATAAGTGAAGCAGGCAGTTTCAAAATAACGTGACTTCTGTGACATTCTTTTCACACGGAGTAGTCAAATAGATGTGTTCTTTCTACAGGAATCCAGGCATTTTATCTACGCTGGAGGACTTGCAGTGGTGAATACATCAAAACATGACACATTGGTTCTTTAAATATTTCAGAATATTTCCCACCACACATACACACATACACACACACACACACACGCACACACACACACACGCACACACATGAGAGGTTTTCATTTGAAGCTTCATTGTACCATGCCGATAAGGGAGCGAGTGATCGCCTACGCCATTTGACACGGCACATACTGATGATGATGAGGATGATTGTATATTTTAAAATATTAGTCTCACTGTTCACTAACATTTTGTTGTCTATTTCTGGTTTCGCAACAATGTGCATTACACAGTTCAAATACAATTGTAAATACTGTACTTCAGGACATTAGCCAATGAGGGGAAACAAATATAATCTAAATCCATATTGAGGTTAACAAGGGAGATAACAATAGCTATTTATTCATACAACGTTTACATTGGTTGTTGAATGTGTGCAAATATATTTTACATTTTGTTTGCCTCTTTTCATGGATATCACCCGGCAATTATGCAATCAAGCATTTCTTTTTAAAATATTTGTTTACTATCATTATTATTCCATACACACATTTTAAAAGTGTATAATATGTACACAGCATTAGTTCCCTTGAAAAGTAATAGGTCTTCAGTTTTCTGCTTAACAGTATATGCTTTCGTTTAAGTACAAAATATTATTTTTGGCAGGTACACGCGTGTACCATGTAATTGTACTCGGTCTTTTGGCAATGATCAAAGTGTGGTGTCTGCACTTGATCTTGCCAGGGCCACAAACAGGAGGTCAAACAAATGACACACATGTACGTGGACGCTTGATGGGTCGGCACTGGCCCCTATGGGAACGGCGATCCCCATACATTGTAACTAGTCGCGGCTACGATCAAATTATCTGCACTTGATCTGGTTGGGGTGCACAGTCGTTCATTCAACTCACACGCAACATACATAAACACACGTAACATACATAAACACACGTAATATACATAAACACACGTAATATACATAAACACACGTAATATACATAAACACACGTAACATACATAAACACACGTAATATACATAAACACACGTAACATACATAAACACACGTAACATACATAAACACACGTAACATACATAAACACACGTAATATACATAAACACACGTAATATACATAACCACACGTAATATACATAAACACACGTAACATACATAAACACACGTAACATACATAAACACACGTAACATACATAAACACACGTAATATACATAAACACACGTAACATACATAAACACACGTAACATACATAAACACACGTAACATACATAAACACACGTAACATACATAAACACACGTAATATACATAAACACACGTAATATTGTTTGTCGCTCACAGAAGGAGAAGAAGGAAGTAGAGACTAGATGATGCACTAGACAACATAACATTTGAAAGCTAAAGTTACCGACCGGGATTCAAACCTGTCACCTCCAAATGGCGACAGCGCCTCGCTGCAGGAACACGCGTACTTCGACGCCTGACTAGCTAGACACTATAAAAAAAAGTGTCTTCATTGGTCATGTCTATCATACACATGAACCTACGACTATTTAATACTAACATAATTCGTATCAAACCATCGAGATAGCACCATAGGTCAAGTTTATGTTATCTAGTGCGTCTCTAATCTCTACTTCCTTATTCTCCTTCTGTGAGCGCCAAACAATACTATGTGTGTTTATTTATGTAACTGTCTAGGTGGCCTCAATGGGTTCCCCAATTGATTTCCTGCACGTCTGTCAGCCCATTGTGGTCCACCAAGGTCGTCTGCCAGTATTAGTTGTCAGGGATTTGGTGATACACGTTTTCAGTTTGGATGATCGAGTCTGTACCCTGGCTAGATCAAGTGCAGACAAATCTAAATTTTGATCTTAACCGCTAATAGTTACAATTACAAGGTACACCAGTGTACGTGCCAAAAATGGAGGAATCATCTACGAAGTAATGTAACAGAAGAAAATTGTTCAGATATGCAACTCTTTTCTTCTTCTTCTTCTTCAGCGTTCCGAGCCATTGAGGTTCTTTTACAACTCTTTTAGACAACTAATATTGTGTATTATATTGTTCAATACGAGGATTCGTGTATGGACTAATATAAGATAGTAAATAACAAATAAATAATTTTTTGACTGCGTAATTGAAGGAAAATTGTCATGAAATGAGGCAATTAAAATGTAATACATATTTTATTTTTAATTACACAACCACCGTATTTGTAAAATGATTGATTGATTGATTGATTGATTTAGGAACCGACATCACAGCATTCGGGACATTCCCATAAGTGCTCCGTCCCCATCCTCAGCAACCAGCGAAGAGTTCCAACACTAATAGTTCCGGTAGCAATCTGATTATATGTCCGTCTCGCCTTTCCTCTGAGCGTCGAGCGTCGGCCAGATCCCCTCGTCACTCCTCGCTGCCTCATTCTAACCAGACCATGGTAATCCATTTGCTCCTCCGAGGTGTACACGTGCTCCCACAAGGCCGCAACCACATCTGCCTTGTCATGCATCAATACTGCCGAGCCAGCCAATCTGTCCGCCTGTTCATTCCCCAGCACACCGACATGCCCAGGAGAAAAGATCCAGGTGATGCTTGCTACCCGTGACCCCCGAAGCGAGGCAAGCCACTCTGCACGAAGCTTGCCTGTTCTCACCCTCCTCAGCATGCTTTCTGAGTCAGTTACAATCACAATGTGTGTATGTATCGTGTTGTCTATCCAGCGGAGAGCCGCAGTGACTGCCTCCACCTCCATTCTTAACCTTGATGTAGTGTCATCATACGCCAGGCTCTTCTGCACCAAACGCCGACCATTAGTTTTTGCCAAGAAACCCCAGGCACTTCTTCTACCGCTCAACACCGACCCATCCGTGTAGATAATCACATCACCCGGGCGAGAATTTTCCTGAATTAGTTGCTGGATTTCCACTTCCGTGGCCCCTGCTGGCCACTCCCTGCACTCCCGGCTTAATGTGATTATAACTCTGCACAAGTCTGACTGCACGGCTGGCACTCTGACCCACTCCTCTCCTCGCCTGATGTTCTCCAAGGGCACACCTGTCTGATCGTATCCTCCGCCTGAGCCATCCATGATTTCCCTCTTATCAGTCTCTGACCTTTAACTACGTCCAGCGCCTCATGCAACGGGTGATCTGTGTCTGCAGCTACTCTGAGGTATGCCTTCGCTTGCATCACCGTGTGCCTACCAGCAACAGTAGGCAGACCAAGGATGTAACGCATACACACTACTGGAGTGTCTCTGGTGCATCCCAGAATGTCCCGCATAGCTTCATTCTGTATGCGCTCCAATTTGTAAAATGAATAAATAGCTATCGTTGTCTCCCTTGCTGGTGGCTTTACAATGAATTTAGATTATGTGTTTCCCCGCATTGCCTCAATTCTTGTAGCATGGTGTTTTTAAATTGTATTTTAATGTTATTCACATTATTGCGAAAACAGAAACAGACCACACAATATTAGTGAACAGTGAGTCTAGTATAAGGGGAGCAGGGTAGATAGAGGACACGCCTGGAAGGGTCTCGTTCGAAGCTTGTGTTGTAGAGTTATTTTTGTGTATCCTCTGATACATGTTTGTTCTTTAGTATTGGTGCCATTTGTCCAATGAGTGGGTTTGGTTTATTGCATTTTTTTCCATCTCGTCTTCTGATTTCTCACTTGCCTTCCAATAATGTGATATTGATATGTGGAACATTCACCTATTAGTAGATATTAAGCAATGAGCTCACAATGACAATGTCCAGTCTTGACTCACTATGTAGCCCTCTGTCCTACCCTAATGAAACTAGAATATCTGAGCGCGTACACTCAGAATTAATAGTCGGAGCTTCAAGACAGTCTACGATAGAATATATCTAATTGTAGTGTCACGTCATATGACGGAGATTGTTGTAGATTCTTTGTCGTGTACTTTCTGTGCAATGATAGTCTCTGGTGTGCACATGGCACCTTTTCATTCATTCATTCATTCATTCATTCATTCATTCATTCAGTAGCATGTCCTTTACAGAACCTCGCTGACATCACAACCTTCCGGAAAACTTCTCGATTATAAGCAAGATGTCCTGCGTCCGATTCACCCATCTGGAGGTCATCTGCCACATCCTGCACACATCTTCTCATTGGCATTCCTCTTCCTCCCTTTCCAGGCATATACACCTCCATCATTGTTCTCTTCAAACTTTCGTGACGTTTCAAGTGACCAAAATATTTAAATTGTCTTTGTTTTATCAGTTATCAGTTATCAGTTATCAGTTGGGGTATCTTCGTTGCACTCCGGACATGTCCATAGGTGCTCAGATCCTCCCCCCAGCATATGCATCAGCGTCCGGTGGCTAATAGTGCCAGTTCTGTGTTGGTTGACGAGGCGCTTTGTTTTCCCGATGTACTTCTCGCGTCTGGCTGTGCCGATTCTTACTCCCAGGTCTTTCATCCTGGAAAGCGATGTGGAATCACTGGCGTCAAAATCCTCTGTTCTCGCCATATCTTTAAGGGCGTTAATGACATCGGCACGATCCATGGGCTGGCCATCTACAGGGGGTGCAGAGCCAGCCAATTTATCAGCTCGTTCATTACCCTCGACTCCCGCATGTCCCGGGACGAAGATGAAGGTGACTTTGCGGACAACAGACTTCCGCAACGACTCAGTCCACTGTCTACGTACAGATCCAGCTTCGATCTTCTGAATCATGCTCATTGAATCACTTAGTACACACACGTTGGTATAATGCTGTGATTCCAGCCATATGAAAGCCTGTGTAACTGCCATCACCTCCATCGTCATGCTGCTCGTGGTCATAGAGTGGGCACCACTGGATTCTTGAACGGTTCGGCCCGCTGAACGGGCTGTAAATGCCCACGCACTTCTCTGCTGCTTTACAACAGATCCATCTGTATAGATGAGCACTTCGGGGCTATCTGAGTGATCATAGATGAGCGCGTTAACCTCTGCATTGACAGCGGCAGGGTTCTGCTCTCTGCACCGTCTGTCGAGTGTGATAATGCAGGAGAAGGTACACTTAAAAGCTGGAGGCACCGGCACCCATTCCTTGCCGGGGTTGATACTGGTAAGACTGCAGACCTGTCCGACGACATCTTCCGCCCGACCCATCCATGATTTGCCCCTCTTTAGCCTGTCACCCTTTTCTCTGAATACAGCGTCATGCAGAGGGTGCTGCTCATCTGCACTTATTTTTAAGTATGCACGAGCTCTCCAGATCTTGATCCTGTGTTCCATTGTCGGGAAGTCAAGGAGGTATCTCATTGCTACACAGCTGGTGTCTCTCGTGCAGCCCAAAATGATGCGCATGGCTTCGTTTTGTACCTTTTCAAGTCTTCCAATCTGTGTAGGGCTGACAGTGAGGATGGCCAGGGCATACTCGATGCGTGAAAGCACAAGTCCTTGGAACAGAAGTAATAGCAGTCTTTGCTCGATATTGGCAGTCGCCATGACTCTCATTGCTGCCAAACCTTTTCGAGCCTTCGTTATGACATAGTCGACATGATCTTTGAAGGACAGGCTACGATCAAGCCTCACGCCAAGATATGTCATTGACTGGGTTCTACTCAGAATGCTCCCATCCATTCTAACTGCCGGCAGGTCTGTTTTCACAATATGGTTGTTTAGTGAGAACCATGTAACCGTTGCCTTTGCAGGGTTGACAAGGGCATCGGCATCAGCACACCATGAGGAAATTCGATCTAGTTCGCCCTGCATATAGTTGGCAACCGCCTGTTTTATCGTCTTTAATCAGCTCTTGAAGTATGGATGCGTTCGTTCTTTTCTTTACCCAAGATATTCTTAGAACTCGACTATCACTTTTATATTCACAGGTATTTATGCGCTGTTCAGCTTGTTTAGTAAGTGTCCAGGTCTCACAGGCGTATGTTGCAATTAGAAAGATGCATGCTCTTAATAATCTAATTTGTGTTGATCTATCGGCCCCACTCCATAATTTATTCCGTTGGTTTAGTCTTTGAAGAGCAATTGATAGTCGTCGTTTAATTTCTTTCATTGTGACACCGTTGTTGGTAATGAATGACCTACGATATTCACAATTGTCCACCACCTCCAATTTGTCCTAATTAACATATATTTCGTTCTTCACAGTAGTTTTATCTGTATGCATTATCTTTGTTTTTGCTATGTTAATATATAAGTTGTGATTTTCACTATTCAGTTGAGGCTATTAGATTTTCTATACCGTTCTGTGTTGTGGATAGCAATACTGTATCATCAGCATACCGAATCTCTGGTATGTCATGATCACCGATATTAAGGGCATCATATATCTCCCTATTTATATCATCTCTTACATTTCTCATTATATTTTCAGCGTACAGGTTAAACAAATAGGAGGATAGCACACAGCCCTGACGGACTCCTTGCTTGATGTCAAACCAGTCTGATGTCTCGCAATCTATTCTAACCGCTGCTTATTGTTCTAGACAGAGCATTTTAATGTGTTGTATTATATGTGATGGAAATCCCATATTCCTCATGATTTCCCAAAGTTTATGATGTTGTACACAATCAAATACCTTTGAAAATTCACAAAACATGAGAATATGTTTGCATTAAATTCATTGCAATTCTATATTATTAAACGCATGTTTAGAATGTTAGCTCTTGTTCCTCTTCCTTGTCTAAATCCAGCTTGAACCACATTAATTTTTTCTTCCATTTTCTTACGATGTCTTCCCTATATAATTTTTAGTAGAATTTTACTTGCATGACTGATTAGGGCAACAGATGTATAGTTGGTGCATAATTTCAGTTTGCCCCCCTTTTTTTTTTTGTATTGGAATGAAGATAGGAATATCGGAAACGAGATGGAGAGGAGCAGGGATAAGGACAGGAGAGGATTGTAAGATTATTTACTCGGGGGGAGAAGAACAGCAAAGAGGTGTAGCCATTATATTAGATAAGCAAACATCAAATTCTGTCAAAGGATATTGGGCTGTGTCAGATAGAGTTCTATTAGTAAAATTAAACGGAAGACCTTTTAAAATAAATGTAATTCAAGTATATGCCCCAACAAGTGAAAGCAGTGAAGAAAGTATAGAGGAATTTTATAATGACATGGAGTCTGCTTTGAAAAACTGTAAAAAATCAGAAATAAATATCATAATGGGTGATTTCAACGCAAAAATAGGAAAGCAAAGCGATGGATGCAGTGTAGGCAACCATGGTTTGGGAGAGAGAAATGAAAGAGGTTACAGACTTGTAGAATGGGCAAAAGAACAAGAAATGGTTGTAGGAAACACCTGGTTTAAACAACATCCTAGAAGATTGTGGACATGGAGGAGTCCAGACAGCAGGATTAAAAACCAGATAGATTACATCCTGATAAGCAAAAGGTTTCGAAATGCATTAACAGTTGTAAAAACAGTTCCAAATGCAGACTGTTACAGTGATCACAAATTAATTACTGGCACATTGAGGGTAAAGTTAAAGAAAGTCAAGTATACAGCAGGAAACCCTAAATATGACTTGTGCAAATTGAAAACTGACAAAGAAATACAAGATAATTTTAACATAGAAGTAAAGAACAAATTTGATTTATTGTCCGATCTAGAGATCCTATTTCAAGATGTAGATGATCAATGGGAAATGCTGAAGAATTCAATCAGTTGTGCAGCAGAAAAAACTATTCCAAAAGTTAAGAAAGTGGGAAGTAAGACATGGATGAATGAAGAAATTTTACAACTAATGGAAACAAGAAGACAGAACAAAAATAATCCTGCCAAATATGAAGAAATTCACAGAAAAGTAAGAACCTTATGTAAGGAGGCTAAAGAAACATGGCTTGAGAAAAATTGCAGAGATATTGAAAAACAACACAACAGTAAAAATGCGAAACTAATGCACAAAAGAATTCAGGAGCTTACTAATCAAAGAACACGTACATCAGCAGGCTGCCTAAAGACAAAAGATGGAAGAGTCATAATAGAAAAAGATCAGATTTTACATGTATGGTCAGATTACGTGAAAAACCTTTATGACGATAACAGAGACGAACAATATATTGTTCAAAATAACAATGAAGGGCCAGCAATTTTGAAGATGGAGGTTCAGAATGCTCTTAATCATATGAAATCTGGCAAAACCCCCGGTCCAGACAGCGTCACAACAGAAATGATTAATGCTTTAGAAGAATATGGAATAGATAAAGTTACCAGTCTGCTTAATACAATATATGATACTGGAAATATACCTCATGAGTGTCACGAAATGAATGCTGTAAAGGCTACTGATGCGTCTAGGGTTTACCATAATATGAATAATACTTGAATACCTTTTAGTTCTCCGTGCAGACCAAAAACAGCCACTGGAATAAAACTCCACAACGACTTTCTTCTCGGACATTGACTTTAATATGTCGACTCAATTACTCAATCGCTCCACAGAAACTTCCGAACGAACACACTGGATTAACACAAAGTGCGGAATAACGGACTGTTAGCCATGCTCTATACGACATGCCTCGTCCGAGCTGGACGGCAGGCTATATCTCACTCATCTCTAAGTGACGTTTTTGTGTCGCTTTCGCGCTTGCACCAAAATCGTCTTGCACATTTTCCCAATCTTCTTCAACTCATGTTGTGCAAACTGTGTCTCTCCTTTCATAGCCTGGTTTAGGTTATGGCACTCACCCCCTCTTATTTTCAAAATGTTGAAAACATTTTGAGACTTTATTCTGTCATCTTGACAAAGGATGAAGAGTGTCTTACTAAGATTCATTATCTATATAATAATTACAACCAATCAGTAATAGCAAAATCAACTAAATTATAAGACCACATGAATCGTCCAAAACAAAAAATATGTAAGGATCTATATACTAAAATTTTGCATAAATACAACAGGTTAATAGACCATCACCAACGACGAAAACAAATTAACATCATTCACCCAATTTACTATCATTGAACTCATGAACACCCTTAATCACGTGCTGGATTCACGTGAGACTAACCTGACCTTCTTTTATTTATGACGATGTAAATTAAACTATCCTTTATTTACATCAGGTGTATTAGACGTCTTTAAATGTCCTTCACATTTTTATAATACAGATTTTTAAACCAGATTCGTGTATGTTTATAATCTATTAGTGATAAATGTATCGTTATTCCTGTATGTATAACACGTAGTTGGCTGTAGTGTAACGATGACGTTTGAGTTATAGTAGCTGTCGTACAGTTCAGCGTTAAGACGAATGTTATCACACTCAATAAAAAAAAATGTCAATCCGTGTAGCGCTCTGACGTGAATGTGTAGTGTCCTAGTATCCTGTTACGGTGCCGTGTGCAGAGGTGTCATGACGATGAGGTGCATCCATATAATATGTTCGTTGCGTTCACAGTTCTGAAGTGCGATGAATTGTCCGGTATGTGAATAACGATGTTGTAATGTTCGACATTCCGTGTAGAAATTTCGTATGCGTTGATGTTGCAAGAGACGTGTCAATCCACAATCATGAAATGGTGTCGTTTGACGAACGAAGTGTTACTTCTATGTCCGTAAATGAGTTCAACGGTGTCCTAGTGATGATCGCTAACATTGGAACAATGTCAATAAATAACTGAGTCATTTGCTACAGCGGTGCACTGTGAAACATCCATAAGTGTCTTTATATGTTCCTGATAATGGCATCGTAAGTGTGTAGAAGTTGGTGAAGTCGTATAAATGCCGTGTGGAGGTAAGTGTCCTGTTGTCTGTGTATCTATATGTGGCCTTGTCTTCATGACCTGGTATCAGAGTGGTAGTGTAGGCCTAAATGCAATAAGTCCCGACGTAATATATCGTGTGCAGAGTTCCACTGAATGTCCCACCCACCTATATTTCCTTCAGACTCTTGGTGGAGGGAAGTGTAGGTACTCCCGATAATGTATAATGTACCTTCATAGTAACATCCGATATAGATAAATGTAAACTAGTTAATGTCCCCCAGAAGAATAATGAATGTTCCTTGTGTCGATAGTGTAAATTTGGCAGAGTGTCGGCAGCCAATAATAATAATATTATGGAGGTATCATTCTTCTCGCCAAGTGTATCTTGATTGTGTGGTATATTACTGTTCAAGCGTTGTGCAGTGCTGTGTCAACTGCTTGTCTAGTCTGTGTAAGGAATCTGTGTCAACTATGTCTAATTCCAAGACATATCTAGTTCCGTCCTGGGTACAAATTTGGTACTAGTAAGTGTAGTATGTCTCCTGATAGCGGACATCAAAACTGATAATGTGTTCCATTGTCATTTAGATATGTGGAATAGTACATGTTTAATCTCTTAAGTTGTGTGTGGCGAATGACATCCACTTAATATCGACACATATTAAATACTTGCAGTCTGTAACTGATCTTTATACGAGCTGCAATTTCGGCTTCCTCTGAGTTCAGGATGGTGCGCGTCGTTTGCACTTCAACTTAACGTGCAATTATTTCTCTTTAAAACGACAGTCCCTTTTCATAAATAACTCGGAAGGTTAATATAATGTCTTACTTTGCGTACAAACGATAATGTGCAATGTACAATATATCGTTTTTCTCTGGCATCGACATAATAGATGTAGATGCGGATTTGTTGATTCGATGTCTTTGAACCATTCCTCCCAAGCAGTAAAATGTGAGCAAATATCCTTAAAGTTGAAACATGCACTGATATTTCTCAGATTTGATAATGTAGCCAAATAAGTTCGTAATTTGATAACGAATAATTGAGTATCTCGGTCTTGATTTTAGCTTAATCTCGATTGAATGTAGACTAGTCAGTGTTGGTTGTATTCACAATGTTTCAAGTGAAGTATATATTTTCAGATGTAATTTTTTTTTCTTAATGACGTTTAGTGTACGTTTCCATAAGTTCTGTTTCTCAAGTTTGATGTAAAAATTGTCATCCTGTTATGAAACTCGAATTTCGATGTAATCGTCTTCTTTCAAGAAATTTCTCAAAATTTGAATATTTGAATGTTCTGAGAATTTTGGTTCATAATTTTAAAATAAGATTCACTTGCTTTCTTCCAAGTGTTTACTTCTCAATGTTCACGTATCAATTTGACTTCATCCAAACTATCGTTTCCAGGAATTCAATTTTGATTATTGAAACTTTCAACGTTCAGTGTATTTCGACTGTTTACAAATTGTACATCCATAATCTTGTGTCGTTGTAATTCAAGAAATTTCTTGCGAACGTTCTTGTAAAACAGCGTATATATGTATATAATTCCTCTGTTAACTGACTGTTTATCTTCTTTCTTGACTATACAGGGTCAAGTATTTGAGGTAAAAATGTGAACCGGAGCATACGGAATCTGTCTTGTGAACAAACAGTTCAATGCCATGTTATTAGCATGCATCTTTTTACAAGTTACGATCAGGTGATCGGTAGTTGCCTCCTTCAGAGTGCCTGTCAAGACCAGGTCAGCATCCGAAGTAAATGAGGACAATCAATACGGATACAAATGATGAACTAGTAATACGGCTGATCACAGTCGAGACTTTCGCATACTGTCGAACAACATTTAAACTCAATTTGAAATGAGTAACAGCATAGTCCATGTACGCTCTCCTTCCTCTTAACACAATTATGATTACCACAGTATATATGTCGATTGAATTTTTGTTAATCAAATCTTCCTGTATCTGTGCAAACGAATAGTATCTGCATATGATCAAATATAAAAGGTATCGTGATCTGAGTTCAATTTTTCAAATCTTTGATAACTGTAATCAAAATATTGTATCTTCAGAACCAACAATAATTTCTGACGACATAGTTAGTAGATAACGTTATTATATTCGTGTCGTTGGAAACCTGAAATATTTATGTAGATCAATATAATTGCATGTTGAGAACTTGTTGTTTATTCAAGCAAAATTTTGAATAAATATATTGTTGTATCTTCAGAATAAGTCTTGACGACATGCTAGATACTGTTCTGATATGATGTTCGTGTCGCTGGAATATTAAATGTTTATATAGATCAATATAATCACTTGCGTAAATTCTGGTAGTTTTTTACATTTATTTCATCTGTTAACTGACTTTGACAGTCGTTGAATTTTATTATGTGATACATCAGACACAATAAACAATGCTTTGAATTTACCTTCTTCATTCCAAAGTTTCATCCGTTGCCGTTCTGACTTCTCAATAAATTTATTCCTTCAACTGAGTGTGATAGCTGTTGAATTTCATCACTCGATTTCATCATGCGATTAAATAGTAGTTGAACAGTTCTTTGAATTAAAATTGTAAGATCTTCATACTTTCCGGATGTTTTGTGTACTGCTCAGAATTGGCTATTTGGTTCGAGACTACATCACCAACATCAATTATATATACTGACGTAATCGATCTTTTATGATGATGACCTTGGCCTTCTCAAGTATATGGCTCGATTCGTTAGATTACTGCAACAATGTCATAAATTGATAATAAATCTCGACTTCAGTTAATAGTTATTACTACCGGTACGAATCCCCATTTGTCACGAAGTGAATGCTGTAAAGGCTACTGATGCGTCTAGGGTTTACCATAATATGAATAATACTTGAATACCTTTTAGTTCTCCGTGCAGACCAAAAACAGCCACTGGAATAAAACTCCACAACGACTTTCCTCTCGGACATTGACTTTAATATGTCGACTCAATTACTCAATCGCTCCACAGAAACTTCCGAACACACACACTGGATTAACACAAAGAGCGGAATAACGGACTGTTAGCCATGCTCTATACGACATGCCTCGTCCGAGCTGGACGGCAGGCCATATCTCACTCATCTCTAAGTGACGTTTTTGTGTCGCTTTCGCGCTTGCACCAAAATCGTCTTGCACATTTTCCCAATCTTCTTCAACTCATGTTGTGCAAACTGTGTCTCTCCTTTCATAGCCTGGTTTAGGTTATGGCACTCACCCCCTCTTATTTTCAAAATGTTGAAAACATTTTGAGACTTTATTCTGTCATCTTGACAAAGGATGAAGAGTGTCTTACTAAGATTCATTATCTATATAATAATTACAACCAATCAGTAATAGCAAAATCAACTAAATTATAAGACCACATGAATCGTCCAAAACAAAAAATATGTAAGGATCTATATACTAAAATTTTGCATAAATACAACAGGTTAATAGACCATCACCAACGACGAAAACAAATTAACATCATTCACCCAATTTACTATCATTGAACTCATGAACACCCTTAATCACGTGCTGGATTCACGTGAGACTAACCTGACCTTCTTTTATTTATGACGATGTAAATTAAACTATCCTTTATTTACATCAGGTGTATTAGACGTCTTTAAATGTCCTTCACATTTTTATAATACAGATTTTTAAACCAGATTCGTGTATGTTTATAATCTATTAGTGATAAATGTATCGTTATTCCTGTATGTATAACACGTAGTTGGCTGTAGTGTAACGATGACGTTTGAGTTATAGTAGCTGTCGTACAGTTCAGCGTGAAGACGAATGTTATCACACTCAATAAAAAAAAATGTCAATCCGTGTAGCGCTCTGACGTGAATGTGTAGTGTCCTAGTATCCTGTTACGGTGCCGTGTGCAGAGGTGTCATGACGATGAGGTGCATCCATATAATATGTTCGTTGCGTTCACAGTTCTGAAGTGCGATGAATTGTCCGGTATGTGAATAACGATGTTGTAATGTTCGACATTCCGTGTAGAAATTTCGTATGCGTTGATGTTGCAAGAGACGTGTCAATCCACAATCATGAAATGGTGTCGTTTGACGAACGAAGTGTTACTTCTATGTCCGTAAATGAGTTCAACGGTGTCCTAGTGATGATCGCTAACATTGGAACAATGTCAATAAATAACTGAGTCATTTGCTACAGCGGTGCACTGTGAAACATCCATAAGTGTCTTTATATGTTCCTGATAATGGCATCGTAAGTGTGTAGAAGTTGGTGAAGTCGTATAAATGCCGTGTGGAGGTAAGTGTCCTGTTGTCTGTGTATCTATATGTGGCCTTGTCTTCATGACCTGGTATCAGCGTGGTAGTGTAGGACTAAATGCAATAAGTCCCGACGTAATATATCGTGTGCAGAGTTCCACTGAATGTCCCACCCACCTATATTTCCTTCAGACTCTTGGTGGAGGGAAGTGTAGGTACTCCCGATAATGTATAATGTACCTTCATAGTAACATCCGATATAGATAAATGTAAACTAGTTAATGTCCCCCAGAAGAATAATGAATGTTCCTTGTGTCGATAGTGTAAATTTGGCAGAGTGTCGGCAGCCAATAATAATAATATTATGGAGGTATCATTCTTCTCGCCAAGTGTATCTTGATTGTGTGGTATATTACTGTTCAAGCGTTGTGCAGTGCTGTGTCAACTGCTTGTCTAGTCTGTGTAAGGAATCTGTGTCAACTATGTCTAATTCCAAGACATATCTAGTTCCGTCCTGGGTACAAATTTGGTACTAGTAAGTGTAGTATGTCTCCTGATAGCGGACATCAAAACTGATAATGTGTTCCATTGTCATTTAGATATGTGGAATAGTACATGTTTAATCTCTTAAGTTGTGTGTGGCGAATGACATCCACTTAATATCGACACATATTAAATACTTGCAGTCTGTAACTGATCTTTATACGAGCTGCAATTTCGGCTTCCTCTGAGTTCAGGATGGTGCGCGTCGTTTGCACTTCAACTTAACGTGCAATTATTTCTCTTTAAAACGACAGTCCCTTTTCATAAATAACTCGGAAGGTTAATATAATGTCTTACTTTGCGTACAAACGATAATGTGCAATGTACAATATATCGTTTTTCTCTGGCATCGACATAATAGATGTAGATGCGGATTTGTTGATTCGATGTCTTTGAACCATTCCTCCCAAGCAGTAAAATGTGAGCAAATATCCTTAAAGTTGAAACATGCACTGATATTTCTCAGATTTGATAATGTAGCCAAATAAGTTCGTAATTTGATAACGAATAATTGAGTATCTCGGTCTTGATTTTAGCTTAATCTCGATTGAATGTAGACTAGTCAGTGTTGGTTGTATTCACAATGTTTCAAGTGAAGTATATATTTTCAGATGTAATTTTTTTTTCTTAATGACGTTTAGTGTACGTTTCCATAAGTTCTGTTTCTCAAGTTTGATGTAAAAATTGTCATCCTGTTATGAAACTCGAATTTCGATGTAATCGTCTTCTTTCAAGAAATTTCTCAAAATTTGAATATTTGAATGTTCTGAGAATTTTGGTTCATAATTTTAAAATAAGATTCACTTGCTTTCTTCCAAGTGTTTACTTCTCAATGTTCACGTATCAATTTGACTTCATCCAAACTATCGTTTCCAGGAATTCAATTTTGATTATTGAAACTTTCAACGTTCAGTGTATTTCGACTGTTTACAAATTGTACATCCATAATCTTGTGTCGTTGTAATTCAAGAAATTTCTTGCGAACGTTCTTGTAAAACAGCGTATATATGTATATAATTCCTCTGTTAACTGACTGTTTATCTTCTTTCTTGACTATACAGGGTCAAGTATTTGAGGTAAAAATGTGAACCGGAGCATACGGAATCTGTCTTGTGAACAAACAGTTCAATGCCATGTTATTAGCATGCATCTTTTTACAAGTTACGATCAGGTGATCGGTAGTTGCCTCCTTCAGAGTGCCTGTCAAGACCAGGTCAGCATCCGAAGTAAATGAGGACAATCAATACGGATACAAATGATGAACTAGTAATACGGCTGATCACAGTCGAGACTTTCGCATACTGTCGAACAACATTTAAACTCAATTTGAAATGAGTAACAGCATAGTCCATGTACGCTCTCCTTCCTCTTAACACAATTATGATTACCACAGTATATATGTCGATTGAATTTTTGTTAATCAAATCTTCCTGTATCTGTGCAAACGAATAGTATCTGCATATGATCAAATATAAAAGGTATCGTGATCTGAGTTCAATTTTTCAAATCTTTGATAACTGTAATCAAAATATTGTATCTTCAGAACCAACAATAATTTCTGACGACATAGTTAGTAGATAACGTTATTATATTCGTGTCGTTGGAAACCTGAAATATTTATGTAGATCAATATAATTGCATGTTGAGAACTTGTTGTTTATTCAAGCAAAATTTTGAATAAATATATTGTTGTATCTTCAGAATAAGTCTTGACGACATGCTAGATACTGTTCTGATATGATGTTCGTGTCGCTGGAATATTAAATGTTTATATAGATCAATATAATCACTTGCGTAAATTCTGGTAGTTTTTTACATTTATTTCATCTGTTAACTGACTTTGACAGTCGTTGAATTTTATTATGTGATACATCAGACACAATAAACAATGCTTTGAATTTACCTTCTTCATTCCAAAGTTTCATCCGTTGCCGTTCTGACTTCTCAATAAATTTATTCCTTCAACTGAGTGTGATAGCTGTTGAATTTCATCACTCGATTTCATCATGCGATTAAATAGTAGTTGAACAGTTCTTTGAATTAAAATTGTAAGATCTTCATACTTTCCGGATGTTTTGTGTACTGCTCAGAATTGGCTATTTGGTTCGAGACTACATCACCAACATCAATTATATATACTGACGTAATCGATCTTTTATGATGACGACCTTGGCCTTCTCAAGTATATGGCTCGATTCGTTAGATTACTGCAACAATGTCATAAATTGATAATAAATCTCGAGTTCAGTTAATAGTTATTACTACCGGTACGAATCCCCATTTGTCACGACGTGAATGCTGTAAAGGCTACTGATGCGTCTAGGGTTTGACATAATATGAATAATACTTGAATACCTTTTAGTTCTCCGTGCAGACCAAAAACTCCACAACGACTCTCCTCTCGGAAATTGACTTTAATCTGTCGACTCAATTACTCAATCGCTCCACAGAAACTTCCGAACACACACACTGGATTAACACAAAGAGCGGCATAACGGACTGTTAGCCATGCTCTATACGACATGCTGCGTCCGAGCTGGACGGCAGGCCATATCCACTGATCTCTAAGTGACGTTTTTGTGTCACTTTCGCGCTTGCACCAAAAACGTCTTGCACATTTTCCCAATCTTTTTCAACTCATGTTGTGCAAACTGTGTCTCTCCTTTTGTTTTGGGATGTCATCGAAAATCAGAGAATCGGCGTAAATGGGTGCTTTGCAGAAATGTTAACATTCAGAAATAAACATCATAATGGGTGACTATTGAGTTGAGTTGAGTTGAGTTAAGAACCGACAACATTGCACTCAGGACATTCCCTAACGTGGTCCGTCCCCTCGTTCAACAGCCAGCGAAGAGTCACACTACTAATCGTGCCCACCGCTATCTGATTAAGAGTTCTCCTGGTATTCCCTCTTAGTTTTGAGATTCTTCCAGAACCCCTGCCACCCCCCCCCCCGCAATCTCATTCTTTCCACATATGGGTTCTCAATCTGTTCCTCCGCCTTCTCCACCTGATCCCACAAACTCACGACCACCTCCTCTTTGTCCATAGGCAATCTGCCACCAAGAGGTGCATTCCCTGCTAGCCTATCAGCCTGTTCATTCCCCCGCACCCCGCATGGCCAGGGCAAAATATCCATACAATTCTCCTAATCTGTGACCTCTGAAGCGACAAGAGCCATTCCACACGAAACATTCCTGTCTCCATCTTACTAAGCATACTCTTTGAATCCGTTATGAATACAACGTGTGTTGCTGTAGTCTCGTCTAGCCAACGGAATTCCGCTGTTACTGCTTTCACCTCCATCCTCATACTGGAGGTCGTAGTCTCATATGCCAGACTCTCCTTTTTCAAGACTCGTCCATTAGCCTTTGCAATAAAGCCCCAACCACTACGTCTGTTTCTCACCACTGACCCATCGGTGTAGATGACTATGTCACCTTGACGTGTGTTACTCTGGATCAGCTGCTGCACTTCAAACTCAGTGCTGCCCGCTGCCCATTCTCTGCACTCACGACCCAGTGTTATTATTACATTGTGTCAGTCCGTCAAATCTTCCGGAACTTCAACCCACTCTCTTCCACGATTTATGGTCTCTAGATCACACACCTGACGTATTGAAAGTTATGCCTGTGCCATCCAGGACCTGCCTCGTCTTAGTCTATGACCCGTGACCATATCAATGGCTGCATGCAGCGGGCGATCCCTATATGCAGGAACTCTCAGGTACCATCTGCCCTGAAGGACCCTATGCCTATCAATAATTGTTGGTAGCGCCAGGATATGCCTCATACAGAAAGACATTTTAGTCAGTTTAAAATTACCTTGGTAGACAATCGAGATTACTGTGCGAATATGTGTATAGTTCAGCTTGAAGGAGTTATCCAGTTATTTCACTTTATGTTGTGTGATTTCTGCAGTATGTACATGACGAGATGCAGCGAAACATGCCAGGCAAAGATCGTGCAATCTATTGTTTGTGTCTTCGTTATTCAAAAACAACGATATTAACGACAACAGTGACTGTAGCGGTAACACCGATATTAGCGACAGACAACGATGGTAACTACAACAATGACTGTAAAGAAATTAACAACGATGGCAGTAACAACAACGATTGTAGCGATAATAACACCGATGGTAGCGACAACACCAAATGTAGCCATAGGAACGATGGTAGCGACAATATCGACTGTAGAGATAATAATAACAATGGTAAGAATAACAACGACTCTAGCTGTAAAACTTATGGTAGCAACAATATCCATGATAACAAAACAACGAATGTATACTAGTATACAGGCTTTATGTGCTACTCTTCACCTTTTTAGCTTCCGCTTGTGAAAAAATATTTAAGTGTTAAAGTAAGGTTTGTGAGATGTTATTGTGTCCCCTGGTAGAGTAGTTATCGTTCTTTGCAGATAATGATGTATGCAAGTTTATATGTTAGTTTTCCTGTTTGGTTGCGTGTTTTCTATTAAACTAAAGTGTATTTAACTTACTAACATGTGTATGCGTTTATAATTTACGTGTATGTACTCTTTCGAGCGCCGTAAAGCGGTTTGTTGTAGCCACAAATGAGTGTGTTAACCTGATTTATGACTACAGTCCCGGTTCAAGATGCTCAAAATATATCTCCTATCTCTATCACTAAAGTATAGCAACTACACAGATAAAAATAGTCTCAACAACACATTGTTCACACAGACTAACACAGACGAATTACAACAAGTCGCATCGAAAAAATACCGCTAAATCTCTCACTCTCCTTATTTCGTTTGCTCTCTCTGTCTCATTCACAGATCTTTCGTTCATCTTTCATTCGATAATGGTTTTAAAATACTTAATTTAGTCATTAAAATATGGTTCAAGAAACAAGAATAGATGAACAATAAATATATACACTAAATAGTTGGCTGAAATTAAACAGGTTTTCCAGCCAAATGACTGTGCTGTATTTCTGCACTCGTCATATCAATACAAAAATACACATGGTTGAGAGGATTGTATGCTACCAATCCTGTGGTATCTAATCTATTGTAAGTTGGTGTACTGTTCTAAATTAATCTAAGGGAACTAATCTAACTAAATAATCAAATTGGGGAAAAGTGGGTTAGTTACCTTAAAGTGTTATTTAGTACATTGAATGATATAAGTTTCTAAATGATGGGATTAATTTGTACGTAATGTTTTCATTAACTAAATACCCAAAATAAATGTGTTTAAATGGTGATAAACTAAAGTAATGTTTCTAATTGAAAAGTATGATGTAGATATTAAACTAAATGAATCTCTAACTAAATGTAGGTGAATTTTAACTCTGAAATGTCATAAATAAAGTTATATAGGTAAATCTACATTATACATTCTATTATCACTACAAAATTATGAAGTTATACGCAACTGTTATAAAGACATGTTATATACATATCACATTTAATTTCTATTTAACTAAACTAACTAATTACATCCAGGTGTGATTTCGGAGCAGCGTCCTCTGTAGAATGTCCTCGAAAAACAGAGTTCAGCTAGACAAAGTCTGATTTACGCTCTCATCCTGGGTAACATTCATACTTCGATCCACTCACGGGTTGCATATATGGTGGTGGTGTGGACACCTAACAACGTGTCTGTTCGTTTCACTTTTACTGACACAGTTAAATATTACACAAGTTTAGACGACTGGTGACAGTGTTCACAATCACCACATAGGGCACTAGGTAATTACAGTGTCAATGTTTCTGGTGATGTCAGATCGCTCTCTTCTCGTATTTCAGGTATCTAAATGGGAGAAGGTCGGCTCAATGTGTCAGCCAGAGAGTTCATGCTCCCTTCAAATGCCTAATAGTGTAAGCATAATTTTGCAGTATTAAGGACCACCTGTAGATCCTGTTATTGCGATGGACTCCAGACTGCATTACAGTCAACGGTGAATTATCGATTTCAATGACAAACTCCGTACCCGCTAAGAATCTATGAATCTTCCTGATACAATAGATGACGCTTAAAGCTTCCAATTCAGAGGCTGAGTATCTTGATTCAGCAGGGGTGATTTTCCGGCTTACATACATTATTGGGTGGAAAATTCCCTCATAGAACTGGCATAAGACGCCACAGATGGAAATAGCACTTGCGTCTGTACGGAGAAAATACGTAAGATGTTGGTTAGGCAAGCGCAAAATAGGTGGAACGCTAAACATACGTTTCAATTTTGATAAGGCACCAATTAACTGTGCATCCTGTACATTTAATTTCACAGATGCTTTCAAAATATAAGAAAAAACTCTGGTGATTTCAGCCAAATTGGGTATAAATTTGCTGTAGTAATTAACCAAACCCAGCAAACTTCGGACCTGTTTCTTGGTCGTTGGCATAGTTAAATTGAGAATTTTCGTGACAATTCTGTCATCTGTTCTAAGTTGGCCTCTGCTGATAGTATGGCCTAGGAAATCAATTTCTTCCATTCCCAACTCCACTTTGGTTGGTTTTACTGTAAGACCGAACAATCGCAATCTATCGAAGACATGTCGATGTTTCTGTAAGTGTGATGTCCAGTCTGCAGTATGGATACATATGTCATCAATATAAGTTGATGTATTCGTAACTCCGTGTAAAAGGTCCCTAGTGAGTCGGACAAAAGTGGCTGGAGCATTACGAAGGCCAAAAGGAAGGAATCGCCACTCATATAGACCTAGAGGTGTTGAGAATGCTATTAACGGGATAGACAATGAATGCATCGGAACTTGCCAGTATCCCTTCGTAAGGTCAAGTTTAGAAAAGATACGTGATGTTGACATATCAGGGATAAGATCTTCACATGATGGGATAGGCTCTGCATCGACATTGGTCACGTTATTTAACCGGCGATAATCGACGCAGAGGCGTATAGTCGAGTCCTTTTTCTTCACAAGGACACTAGGAAATGAGTATTCTGACTGTGATTTTGGGATTATTCCACTCGACTCAAGATTTAAAAGTTCCTTGTCGAGACTTTCCCTGTAATTTAATGGGATGGAATAAGGTCGGCATTTGATCGGGGTGTTATCAGTCAGAATAATGGAGTGTTCTATCCTGTCCGTCCTACCTGGGATGTCGGAAAAAATGTCAATGTACTCTGTTACTAACTCTATGATTTGTCGTCGTTGCTCGTCTGTTAGTTTCGGTTCTAACCGTATGCTATCAATTGTCCCAGTCGTGTCTACTGTCGGGACTGGTAATTCTATTTCATCGTCATCTGTATGAATAATTACTGTCGTTGTACTACCTGTGTGTTCTGTTTCCTGACTAGGTGTGTTTGCGATGTCGTCTTCACCTGTCGCCCTACTTAGTGTAGTTGTGTTATGTACGTCTGTCGTCCGGTTGCTTGGTGTAGGTGCATTCTGTTCGTCTGTCAACAGTTCTTGTCGTGAGAAATAAGGCTTCAGCATGTTGATATGAAATATCTTTAATTTTCGGTTTATCGATATTTAATAATCGACATCTGATATCTGTCGTACTACTCTGAATGGCCCTTGCCATGACGTTAATAACAAGTTAAGTTTATTTGGTAGTAAAAGCAGCACCTCTTGATTGGGTTCAAGGTGTAGGGTTTTGGCACCCTTATTAGCATAATCGCGGTAAATCTGGCCTTTTCTCTCCAAAGATGATTTGGCTATTACACACGCCTTCATAATTTTATCGCGTGTATCTGCTACCATCTCGTATGGTGTTACTGGGGTTGGACTCTCTATTGAGCTAGTGACTAGCTGATGGTAAATCGTTAGGGATCAACGAGGGTTCGCCCCATAAACTACCTCAAAAGGTGAGAAACCCGTACTTGAGTGCGGAATTTCTCGATAGGCAAACAGCACCGCTGGTAATAGAGTATCCCAATCAGATGGGTTCTCTGCTGTTACCTTTGCCAGCATATGTTTTAGATCCCCGTTAATCTTCTCTATTATTCCATTGCTGGCAGAGTGGTAGGGGCTAGTGAAATGTTGTTCTATTCCTAGCAATTTTGTTAGGGCTTGCGTAGCAGCCGAAATAAACTGAGTTCCTCTGTCGGATAGAATGGTTCTAGGAAATCCAAATCGACAAAATAGATGTAAAAATACATTTGCCACATCTTTGGAGGTGATGTATTTTAGTGGCACCGCTTCGATCCACCTTGTACAGAGATCCACGAGGGTTAGTATGAAACGGTTTCCTTTGCTCGACACCTGATTCAGGGGTCCAACAATATCTACCGCTACACTTTCGAATGGTCTAGAGGCCAGTAATGAACGTTGGACCTCGGCTGTTACATGCTTTCCCTTTCTCACTACATGTTGACAAATAGTACATGACCGACAAAAAGATTTAATATCGTTACCAAATTTAGGCCAATAGAAACGTGACTAAAATTCTGGCTCTCGTTTTGTCATAAGCCAAATGTCCAGCAAACGGTGACTCATGCGCAATCATAAGCACATTTTGTCGGTGTTTTACAGGTAACACCGTCTGCTGAATTTCATGGTTATTGGTTGTATAATAACGCATGAGAATTCCATTATGCATTTTGAAATACCAAGATGCATTTTTAGTTACTTTCGCTCGCTCACCTAACAATTTAAAATAAGGTGCGATAGTTTGATCAGTGCGTTGTGCCTCGATAAACTCTTGTCGAGTGGTATTGTCACTAGCACCTCTGGGTGTTAACAACTGTACCATTTCATTTTGTAGGTCAGTATAGTGTGTTTGGGTCTCTGACCTAGTTACAGCATTAGCCGTATTTGTTTGTTTCCAGGCTAATATCTCGTCATCAGTACAGTGTTTTAATGCTGGCAAGCAACCCAAAATCAGGTCAGTACAGGGATTTTGCAAAATCGCGCACGTAAATGTGCCGGAAAGGAACGGGGTGTTTATACGGACTTTTGCCAGCGGGTATATCTCAATGTTACCAGAGAAAGTGCGGCATTTGACAAACTCTCCCATATAATCCTCTGGGTTAACTAGCTCTCTCCTCACCCCGAGTAAAGTGCTTCCGCTATCAAGTAAACATTGGCATGGTTGTTCGTTGACCAGTGCATCGTGGAACTTTAGGTTACCTCTGGAGGCTAAAGCTGAATTAGCATCTTCGTTGGAACATGGTACAACATGACCACATTTGAGTTTCCCGTCCGCATGAAACTGGTGACACGTGTTACATTATTAAAGTCTAATATATCAGTAATTACAGCCACACTCTCACACTCATTGAATGGTAGTACATTTTCTAGCTCAGAATCAACCACACTATCATCGTCAGATGATGTATCTATGAGCACATCAATGCTAGCCTTCATTCTTTGCCTGCCCAAACATTTAGAAGAATAGTGGCCAAAGAAGAACAGAAGAAGCATTTAATCGCACGTTTGTATGAGTTTCGTTTGTTTTCCTGCTTTTTCATCAACATTTCAAGATGCGCAGGGTATGCGGGACTTTTATCACACATCGCGTACTGCGGATGGAATAACTTGCAGTATCCACACTGTGGTGGCTTCTGATAAGGTTTGTCTTTCTTCTGATACCCTTTTTGTTTGTAAGACCTGCTTGGTAAGTTCTTAGCGAAAGCAGTGATATCAGTATCATGTAATGATGTTTTAAATATATCGCGGTTTGAAGAAAAATAAGCTGAACCACGCTTTTCAAGTTTTTCAATAGATTCAATGTATGCTTGTTGAAGGAACTTAGCAAAGGGGGTAGGAACTGTGGATATGACTTTATCCATCACCATTAAGTCCTGTAATCTATCAAAATTCTTCCCTACCTTTGCCGCCTTAAGCCATTTATTGAATATACTTTGAACATTTGATACATAGTCTAAGAACGTTTCGGTTGGCTTTGGTTTGATTTGTGAGTACTGGATTTGATATCCAGGAGCATCGAGTAGAAAATGCTGCATAATCCTATCATAGATATATTGATAGTTATTTCTTAGTTCTGTTGGTATCGATTAGATAACTTTTAATGGCTCCCCACTGAGATTTCTCATATAGATCATAGCCCAGTCTTCTAATGGTATTTTCTGAATTCTTAGCTGGAACTCTATATTCTCAGTCCATGCTGATATTGAATCCCCTTGACTATAGGGCTTGATAATCCCTTTATATTTAGAGAATTTATTTTGCTCTTCCTGGCTCTTCTGTTTAATAGAGGCTATCTGGATGTTTGAGTCAATTTCCATCTCTTTCATCTTTAACTTAGTTTGTGACTCTACCTCTATTTGCTTTTGCTTTGTGGCATCATCCATCTCTATCTGTTTTTGTTTTACCTCTAATTCTTTCTATTTAGTGGCTTCCTCTATCTCTCTCATCTCTTTCTGATGCTGTCTTTCCAATGCTCTTTCATCTCTCTCTTTCTCTGTTTCTTCTCTGTATTTTTGTTCTGCCCATTTCTCTAATTTCTCTCCAGTATGGCCTAGTACTTTGCCAGCCTGGATGCAGTCATTTAATGATGACATTATATGGCTTTATGTTATTACACAACTGATATCAATATAACTTTACAATATAATTTTACAGTTAATATGTGTTAGATATTTACAATCTTCACTGAAAAAGAAGATGCATGGTTAATGGTGTTTATCAAAATTAGTGGAAAATATACTCAACTAATCTTGCTGAAAAATACGGCACTCGGGATGTTACATCGCTGTCTTTCGTACACACAACTGATAGACTTGCTTGTATAACTGATGTCTCTGTTTAGTAGAGCATCAACAATTTAGAAAAATGCATGTAATATACAATACATGGTTGTTATCAATTTAAACAATATAGTTTATGCGGATTGGTAACTTTGCAAATGTGATATAAATATGATGAATGATGTAAATGATATGAATGTTATGATAGTATAAATGAATCGTCAATGAATTGTAAGATGAATGTCAAATGAATGTCAATGTCGTCTTGTCTTCACTTTCTATCGTCTCTGACTGAGCTGCGCTGTATGAATTTAGCTTAACCTCTAATTTATTTTCCTTGTTCACAAAGAATTTGCTTTTGCACAAGTACATACGTGAATGTGATGAATGTTGACATTATGACTGTATCACACGAAATGTTTCACAAATGATAGTTAAATTCGTAATTTCGATACATTTTTGCAATCTGCACACAATCACAGTTTATATTTCATACATTTCCATCAAAAGAATTCACACGAATAATATAACTAACATTTTGTAGAATTTCTAAATTTATGTGAAAAAATTGTAATTTAAAGTGCTTGAAGGTGGTTCAAGCCCCACTCAAATCGTGTCGTGTAGGTTCAAAAACACTTCTGACACCAAATCGGATCCTACCGATTTGTGTAGGTTCAAATCTAACACTTCTGACGCCAAATCGGGTCGTGTAGGTTCAAAAACACTTCTGACACCAAATCGGATCCTGCCTGTCAACAACTCAATTGCGACAGGCATGCAAAGATTCCCTTCTTTTGTACCACACGAAAATGACAACTCGTACGGTGTACAAAAGGATACATTTTATTTGGAGCTGATAGTACATGAGCTCCGCGAGCGGAATACCACATCGGTATTAAACATCATAGTATGTTATAAAGATGTAATGAGACGATGATGTTTATGGTAATAATGAATGAAGCTAAGCTTAAGTCCTAAACTATTGATACTGTCCTTCTTAGCAACAAAGTATTCACAGCGGATATACAGTCCGTCGCCTACGCCGTCGAGTCCAAGTCTGACGAATCTCTCAGTGGCGTGTTCAGCCACGAGCAATTCGCTCTACGTGTATTCGCTGCTTTGCGTGCTTGGAGTTCCAGCACGCTGGTCACTTGGTTAACGTAACCACTGTTGCATGGTCACTTCTCGTGATGCGGGTTTCCCAGTCTCTTGGGTAACCCCAGCTCACTTACACCGAATAACCACCTTGTTGACACAAGTGTGTCCCGTTAGAGAACTATTTATAGTTCTCACTTGTGCTTGTGTCCCTTCTGTCTGGTTTCCTAGAACGCTATGTCACTTTCCTTTTCTCAGTTCTATTTATCTATTACTTAGTTCTAAGCTCTTACGTAGCTCTTTGACAAGAGATAACAACATCATGCTGGCGACAACAACGTCTGTACAGAAAATAACACCGAAAGTAACGACCACAACGACAGCGGCGATAAGACCGATGGTAGCGACAACTTCGATGGCAACGACATCAACGACTTTAGAGATAATAACACCAATGGTAACAACAACAACAACGACTGTAACGATAATAACACCGATGGTAGCTCAACAACGACTGTAGCGATAAGACCGATGCTAGCGACAACATCGATGGTGACTACAACAACGACTGTAGCGATAATAAACCGATCGTAGCGACTACAATAACTGCAGATATAATAACACCGATCGTAGCCACAACAACGATGGCAACTACAACAACGACTGTAGCGACAACACCGAGTATTAACGATAACAGCGATGGTAACGATAACAGCGGTAAGAACTGCTGCAGTGTAACAGCGAGTATTAATGATATCTGGGTCAGAGGTCATGTGATATTCTGTGAGTTATCGGTTCACGGTGTGCTAGACATATGTAAATAAGTTAGTCATTGCTTTCCTTCTTGGCCTCGACTATACAGGTCGGGGATAGTAGGTACCCACCCTATAAAGAAATCCTCTGTCTACTGTAAGGACCTTGAGACTATTACCAACAACTATCTGTCGGTTGAACTCCAGCTCATTGTACCACCTATTAATTGGTTTCATGTTCATCATCATCACATGAATTGTCCATAAGAGTGAGCGTTTCACGCTGCCCTGCTAGGTAGGCTTATGGGGTTCTCCACCTTGCTCAAAGGTGACCCATAGGCTAGCGGGGGAAAGGGTGTACCTACCATCAAAATGTACAGATATCGCAGCCCTGATTTAAACAGGTGCAACGTAATTATGTCAACAATAACAACAACAACATAAACAAACCTAGAAGACGACCAAAACATGAATCAGTAACAATGTTACATCTCCTTTACAGAACGTTGCCATCAACCCCCGACTGATTTTCTATAAAATTTTACGTTCAGTAGTTTGCCGATGGTTTGTGAAAGAAAAGTCAACGTTAAACTCCAACTTAATGCCAGTTTGGGAATTGAACGCCTTACATCGCCATCAGTGCACGGAAGTTTAAGGGTGAGCGCACCGACTGCTTATGAATAAGTAGTGCATTAATGACAACATACAACTCTTAGAATGGCTCTATTCGTATGGTAAAACATAACACCATTGTGCAATGTCCATCAAACAACACACAATTATAAACATCGTAGCTGCATGACAACAACATTAATCTGCAAAACCTATACATCAAATGAGATGTCTTATCTATATTCTTCTCTTACGCTGTCGGTTATCTAGTCTTATTTTCGCGAGTCTTGTCTTGCATTGTTTGTTTGTTTTTTGTTTTTTTTTCTCTAGTCTTGTTTTTCATTGACTTTTCTCTAGTCTTGTCTTGCATTGTCTTTTCTCTAGTTTTGACCTGTGTTGTCTTTTCTCTAGTTTTATCGTCTATTTATTTTTAACTCTTGTTTTATATAGGCAAGACTTCCTTGTTGTTTCTCTAGTTTTGTTTTCGATGCTTTTGTCTTTTCTTTACTCTTGTCTTTTCTCTAGTTTTCGCGAGTCTTGTCTTGCATTGTTTTTTCTCTATTCTTGTCTTTGATTGTCTTTTATCTACTCTTGTCTTATATTGTTTTTTCTATAGTTATGTCTTCCATTGCCTTCTCTCTAATCTTGTCTGTAATCTATTGAAGATTAAATGGCAAGACAAGATCCCAAACACTGAAGTTCTAGAAAGAGCGTCCATGTCCAGTATCCACACTCTCCTAATGAAGAATCAGATTCGCTGGACTGGTTACTTAACTCGCATGCCAGATCACAGGCTCCCTAAACGAACTTTTTACGGTGAGCTGTGTTGTGGTAAACGCTCACAACGCGGCCAGAGGAAACGCTTTAAATACACTCTCGCTGAAAGCTTTTAAAATTGATCTTGACACCTGGGAGACTGCTGTCAAAGACCGAAATTCGTGGCGTACATCATCACGCAAGGGTGCGGACACTTGTGAAGCAACCAGGACTGCAAGAGCTGTGAAGAAGAGGCTGGACAGAAAAACCACTGCAGGAGATTCTCCTCCTGGAACGTCAAGCATTCTTTGGCCACATTGTCAAAGAACATTTCGAGCCAAAATAGGTCTTATCAGCCATCTTAGAACTCACGGCTCCATACTTTCAACCCCACTGTATGAAATGAATGATCATCATCATTCTTGATGGTCAAACAACACATGCCCGCGACGCATCTTTCAAATGTCTGACCTATCAGATGTCAATGGTACATGACATGCTTACCGTGTTTGTAACGGGTAACGGGGAATCAGGCTTCGATTCCGGAGAGGGAGCATGAGAAACGGCGACCATATCCAAGGAAGGCAGCAGGCGCGCAACTTTCTCACTCCCGGCACGGTGACGAAAAATAACAATACGGGACTCTATCGAGACCCCGTAATTGAAATGAGTACACTTCAGACCCTTTAACGAGAATCTATTGGAGAGCAAGTCTGGTGCCAGCAGCCGCGGTAATTCCAGCTCCAATAGTGTATATTAAAACTGTTGCAATCAAAAAGCTGGTAGTTGGATCTTGAGTGTTCAAAGCAGGCTTCGGCTGCCTGAATAATGGTGCATAGAATAATGGAATAGGACCTCGGTTCTATTTTGTTGGTTTTCGGAATTAGAGGTAATGATTAACAGTGACAAACGGGGGCATTCGTATTGCGGCATTAAAGGTGAAATTCTTGGATCGCCGCAAAAAGCGAAAGCATTTGGGAAAAAAATAGTTTTCATTAAACAAGAACGAAAGTCAGAGTCGTATGAACGATCAGACACCGTCGTGGTTCGGATCATATCCGATGCCGACTAGCAACCTCAGTGGGGTTGAAGCGAAACTGAAACAAAATGGAATATACCTTGGATACTAAATCCATTGCGTATAAAGTCCGAATAATTTGCAAGGTGTCACTACATGCTTGGTCCAGACATATTTTCTACGGCTCTCAGCTGAGGGATATGGCTGAACGCTTCTAAGTCAATATCCCCCAGTTGTGAGGGCCTGGCCGTTACTCATCCTCTGCTGCATGGAGGTGAGATGCTGAGCCAGCAGCATCTGCAGCCTACCTTGTGCCTTACGCCTGTAAAGGAGGCAAGTACCACTACTGTGTGGGCATTAATGATGAAAAAAAGCGTCCCAGTCAGTATCTAAAGCTCATTGAGTAAGCGTTATCAAAGATGGAAAAGAGTCCCATTGGCACGACATGGAATATTGCTTGGCTAGCAAATCATTTACGTGGAAGTCTGAAGCGAAAGCTTTCTGTGTGGATGTTGTCTGCATATTGGTCCTTCCTGGTTTTCGGAGGAGCAGCCTGTGGTGAATCGGAGGGCTCAATATGCGGAAGTGAGGCTAAGCAACCATGTGCAGGACGTGACGATTCCTTGGGTGAGCCCAGTACCAGAGCGCTATGTGTCGGCTCTGCAATTATGGAAGCCTCTTTGGATGGCTGGGAATGCCCGTGGTTTGCCCCTGCCTTTCCTTGAGGGCCGACCTGGATGTCTCCGGTTGTTCTAAGTGGGCCAGCTGGGATCAGGATAACACCATAACTGAAAGAGTCGAGAAAGCGACCCAGACGCACGAATCGGAATACAGGTTGGCTAGCAAACCAATTTCGTGGAAAGTCCGAACCGAAAGCTTGCTGAGTGGATGTCATCTGCAGTCTGACCTCTCCTGGTTTGCGTGGGGAGCGGCCTGTGGCAAATGAAATGCCCAATATACGGAAGTGAGGCTAAGATGCCAGGTATAGGCTGGGGCGATTCCTTGGGTGATCCCAGTACCAGTGCGCTATGTGTCGGCTCTGTAATTATGGAAGCCTTCTTGGATGGTGGGCCCATTGTCTAGCCTTGCCTTCCCTTGAGGGTTGACCGGGATGTCTTCTGCTGTTCTAATTTGACCAGCTGGGATGTAGATGACACCACAACACTGAGAGTCCAATGTCCGTCTCAGAGTAAGAGCGGGATGTCCCTTGAAACAAACGGGAAGGTTAATCTGTTCAACAAATGCCCACGTAAGTCGGATGTGTCGGCCTGAAGGAGCAAGTAAAGTAGCTCTGCTGTAAACTGGCACAATGCAATATCGTCAGGGTGAAAGTGGAATGTCCTTCGAAACACCTGGGAAGGTTAACCCGGTCAAGAAATGTCTGATGTGTCGGCCAAAAGGCGCAAGTAAAATAGTTCCGCTGTAAACAGGCACAACACAGTAACGTCAGAGTGAGAGTCTGGAAAAAAACACAACTACGGATGAACGCAGAATAAGAAGACAGTGTAGTATCTGCACTTGGTCTTGCCAGGGCAACTAGTAGAGGCAGTCATCCGAATGACACATAGGGACGTGAGGGCCTGATGGGGTGGTTCTGCTACTTGAAGGTGCAGCGAGCCCATATTTGTTTTTTGTTTTTAAATTCTCGATTAAGAAAACGTTATTTTAATATTTTTATTTTAAATACCCACCTCAATAGGAACATATGTAATTAAAATGGAGGTAAGGGACATAACATTCTAACATTTATTGTTTACAGGGACGTTACTAAAAGCATCAAAAGTGTCTTATCATTGGCACCTTGCCGTCTTGACAGACGATAGTTTGTAAGGGATGGAGATATTGCCTCTCCATAGCACAAAGCCTGAGCTAAAATATAGAGATCATGTGTTGCCCATGCAGCATGATCCCTCTCTCGGCCTGCCTAGTTCACTCCAGAAGAAAGGTTACACCTCTACATCTGGAACAAGACAAGCTGCAGAAGCTGCCGGATCAGCAAAGCAATGCTCTAATTGTCCGCCTGTCGGAGTTTCGATCCTAGACCAGCTGCCAACCAAGGCTTAGGGCCTGGTCTGCCCTGCCATGACACATTGTCTTTAGATTGCATTTCCTCACACCAGGGTAAGGCTTGTACCTCTCCCAATTGCGCTCTTCCGCCCGAAGCCGTTGGCACAATGTGGGGTGTCTGGTTTGGTAAGCGCCGCCCAACGTTCGGCGCTACCAGAAAGCAGGTAGTACCGTCTACTGTTATACGGTAGCTCAGCCATATCTGACTAAGACCTGACACAACAAAGTGACTTATATGAAAAAAAAGTGTCTTATATGATTTAAATAACTTAATATTTATAATAATGTTTTATAAAATGTTTTATATAATTAACTCGAGATACATAACGCATAATTAAAAACTTAACTCATTTTACGTCGATATTTCAAATTTGATAAAAGTCATGCGTTGTTTTATAAGTATGAGAATTTAATAATACATTTTTGTTATTTATCTCAATGTTAAGTTAAATGTTTTGTTCTTTCAATGGCAGTACGTTCATTAATTTTTCGAAATTTTTGTCAGGCCTGTAACAGGCTTAACACTCAATATCACTCTTCGGTCCCCTTGGCTAAAGTAGAACTGTAGAATCTGCGCTTGACCTAGCCAGGGCCGCGTGCAGAGGCGCTCGTCCTAATGACACAATGACATTGGTGCCTCCGACCCCTTTCAGAACCACGATCCCTGTAACAAAAGATTCTTAATTTTCAGCAATTTTGATTGTTTTACGGCATTTTGATCTCTCTCTCTCTCTCTCTCTCTCTCTCTCTCTCTCTCTCTCTCTCTCTCTCTCTCTCTCTCTCTCCCTCTCTCTCTCTCTCTCTCTCTCTCTCTTTGTCTCTCTCTCTCTTGCTCTCTCTCTATCTGTCTCTCTTGCTCTTTCAGAAGACATACCTACCTGTTTTAGTCTCATTGATAAAATGGGACGCTTGTTGGGTGATACTGTGAATTGTTTAAACTTTAAACTGGAAGAAATTTAGTTTTAGAGAAATTTTCTTTTTAAAAAATTAAGGGCTCGCTGTTCCCCCAAGGGCCAGAGCCGCCCCATCAGGTCCCCACGTCCCCGTGTGTCATTCGGATGACTGCCTCTACTGGTGGCCCTGACAAGATCAAGTGCAGATACTACACTTTGATCTTAGCCAAAAGGCCGAGAAGGGATTGCATTCATAAATTTATGTCAATAGAAATAACAGGTGTAACATTAAAGCATTATATTATTCTTGCGAGAACCCACAGGCAATCGTTTCTAGTGCTCTAGTGCGAGTTATTTCTCTTGTAAAGTTGAGATAATACATCTGTATTTGATTGTCTCACTATTAAACTTTCGTCCACTGAATTACATTGACGAAAATATTTCGTTAGATTGTTTTGTTTTTTTTTTGTAAATAAGCTTTTAAGCACGGAAACCGCGTTAGCGTAGTGTCTAAACGCCCACCTGTGGTCAGGAGTTCGAATCTGCACCGGGGCGCATGTTTACAATTGACCTGAGCTGCCTGGTCGTCCCTGCCTAAAATAGGTATCCGGAAATGGCTTGGGAATTAAAGGCGGCAGGTGTATTACTGACCATATCACCCAAAGAGCGCCGATTGGTCGATTCAAAATATGGGTCTGGCGCCATACGCCCATTGTGTCTCAAGGCGTTTAAAACTGTCATTCTTGTATTATTATTATTATTATTATTATTATTATTATTATTATTATTATTATTATTATTATTATTAATAGTTTTTTTTTACTATCATGTTATTTCCGCGAGCAACATTGGCATGGTTAGGAACTTGCTACCAGATCAAATAAACAAAACTACCATTTAATTTTTAACAAAAAACATAATTCTTGTGTTGTTTTTATTTTAAAAAGTAATACAAAGAACGAGAAGCTTTCGACACGATATTGACACTGTCTTTTTTTTTCTTTTTCGCTTCAGCAGCAGCATTCAAAGACATGTAGCTGATGTCGGGGTAGCAGGGTAGGGGTATCCCCTATCAAAAGAGAAGTAATGTGCCTCCTTCCCTCCGTTAGCCTACGGGACACCCTAGGGCAAAGTGGAGTACCCGTTTAGCCCACCGATCAGGGTTACGTGAAGCCATGGGTGCAGGTGGTGGATGAGGTTGAAGACCAGCCGATAGATAGTTGTAGGTTATGGTCTCCAGCTTCACCACGGTAGGCAGAGGATCTCTTATTTTGGGGAGACAATGGCTAAGGTCATTGACCAGCATGGTCACTGCTAAGAAGGAAAGCAATTTCAAAATACCTTCTTTTCAGATGCCACGAAAATCTCAGAAACGGCGTAAATGGGTGCTCCATAGGAGCAGCCTCTCCCGGCACGGATAGTCATGCTTTGAAGAAATGTAAAAATTCAGAAATAAACATCATATTCGGTGACTTCAATGCGAAAGTAAGAAATCAAGGTGATGGATGCGCATTCTGTAAACATGGTTTGGGAGAATGAAACGAGAGAGGATACAGACTTGTAGAATGGACAAAAGAACATGAACTGATTGCCAGAAACACTTGGTTGAAGCGGCATCACAAACGATTATAGACATGGAGAAGTCCTGACTGCAGGATTAGAAACCTGATCGATTACATGCTGATTAACAGAGGCCAGAGGAAACGCTTTAAAGACACTCTCGCTGAAAGCTTCTAGAATTGATCTTGACACCTGAGAGACTGCTGTCAAAAACCGAAATTCGTGGCGTACATCATCACACAAGGGTGCGGACACTTGTGAAGCAACCAGGACTGCAAGAGCTGTGAAGAAGAGCCTGGACAGAAAAACCACTGAAGGAGATTCTCCTCCTGGAACGTCAAGCATTCTTTGGCCACATTGTCAAAGAACATTTCGAGCCAAAATAGGTCTTATCAACCATCTTAGAACTCACGGCTCCATACTTTCAACCCCACTGGATGAAATGAATGATCATCATCATTCTTGATGGTCAAACAACACATGCCCGCGACGCATCTTTCAAATGTCTGACCTATCAGATGTGATAATGGTACATGACATGCTTACCGTGTTTGTAACGAGTAACGGGTAATCAGGCTTCGATTCCGGAGAGCGGAGCATATCTAAGGCTACCATATCTAAGGAAGGCAGCAGGCGCGCAACTTACTCACTCCCGGCACGGTGACGAAAAATAACAATACGGGACTCTATCGAGACCCCATAATTGGAATAAGTAAACTTCAGACACTTTAAAGAGAATCTATTGGAGGGCAAGTCTGGTGTCAGCAGCCGCGGTAATTCCAGCTCCAGTTGTGTATATTAAAGTTGTTGCAATCAAAAAAGCTGGTAGTTGGATCTGGAGTGTTCAAAGCAGGCTAGGCTGCACACACACCTGAATAATGATGCATGTAATAATGGAATAGGACCTCGGTTCTATTTTGTTGGTTTTCGGAACTGGAGGTAATGATTAACAGTGACAAACGGGGGCATTCGTATTGCGGCATTAGAGGTGACATTCTTGGATCGTCGCAAAAAGTGAAAGCATTTGAAAAAAAAAAAAAATAAAGTTGTCATTAATCAAGAACGAAAGTCAGAGTCGTATGGACGATCAGACACCGTAGTAGTTCTGGCCATAACCGATGCCGACTATAGTCCATTTGTTTTTGTCTGCCCCAATATAAAATTCCATATCTCAGTAACCAGCTGAGAGAAAATGATGAGATTTAGCAAATAACCTTATCATGATGTCCACCAAACAAAAGAGTTTTTGTTCTGGAGATTGTACAGCAGATTTCAAAGTTTGTTTATATGCGGTATATAATTTACGGGACAGAGATGAAGTGCACATAATTAGAAGTATTACATCTTCACGAGGAACCATGATCGTTCAATAGTAAATTTTCACGTTTTTCACGGGATTGGCCTAACGAAAAGAGCCTTGAGAAGTGAAACGGGGAGTGTTCAGTGGTGTCGCCGTATCTTCAGAGGTGTGTCATTAATGTGGGTCCTTTCATATAAGGCTTCACGTTTAGAAAGTACAAGGGAGGAAGAAATATCACTTGCGAGCAACTGCATTTAGGAGCCACGAGAAGCAGATACCTACGTGAAATAAGGGAAATGCGCAAATACAATTATGACATGGTGTATTTGGATGAAACCTATATCAATGCGAACCACACAAGTGAAAAGGAATGGCAATCGGTGAACGGAAAGATAACGCGATATGTGCCCAATAGTAAAGGACAACGTTTCGTCATAGCCCATGCTGGTAGTACTCAAAATGGTTTACTACAGAATGTTGGACTCGTGTTGGTATCAAAGCATACAGACAATAGGGATTATCATAATAAGATGAATGGCAATGTATTTAGCGATTGGTTAGAGAATACAGTGCTTCTATCCCTAGATAGACCGACTTGTCTAATTATGGACAATGCATCATATCACAATGTAGTTGCCCAAAAAGACAAAATACCAACGGCATTGATGCATGCAGGCGTTGTTACCACCTTGTGGGAGCACGTGTACACCTCGGAGGAGCAAATGGATCACCATAGTCGGGCAAGAATGAGGCAGCGAGGAGTGACGAGGGGATCTGGCCGAGGCTCGACGCACAGAGGAAAGGCGAGCCGGACATATAATCAGGTTGCTACTGGAATTATTGGTGTTAGAACTCTTCGCTGGCTGCTGAGGATGGGGACTGAGCGCTTATGGGAATGACCCGAATGCTGTGATGTCGGTTTCTAAATCAATGAATCAATCAATCTATTCAAATTGTCTGACGTCAAGATGCTAACTCAGACTGCGCTATTAAAAATTGATAAAAGTTGATGGGAAAAAAAGTGAGGACCATGTGTTGAAAGAGGAAGAGGACTATTGGAGAAAGGATGGATTGAATTTTATGTAACCGATAGCAGTCATCAACCTACTGGAATCGTCCGACACAGATTAAAGTCTGGGCAGATCGCAGACACTATTCCACATGCACACCTACTGGGATATTTTGCTCCACATATTCAGAAGAATTGCAGGCTCTAAACATTACAGCATCAGCACAATGTCAATGGCAACAGTTTGTATTCCACAGTGATGAACTTTCAATTCCGCAAGCCCTCAGCGGTGACAAACAACTGGTATTTTAAAAAAAAAAAAAAACACACACACACACACACACACACACTAAACGCATTGAATACCAACAGACGAGTTATATTGCGGTGGAAACTGATACATTGTGGCATAACAAGTGAGCAAACACGTTGTCAAATTAGGGGACAACACACGTGCATACGAATCAATCTATAAACTTCAATGAAAAGAGGACCAACATCTTGGTCGTTAAGAAGAAAGCCCACTACAGAGACACTGACAACTATTTTCATAGTGCAAAACAGGTAATCATGTTCCGTCTCTGAACAGTAACAGCAGAGTAGACAATCTTTCACGAAGACTCAAAGCGGGTCTGTCACCCATGTGTACATGTGAACAAACTACACAGACAGCTAAACAGATCCTTAAAAATGGACACAATGATGACTAAATTGCGGTATCATTTCTGTTAAATTTCATTTAAATAGGACATCGTGGATGCACCCTCGCTCGAAACACTGGCACCTCATTGACTATGTAATAGTCAGGAGGAGTGACAGACAAGACGTTCGAGTGACAAAATCCATGTGTGGTGCCGAATGTTGGACAGACCATCGTCTCATTGTCTCGAAATTGAACATCCACATCAGGCCACCACGGCGTCCTCAAGGGGCAAAAATGCAAACAAAGCTAAATGTCACCCGCCTAAACAGCAAGAAAATGCAGCAGTCGTTTGAAAATATGCTGGAAGACCGCCTCAAGCCCAATGCTGAAGCAAAACAGGATACAGAAACAGAATGGAGAGCTCTAAAGGACACGATTTACAACACTGCTATGGAAATCCTGGGTCCAGCCCCCCGAAAGCATAAAGACTGGTTTGATGAAAATTCCGAAGACATCAACCAATTGCTGGCCGAGAAACATCTTCTCCTCAAGGCACATTTGAATGACCCAAAGTCAACATAAAAAAAGATGCTTTCAAGAACATTCAGAGAGTAGTGCAGCAGAAACTTCGGCACATGCGGGACTCCTGGCTGAGCAGCAAAGCTGATGAAATTCAGGGCTTTGCTGACAGACACGATATGAAAAACTTCTACGACTCACTGAAAGCGGTCTATGGTCCTTCATCACAAGGCATAGTTCCCCTCCTCAGTGCAGACGGGGGAACATTGGTCACCGATAAGAAAGAAATCCTCCAACGCTGGGCAGAGCATTTCAGCAAAATCTTAAATGCAACTTCCTTCTTCGATGATGAAACCATCAATTGCCTTCCTCAAGTTCCCACCAATGAGACTCTTGATGACCTGCCAACCATAGTGGAAATAAACAAAGCCATCCAGCAACTCTCCAGCGGCAAGGCACCTGGTCCTGACTCCATCCCAGTAGAGATATACAAGGCAGGTGGGCCGGTCCTAACAGAGCAGCTTCACCGAGTCTTCACAAACATATGGATGAACGAGACCATGCCACAAGATTTTAAGGACGCGTCAATAGTCCACCTTTACAAACGTAAAGGAAACCGCCAATCCTGTGACAACCACCGAGGCATCTCCTTGCTTTCAATTGCAGGGAAGATACTCGCCAGAATTCTTCTCAATCGCCTCACAGCCCATCTCGATCAAGGTCTTCTTCCTGAGAGTCAATGTGGCTTCAGAAAAGAACGTGGAACTGTTGACATGATTTTCGCTGCAAGGCAGCTGCAAGAGAAATGTCAGGAACAGAACTGCGAAATGTTCTCCACTTTCATTGACCTTACCAAGGCTTTTGATACAGTCAGCAGAGAAGGACTGTGGAAGATTATGGCAAAATATGGCTGTCCACGAAAGTTTGTCCAAATAGTGCGGCTATTTCATGACGGCATGCAGGCAAGAGTACAGGAAAATGGTGAGCTGTCTGAACCCTTTCCTGTCACCAATGGAGTGAAGCAAGGATGTGTCCTGGCACCAACACTGTTCAGCCTCATGTTTTCAGCCATGTTGATGAATGCCTTCGAGAACGACGACATTGGAATAGACATCAACTACCGTATGGATGGAAAGTTATTCAATCTCAGAAGGCTGAAAGCTAAAACCAAAATTAACAGTGGCACCGTCAGAGAGCTCCTGTTTGCTGATGATTGCGCTCTATACGCCAACTCAGAGGCGGACATGCAACATAATGTTTCAGCTTTCTCACATGCCTGTGCCAACTTTGGGCTCAATATCAACTTGGAGAAGACTGTAGTTATGTACCAGCCAGCTCCAGGGAATAATCACACTGTGCCGAATATCAAAGTGAATGATCATAGACTAAGTGTTGTGGACAAATTTACCTATCTTGGCAGCACCGTGTCACAAGCTGCCACAATCGATGACGAAGTGAATGCAAGAATCTCCAAGGCCAGTGCAGCCTTTGGCAGACTGTACAAGAATGTATGGGACAGAACTGGAATAAGCCTGCAAACAAAGCTAAAAGTCTACAAAGCAGTTGTATTATCCACACTGCTATATGCTTGTGAAACCTGGACTGTTTATCAGCGACACGCTAGGAAATTAAACCACTTCCACACAGTCTGCCTAAGGAAGCTACTGAAGATTAAATGGCAAGACAAGATTCCAGACACTGAAGTCCTAGAAAGAGCATCCATGCCCAGTATCCACACTCTACTGATGAAGAATCAGATTCACTGGGCTGGTCACTTGACTCGCATGCCAGATCACAAGCTCCCTAAACGAAGTTTTTACAGCGAACTGCGTTGTGGTAAACGCTCCCAAGGTGGCCAGAGGAAACGTTTTAAAGACACTCTGAAAACTTCACTGAATGCTTTTGGAATTCATCATGACACCTGGGAGGCTGCAGCCAGAGACCGAAATTCGTGGCGTACATCATTGCGCAAAGGTGCAGTTATATGTGAGGCAACCAGGACTGCAAGAGCTGTGAAGAAAAGGCAGGACAGAAAAACCACTGCAGGAAATCCTCCTCCAGAGACGTCAAGCATTCTTTTTCCACATTGTCAAAGAACATTTCGAGCCAAAATAGGCCTTATCAGCCATCTTAGAACCCACGGCTCCACACCTTCAACCCCACTGGATGAAATGAATGGTCATCATTATTCTTGATGGACAAACAACAACATCATTTCTGGTCACTCCATACGCACATTAACGTACAGCTATTTGGAAGCTTTCACGAACTAAATGCATTCTAGTAACATGGATACTTATGTACAATTATTAACCAGCAGCTGAAGAAATAAGAAGGAAATGAAAAATAAGGTAAGAAATATATCCCTTATACTTTACTGTCAATTTACACATTATTTACCCCATGCCTCTGTAAACTCTCTGTCTTTACTAATATTACACATTGCACCCCTCTCGGAGTCTCCGTGGTAAAGTAGTCAAGCCATCTGATTCGGACTCCGAAGGTTGTATGTTCGATTCCTTCATTTCACGAGTGCATTATTTCGGAGACTCCCGAGGGTCGTCGCTGAAGCTACGGAGTTCGTGCTTTGTGCGACGCTTTCTGCCCTGCGGAAAGAGACTGAACCATATGAGATAAAATCCCGGTGCAATATAGTCGACCCTGCCGACTTTTAGGCTACTTTTTTATTGCACCCACTCCCATACGAATCTGGCTACGCCTTGTACTTGTGTCCTTACCAGAAATAACGTGGTTTACTGTAAGACTAGTTTGTTAGCGTGAATTCACTACATTTTCCCACAAACATCAAAGAAATGTCGCCGCTTTCGATGATTTAAGTTGCTTTTGGACCTATCAAAGACATATTCCTTGGGTGGGGGTAAATATAAGACCGCAGGAAAAATTTCATAACGATGCAACAGACAGTTTTCAAATTAATTGATCGTGAATGACGGCTTTAATTTCCGGACAGACTATAGCGACCTCAGTGGGATTGAAGCGAAACTGAAACAAAATGGAATATACCTTGGATACTAAATCCATTGCGTATAAAGTCCGAATAATTTGGAAGGTGCCACTACATGCTTGGTCCAGACATATTTTCTACGGCTCTAAGCTGAGGGATATGGCTGAACGCTTCTAAGTCAATATTCCCCGGTTTGAGGGCCTGACCGTTACTCATCCTCTGCTGCATGGAGGTGAGATGCTAAGCCAGCAGCATCTGCAGCCTACCTTGTGCCTTACGTCTGTGAAGACGGCAAGTGCCACTACTGTGCGGGCATTAATGGTGAAAAAAAGCGTCCCAGGCAGGAACTAAAGCTCGTTGAGTGAGTGTTATCAAAGGTGGAAAAGCGTCCTATTGGCACGACATGGAATATTGCTTGGCTAGCAAATCCATTACGTGGAAGTCCGAAGCGAAAGCTCTCTGTGTGGATGTTGTCTGCATATTGGACCCTCCTGGTTTTCGGAGGAGCAGCCTGTGGTGAACGGAGGGCTCAATATACGGAAGTGAGGCTAAGCACCCATGTGCAGGACTTGACGATTCCTTGTGTGAGCCCAGTACCAGAGCGCTGTGTCGGCTCTGTAATTATGGAAGAATCTTTGGATGGCGTGGAATGCTCATGGTCTGCCTCTGCTTTCCTTGAGGGCCGACCTGGATGTCTCCGAATTGTTCTAGGTGGGCCAGCTGGAATAGGGATAACACCACAACTGTAAGAGCCGAGAAACGACCCAGACGCACGAATCGGAATACAGGTTGGCTAGCAATCCCATTTCGTGGAAAGTCCGAACCGAAAGCTCGCTGAGTGGATGTCGTCTGCAGTCTGACCTCTCCTGGTTTGCGTGGGGAGCGGCCTGTGGCAGATTAAATGCCCAATATACGGAAGTGAGGCTAAGCAGCCAGGTATAGGCCGTGACGATTCCTTGGGTGATCCCACTACCAGTGTGCTATGTGTCGGCTCTGTAATTATGGAAGCCTTCTTGGATGGTGGGCCCATTGTCTAGCCTTGCCTTCCCTTGAGAGTTTACCGGGATGTCTTCGGCCGTCATAATTTGACCAGCTGGGATGTAGATGACACCACAACAGTGAGAGTCCAATGTCGATCTCAGAGTAAGAGTGGAATTCCCTTGAAACATCCGGAAAGGTTAATCCGTTCAACAAATGTCCGCAAAAGTCTGATGTGTCGGCCAAAAGGCGCAAGTAAAATAGTTCTGTTGTAAACAGGCACAACTCAATAACGTCAGAGTGAGAGTCTGAAAAAAAAAGCTACGGATGGCCGCAGAAGAAGAAGAAGTGTAGTATCTGCACTTGATCTTGCCAGGGCCGCTAGCAGAGGCAGTCATCCGAATGACACATATGGACGTGGGGACCTGATGGGATGGTTCTGGTACTTGGAGGTACAGCGAGCCTTATTAAAAAAAAAAAAAAAAATTATCGATTAAAGAAAAGTTATTTTAGAAAATATTTAAAATACACACCTCAATATGATAATATGTAATTAAAAAGGAGGTAAGGGACATAACATTATAACATTTATTGTTTCAAGGCAATTTACTTTAAGAATAAAAAATGTCTTATATGATTTAAATAACTTAATACGTATAATAATGTTTTATACAATATTTTATATAGTTAAATAGAGATATATGAATTATAATTAAATCCTTAGAATTTTATGCCGATTTTTCAAGTATTTTAAAATTTATGTCTTTGTTTTGTCCGTATGATAATTTAATACAGCATTTCTGTTATCTATCTCAATATTAAATTAAATGTTTTGTTCTTCCAATGGCAGTATATCGCAGTTACTTTTTGGAAATTTCTGTCAGGCCTGTCAAAGGCTTAACACACTCAATATCACCTTTCGGTCCCCTTGGCTAAAGTGGAAGTGTAGAATCTGCGCTTGACCTTGCCAGGGCCGCATGCAGAGGCGGTCGTCCTAATGACAAAATGACATGGGACCTTGATGGGTGCTTCCGACCCCTTTCAGAACCACGACCCCTGTAACAAAAGATTCTTAATTTTCAGCACTTTTGATTATTTATTTTGATCTCCCCTTTACTCTCTCTCTCTCTCTCTCTCTCTCTCTCTCTCTCTCTCTCTCTCTCTCTCTCTCTCTCTCTCTCTCTCTCTCTCTATCTACCTCTCCACTCTATCATTGTCACCATTCTCTCTCTGTCCCTTTCTCTGTTGTCCTCTCTCTCTCTCTCTCTCTCTCTCTCTCTCTCTCTCCATCTATCTCCCTCTATCTCTCTCCTCCTCTCTCTTCAGGAAAGAGCAGTGCGTTTAATTAATGGTGAAAAGCTTACCGACAATTCCAACCTACATAAACGTCTTAAGTTACTGCCACTCCACAAACGCCTACTATGTAATCAGGCTAAACTAATTCACAAAACCCTATTTCAAAATGCCCCAAGCTACCTTTGGCTATTGTTTAAATATAATGCAAGACATAGCGAACGACTACATATACTTCATGTCTCTAAACCTAGGATAGATTTAAATAAAGCAAGCTTAGCATACTCTGCTGCTCAGTTGTGGAACAATCTTCCACAAGAAATCAAAGACACCACCAATCATTATACATACAGTAGCAACATGTTTGAATACTACCTCAGTACAGACTACACCCCCCCCCCCTCCCCCCATTAACAAACCAAAAAAAAACATTAAAAAAAGTCAATAATGAAGGTAAATTATCTCAAACGACAACTAGCCAAAAAACATTCCCATATGTATGGCACGTTACACCTTCCTTAGGTATTTATAATGCCCATGTTAAACATTGCCTCAGTGAGTCATGTATTATTGATTAATTTTTATGCGTTTTAATGCTTACTTTTCTTTGTTGTCAAAGATATGCTTCATAAGTGATGTTGAATAAAAGAATATATGAGAGGAAAGAAAGAAGAAGGGCAGAATGTCAGATGGGCCTGCGTGCCCAATTCTTAACCCTTTGAAAATAAAATTGTTCGTTCGTTCCCACTCACTCTTTCTCTCTCCCCCCTCTAACTCTATCTCACCCTTTCTCTCCCTCTCTCTAGCCATTCTCTGTGAAAGACACACATACCTGTTTCAATATAATTGGTAAAATCAACACTAATTGTTACTTTTATGTATGGTCAATGAGTGATACTGTGAATTGTTTAAATTGGAAGAACTCTAGTTTTATAGACCAAAACCCCACCCAAAAAAAAGGGGGGGGGGGGAGGGGTCGTTAATTAAAAATTTCTCTAATTAGTTTACGATTTTCATATGGTTCTTGTAGGGCTTGGTCATTGATTTTTCTGTCTCTCCATGGTATTCTTTGCATTATCCTCAGAAACAATATTTCCACAGCCATCAGATGTTTTTCAGCTTGACTGCTCATTGTCCACGTTTCACATCCATACAAAAATAAAGGCTCTATGTAGCACCTCAACACTCTTTTTCTCGTAGCAATTGATATCTTTTCTTAGGATAGGTCAGTATGTTTTTCATCTTGCAAAATGCTACCTTCGCCATGGCGATTCTTGTTCTAATCTCTTCAAGGCATCAGATGTTATGAATGTTCCGAGATAATTGCACGGATTCGCCAGTTTAAGAATATTCCCATTTATTTGTATATTACATTGTGGTATTTTGTGTTTCCTAGTGACAACCATGAACGTCTCCCTGGTCTAGAGGTTACACGACTTTCTCCGTAATCTCGTATAATCTCGTGAGTAACGTGACGTTTCGCGAGAATTGGTAGCGGTTCTCTCCGCGTCGGTAACTTACGGGGTATTGTGCCGGTCGCTCAGAAAGCAATGGCAAATTACTGAGCGTAATCTTGCCAAGACCGGTCTCCCTGGCCGAGGTGTTAGCAGCTTTCTCCATAACCCCGAATACTCTCGTGGTTGACGTGAGCGCACGAGAATTGGAAGCGGTTCGAGTTGCGCCAGTGACTTATGGGAGTATGGAGCCGGTCGCTCAGAAAGTCGTGGCGTGCTGATGAGCGTAATCTAGCCTAGAATCAACATACAGCTGAAAGATGCTGATGTTGACCGCGAGTATCCTGAAACAGGATGGAAACGCGGAAAGAAATAAAATCTTGCCAAGAAATCAACAATCAGCTGAAAGATGCTGATGTTGACAGCGATGTCCTGTAAAGGATATGCGAAAAGAAAATGCTTCTTTTGCCTCCTTACATAATGTTTTGACTTTTCTAAGAATTTCTTCATATTTGGCAGGATTATTTTTGTTGTGTCTTCTTGTTTCCGTTAGGTGTAAAATATCTTCAGTCATCCATATTTGCGACCCACTTTCTTTAATTTTGGAAAAGTTGTTTCTGCAGCCAAACTGATTGAATTCTTCAACAATTCCCATTGATCATACACATCTTGAAATAGGATCTCTAGATCAGACAACATATCGAATCTATTCTTCATTTCTATTTTAAAATTGTCTTGTAATTTCTCTGTCATTTTTCAATGTGCACAGACCATATTTAATGTTTCTTGTTGTATGCTTGACTTTCTTTAATTTTACCCTCAATGTGTGATAACTGTAGCAGTCTGCATTGGGAACTGTTTTCACGATTGTTAACGCATTTCGAAACCTTCTGCTAATCAGAATGTAATAGATCTGGTTTCTAGTCCTGCTGTCAGGAATTTCCACTATGTCCATAATCTTCTAGGATATTGTTTAAACCAGGTGTTTCCTACAATCATTTCCTGCTCTTTTCCCAATTTTACAAGTCTGTATCCTCTTTCGTTTCGCTTTCCCAAACCATGGTGGCCTACTGTGCATCCATCGCCTCGATTTCCTACCATTGCATTGAAGTCACCCGTTATGGTATTTAATTCTGATATTTTACATTTCTTAAAAGCAGACTCCATGACATTATAAAATTCCTCCATACTATTGTCACTACATTCTCCTGTTGAGGCATATATTTGAATGACTTTTATGTTAAAAGGACTGCCGATTAATTTTAACAATTGTACCCTGTCTGACAGCCCTATAACCTTGAACACATTCTCGCATTAGAGCACTAGAAACGATTGCTTGTAGGTTCTGACAAAAATCACTTAATGTTTTAATGGGACACCTATAAATTTTGTTTACATCAGTTTATGAATACTATCCCTTCTCGGCCTTTTGGCTAAGATCAAAGTGTAGTATCTGCACTTGATCTTGCCAGGGCCACCAGCAGAGGCTGTCATCCAAATGACACATTGGAACGCGGGGACCTGATGGGTCGGTTATGGTTCTTGGGGGTCAGCGAGCCCTTATTTAAAAAAAAAATAATTCTTGATTAAAGAAAAGTTATTTTAAACAATTACAAGAAAAAAGAGAGAACCACATGAAAAGAAACACGTGTAATCAAAATAGTGGAAAGGGACATAACAGTATTACAGTTATTATTTTATGGGGCACTACTCAACGCAGCATACATGTGTTATGTTATTTAAAATCTGTAGTATTAATAATAACTTGTATAATACATTTATAAAAATTATTTGCAGATATTTATTTTATAAATGATACACTAAGAAATTTAAGTAATTGTCAAAGTATTTGGAGAAACTATGGCTTTGTATTTATACACGAATGAAAACTTTAATAACGCATTTTACTATTTCTACCTCGATATATTCATTAATGTGTTGCGCTGTATTGGCAGGTGCTAAATACATATATCTGCATATTCAAATTTTTGTCAGGCCTGTAAACGGCCAAACATCCTTAACGTCTCTGGGCTTAGATGGAAGTGTAGAATCTGCGCTTGATGTTGCTATGGCTGCATACAGAGGCGGTCACCCGAATGACACGATGCGGGTCTTTGATGAGCGGTTCTTATCCTGTTGGAAACCACGAGCTCTTTAAAATACAAAACGATCCTTATTATTCAGCACGTTTGATTGTTTCACGGCATTTTGATCTCTCTCTCTCTCTCTCTCCTCTCTCTCTCTCTCTCTCTCTCTCTCTCTCTCTCTCTCTCTCTCTCTCTCTCTTCCTCTCTCTCTATTTCTCTCTCTCCCTTTATCTCCCTCATTCTATCTCACTCTCCCCCTCTCTCCACTCTCTCTCCTTCTCCTCCCTATCTCTCCATCCCCCACTCACTCTCCCTCTCTCTCCCCTAAATCCTTTCTCTCTGTCTCTCTTTCTCCCCCTCCCCCCTCTGTCTCTCTCTCTCTGCCTCTCTCTCCCTCCCCTGTCTCTATGTCTCTCTCTTAGAAGACACGCCTACCTGTTTCAATCTAATTGGTAAAACAGGACACATGTTGTCACTTTCATGTATGGTCATTGAGTGATACCGTGAATTGTTTAAACTGGAAGAAATCTTGTTTTAGAGAAATTGTTATTCTTTTCAAATAAAGGCTCGCTGTTCCCCCATGGGCCAGAGCCGCCCCAACAGGTCCCCACGTCCCTATGTGTCATTCGGATGACCGCCTCTGCTGGTGGCCCTGGCAAGATCAAGTGCAGATACCACACTTTGATCTTAGCCACAAGACCAAGAAAGGATTGCATTCATAAATTGATGTTAGTAGAAATAATAGGTGTCCCATTCAAACATTACATGATTCTTGTCAGAACCCACAGGCAAACGTTTCTAGTGCTCTAGTGCCTCTAGTGCGAGTTATTTCTCTTGTAAAATTGAGATAACACATCTGTATTCGAGTGTCTCACTTTAATAAATTACATTTGCGTCCACTGAAATACATTGACAAGAATATTTCCTTAGACTGTTTCACTTTACACAAGAAGTTTTATCTTTCTTTTTCTTTCTTATAAAGTAATCTTTAAACATGGAAGCCGCGGTAGCGTAGTGTCTTCACGCCCACCTGTGGTTATGAGTTCCAATCTGCACCGGGTCGGATGTATACAATTGACCTGAACTGCCAGGTCATCCCTGCCTAAAATGGATATCCGGAAATGTCTTGGGAATTAAAGGCGGCAGGTGTGATACTGACCACATCACCCAAAGAGCGCCGATTGGTCGATTCAAAATATGGGTCTGGCGCCATACGCTCATTGCGTCTCAAGGCGTGTATAACTGTCACTCTATTATTATTATTATTATTATTATTATTATTATTATTATTATTATTATTATTATTAGTTTTATTTTGGCCTGTACCCCTGGCCAAGGCGTTAACGACGTTGTTCGTAATCCCGTATATTCACGTAGGGAAAACAGCTGCGCGAGATTCGGCAGCGGATCGCGCCGGGCTGGTAACTTATGTAAGGTGTGTGAGTCAGGTCGTTCAGAAGCAATGGCAAACTACTGAACGTAAATACTTACCTAGTACATCAACAGCAGATGAAAATGCTGGTGTTGACTGCAACGTCCTGTAAGGAATATGCAACATTAAAAAAATAGTTTTATTATACTGTAATGTTATTTCCGCGAGCAACATTGGCATGATTAGGAACTTGCTACCAGATCAAATAAACAAAACCACCATTTAAAACAAAAATAATTCAGAGAACCTCTTGTTTTTTGGGAGACAATGGCTACGGTCATTGACCATTATGGTTACTGCTAAGAAGGAAAGTAATGGCAAACTACCTTCTTTACAGATGCCAAGAAAATTATGTTTTGCGATGTCATCGAAAATCAGAGAAACGGCGTAAATGGGTGCTTTGAAGAAATGTAAAAATTCAGAAATAAACATCATAATGGGTGACTGTTGAGTTGAGTTGAGTTAAGAACCGACATCACTGCACACAGGACATTCCCAAACGTGCTCCGTCCCCTCGTTCAACAGCCAGCGAAGAGTCACACTACTAATCGTTCCCACCTCTATCTGATTAAGAGTTCTCCTGGTCTTCCCTCTTAGTTTTGAGATTCTTCCAGAACCCCTGCCTATCCCCCGCAATCTCATTCTTTCCACATATGGGTTCTCAATCTGTTCCTCCGCCATCTCCACCTGGTCCCACAAGCGCACGACCACCTCCCCCTTGTCCATAGGCAATCTGCCACCAAGAGGTGCATTCCCTGCTAGCCTATGAGCCTGTTCATTCCTCTGCATCCTTGCATGGCCAGAGCAAAATATCCATACAATTCTCACAATCTGTGACCTCTGAAGCGACAAGAGCCATTCCACACGAAACATTCCTGTCTCCACCTTACTAAGCATACTCTTTGAATCCGTAAAGAATACAACGTGTGTTGCTGTAGTCTCCTCTAGCCAACGGAATGCCGCTGTTACTGCCTCCACCTCTATTCTCAGACTGGAGGTCTCCTTTTTCAAGACTCGCTGCATTAGCCTTTGCAATAAAGCCCCAACCACTACGTCTGATTCTCACCACTGACCCATCGGTGTAGATGACTATGTCACCTTGATGTGTGTTGCTCTGGATCAGCTGTTGCACTTCAAACTCAGTGCGGCCTGCTGCCCATTCTCTGCACTCACGACCCAGTGTTATTATTACATTGTGCTAGTCCGCCATATCTTCCGGATCTTCAACCCATTCTCTTCCACGATTGATGGTCTCTAGATCACACACCTGACGTATAGAAAGTTCTGCCTGTGCCATCCAGGACCTGCCTCGTCTTAGTCTATGACCCAGGACCTTTCATGCACCCGGTGATCCCTATATGATGCAACTCTCAGGTACCATTTGCCCTGAAGGACCCTATGCCTATCCGTAATTGTTGGTAGCGCCAGGATATGCCTCATACAGAAAGAAATGTTAGTCAGTTTAGAATTACCATGGTAAACAATCGAGATTACTGTGCGAATATGTGTATAGTTCAGCTTGAAGGAGTTATCCAGTTATTTCACTTTATGTTGTGTGATTTCTACAGTATGTACCTGACGAGGTGCAGCGAAATATGCCAGGCAAAGATCGTGCAATCTATTGTTTGTGTCTTCGTTATTCAAAAACAACGATATTAACGACAACAGTGACTGTAGCGATAACACCGATATTAGCGACAGACAAAGATGGTAACTACAACAATGACTGTAGCGATAATAACACCGATGGTAGCGACAACACCAAATGTAGCCATAGGAACGATGGTAGCGACAACACCAAATGTAGCCATAGGAAAGATGGTAGCGACAACACCAAATGTAGCCATAGGAACGATGGTAGCGACAACAACGACCGTAGAGATAATAACACCGATGGTAGCGACAACACCAAATGTAGCCATAGGAACGTTGGTAGCGACAACAACGACTGTATAGATGATAATAACAATGGTAAGAACAACAACGACTCTAGCTATAAAACCTATGGTAGCAACAATATCCATGATAACAAAACAACGACTGTAGTAATAACAACACCATGCTGGCGATAACAACGACTTTACAGAAAATAACACCAATGGTAACAACAACAACGCATGTGCGACAACACCGAATATTAACGATAATAGCGAGTATTAACAATAACAGCGATGGTAACGATAACAGCGACTGTAGCGACAACACCGAGTATTAACGATAACAGCGATGGTAACGATAACAGAACTGCTGCAGTGTAACAGCGAGTATTAATGATATCTGGGTCAGGGGTCATGTGATATTCAGTGAGTTATCGGTTCACGGTGTGCTAGACATATGTAAATAAGTTAGTCAGTCATTGCTTTCCTTCTTGGCCTCGATCATACAGGTCGGGGATAGTAGGTATTCACTCTATAAAGAAATCCTCTGCCTACTGTAGGGAACTTGAGACTATAACCAACAACTATCTGTCGGTTGAACTCCAGCTCATTGTATCACCTATTAAATGGTTTCATGTTCATCATCATCACATGAATTGCCCATAAGTGTGGGCTTTTCGCTCTGCCCTGCTAGGTAGGCTTATGGGGTTCTCCATCTTGATCAAAGGTGACCCATAGGCTAGCGGGGGAAAGGGTGTACCTACCATCAAAATGTGCAGATATCGCAGCCCTGATTTAAACAGATGCATCATAATTATGTCAACAACAACAACAACAACAACAACAACAACAACAACAACAACAACAACAACAACAACAACAACAACATAAACAAACCTAGAAGACGACCTAAAAATGAATCAGTAACAATGTTACATCTCATTTACAGGACGTTGTCATCAACCCCCGACTGATTATCTATACAATTTTACGTTCAGTAGTTTGCCATTCGTTTGTGAAAGAAAAGTCAACGTTGAAGTCCAACTTAATGCACGTTTGGGAATTACATCGCCTTACATAGCCATCAGTGCAACAGAAGTTTAAGAGTGAGCGCACCGACTGCTTATGAATAAGTAATGCATTAATGAGTAAATACAACTCTTAGAATGGCTCTATTCGTATGGTAAAACATAACACCATTGTGCAATGTCCATCAAACAACACACAATTATAAACATCGTAGCTGCATGACAACAACATTAATCTGCAAATCCTAAACATCAAATGAGATGTCTTGTCTTGCGTATCCTTATCTATATTGTTCACTTACGCTGTCGGTTCTCTAGTCTTGTTTTCGCGAGAGTAGTATACAATGTGTTATTTACTTCGAAAATGAGGGCCATGAAGGAGGTTTACCGGTCGTATTTCCTTATATAAATGTTATACCTCCACCAGTGGCCCTCATAGAAAACGTACTTCAATTTTGAAAAATTGGCGGGTATTTTCTTAGGTCATTCCGATATATCCGGTTGACTTCCGGTCAATGGGTACATCCCTACCCAGATCACCCACACGTACCTCGGTGCCTCACCCCGTGCCCGGTCCGGATCGCGGCGGTCCGGTTCGCGTGACGACGTCCGGTCCGGTTCACGCCGGCCAGCCCCACACCACGCCTGTGTCAGCCCCACACCGCCCCACGCCGCCCCGATCCGCCCCAAGTCACAACGCGTGTGGATATTGAACCCCTCGATGAGGAGATCGAAGTCAATATGACAGATTGAAAAAAAAAAATGATTTATTCCATCACTCGAGTTACCTCGAGTATCCAGATTTGGACGCATTATTTTTTTTTTTTTTTAATTATGTTTTTTTTTTATGAATAAAATTTCCAGGCTCAGCATGATAGTTTCAGCAGGTGTCAAAAGTGGGTACCCAAACTTCATCTCTAAGCGAGTGGTGAAAATCTGGTTTAAAAAATACTAGCGCTGCAAACATTATTATTAACAAAATTAAGCGTAATAAAATAATAAATGGGTATATTTCTAGTATGTATAACGGAGATGATTAATCTGTAAATATAATTATAAATTTCAATTAATATAAGCAATATCTTGCTAAGATAATCATTGAAATACGATATAAACAACCCAAATAACTTCCCCTTTTCCCAAACAAAATAAAAGTAACACAAGGGAGGCGATTCGTGTCTCTTGGCTCAACCAGAATTAATAATCTCCGTTTTCTCCAGTAACAAATGCTACTTCCGACAGGTAAAAGTCACGCGCTGACCCCAGTACGCACATGTGAGAAATACAACAATGGCCAGCGATCACGGCCTAGCCAACGACTGATAAATGTGAAGATAATTACACTGACACGCTAGCCAGTAGAATTAAGGCCGCGTAGTGAATTTTTGGAATGTAGAGTTTGTAAATGAACGTATAACTACAAGGCGTGTCAGAAATATATTGTGTGTGTATGTGTGCATGCGAGGGTGTGATCTCTCTCTCTCTCTCTCTCTCTCTCTCTCTCTCTCTCTCTCTCTCTCTCTCTCTCTCTCTCTGTCTCGATCTTGCTCTTTCCCTCCCTCCCTCTCCCTCTCTCCCTCTGTCTCTTTCTGTCTCTCTCTGTCTCTCTCACTCTCTCTCCCTAGCTCTATATCTCTCTCGAACTCTCGCCCACTCCCCCTCTCTCTGTCCCTCTCTCGTCACTCTCTCTCTCCCTCTCTATCTCTCTCACCCGCTCTGTCTCTTTCTCTTTTCTTTCCCTCCCACTCTATCTCTCTCCCCCGCCCTCTGTCTTTCTCTCCCTCTCTCCCACTCTCTCACCCGCTCGGTCTCTCTCTCTGTTACTCTCTCGTCGCTCTCCCTCTCTCTCTCGTTTGCTTTATCTCTCTTTTGCTTTTCCCCTCCCACCCTCTCTCTCTGTCTCTCTCTGTCTCTCTCTCATTCTCTCTCCCTATCTATATCTCTCTCCCGCTCTCTCTCTCACTCTCTCTGTCTCTCTTTCTGTCTCTCTCTCGCCTGCGCTCTCTCCCCTCTCAGTGTCTCTCACCCGCTCTGTCTCTCTCTCTTTTCTCTCCCTCCCTATCTCTCTCGCCCGCTCTCTCTCTTTTACTCTCCCTCTCTCACACTCTCTCGCCCGCTCTGCCTCTCTCTCTCTCTGTGTCTCTCTCGTCTCTCTCCCTCTATCTCTCTTGCTCGCTTTGTCTCTCTCTCTCGCTATTTCCCTTGCTCCCTCTCTCTTTTCCTCTCTGTCTCTCTCTGTCTCTCTGTCACTCTCTCTCCCTATCTCTATCTCTCTCCCGCTCACGCCCACTCTCTCCCTCTCTCGGTCCCTCTCTCTCCCTCTCCCTCTCACTCTCTCTCTCTGTCTCTCTTTCTCTCTCTCGCCCTCTTTCTCTCCCTCTCTCCCACTCTCTCGCCCATTCTGTCTTTCTCTGTCTCTCTCTCTCATCGCTCACCCCCTCTCTCTCTCTCTCGATCGCTATGTCTCTCTCTCTCTGGCTCATTTCCTCCCTCCCATTCTCTCTCCCTCTCTGTCTCTCTCGTCGCTCTCCCTCTCTCTCTCGATCGCTCTGTCTCTCTCTCACTCTTTCCCTCCCGCTCTCTCTCCCTCTCTGTCTTTCTCTCTCTCTCTCTCTCTCTCGCGTTATCTCTATCTCTCTCTCTCGCTCACGCCCACTCTCTCCCTCTCTCTCTCCCTCTCTCGCCGTCTCTCTCTTCCTGTCTCTGTCTCTCTTTCTCTCCCTCGCTCTCCTTCTCTCCTCTCTCCCACTCTCTCGCCCGTTCTGCTCTCTCTCTCTCTCTCTGTCTCTCTCTTTCTTCGCTCTCCCTTCTCTCGCTCTCGGTCGCTCTGTCTCTCTCTCTCGCCTTTTCCCTCCCTCCCTCTCTCTCCCTCTCTGTCTCTCTCGTCGCTCTCCCTCTCTCTCTCGATCGCTGTCTCTCTCGCTCTTTCCACTCCCTCCATCTCTCTCTCCCTCTCTGTCTCTTTCTCGTCGCTCTCCCTCTCTCTCTCGATCGTTCTGGCTCTCTCTCGCTCTTTCTCTCATTCCCTCTCTCTCTCCCTCTCTGTCTCTCTCTCTGTCTCATTTTCTTTTACATATTGCAGTCAAGCTTTAATGCATTACATTTACAGGACATCGCAGTCAGCCCCATCATTCGTGCTTCCTGGGCAAGTTTGCAGTTGTCTTTCTGAACGGCCGACACCCATGATCTTCTGTAGTGTCTGTCATCATTATTACCATCATCATCATCACCACTATAGCGTCTTCCGCCGTCGTTGGTAAGCGGAGACATGAACATCAGCATTATCCTCTCTCGCCCGCTCTCTCTTTCTATCCCTCTCTCTCTCTGTCTCTCTCGTCGCTCACCCTCACTCTCTCTCTCTCTCTCGCTCGCTTTGTCTCTCTCTCGCTCTTTCCCTCCCTCCCTCCCTCTCCTCTCTGTCTTTCTCTGTCTCTCTCTGTCTCTCTCTCAATCTCTCTCTCCCTATCTCTATCTCTCTCTCACTCTCGCCAACTCTCATCCTCTCTCTGGCCCTCTCTGGCCCTCTCTAGCCCTCTCTCTCCCTCTCTCTGTCCCTCCTTCTGTCTCTGTCTCCTCTCTCTCTTTCTGTCTCACTCTCCCTCCCTCTCTGTCTCTATCTCTTTCACTCTCCTTCTCTCTTTCCTCTCTCTCCTTCTCTGTCTCTATATCTCTCCCTTTATTCTCTTTTCTCTCTCCCTCTCTATTTCTCTCTTTTCTCTCGCTCTCTCCCTCTCTCTCCCTCTCTCTCTTTCTATCTCACTCTCCCTCCCCCTCTCTCTCTCTCTCTCTTTCTCTTCTCTCTCCTTCTCTCCTTCTCTCTCTTTCTCTCCTTCTCTGTCTCTTCTCTCTCCGCTCAGTGAACAGCAACCAGTTCACAATGTTACAAGTCACTAATGGTAAGCTGGTTTTTGATAAATCTTTCACATTTTCGTTATGTTTCTACAAGTAGGCATATGGTTAACCTAACAATACTAGTATAATACAGGGGATATATGGTGCTAGACGTCTATATCCTTAGAGACAAACCGTTTCTTTCTATTGTATGGTAGCCTGGGTCGACGTGGAATAGAGCAGGCATTCGAACTTTTGAACACAGCACTATGGTGGTACCGTAATAATATAGGTAGTAATGTGTAGTCATAGTGGAAGGTGAAGGTGTACTGCGGTGTCTACATACCCATTATCGATAGAAATATATGGACTGTGTAACAGAAAGTGTATGTCAGATCCATAGCTATTATCTGTAATACGAATTTCTATAACGCTGTTAAAGTACCTTATTCTTATCTGATTTACAGATACTGAGGCCCCTGAAAACCTAATTAGCAAACTGTGGAGCATACTAAGAGCTAAACCATACAGGTATTGCATGACGTGTCTTAGTGTCCCACAAAATCTAGAAGCCGAGAATCCATTCAGTCATTCTTGTGATTATGGTGAGGGTGGTAGTTTTGCGGACCTAGAAACGGTTCGACTGCGGGATATGCCACAATAAAACTTCACCAAAGAAGAAATAATCACATTAAGCTTGAATAGAATTGAGGAGTAAATCCTCGACTATAATCGACAACAGGATACTCCAGAACCATCCTCAACAAACGTAGAGCGTACGGCGTCGCTGACATCCTTAACCTTTAGACAATCCACACTAACGAACGAGTATTAAAACACCTACATAAAAACAAGATGGTTGTAATATACTTACAGGCATGTCTTCAATAGCTGGCCAGTTCTCAATACGAAGAAAACTACAGTGGGTGTGAGGAGACTGTATATGTATAACACTGTTATTCTGACTTCACAGACTGTAGCTCACATTGACTACAACGCAAGTAACACGGCGCCCTCTTCGCTATCTATTTCATTATGGTTAGAGGTCATGGGGCGAACATGACACGCATTCCCCAACCAAGCTCAAACATACAACAGGTCAACGAGCGGGTAGTAGAACGCTTAGTCGCGCCATACTGACAGCCGCGTCAGCGTAATCTGAACCGCTTGACCTAAGACCTAAGAAACCGGTTTTACGCATGGCTCAAAAACTAGTATATAAACCCGAGGCTGGTAACACTCAAGCATTGTGATCCGAAGATGACTACAGACCTCAAGACTGCCTGCTAACTTGGTCTACATAACTCGTAGTGGTGCGACTATTAGGCCAGTGGTGGTAAGGCCGTGTTTGTCTCATCCTACAGAGGAACGAGCAAGTTACACGTCCGGAGATTCTACGGTGAAACCGACAAGAAGTTCCCGACTAAGACGGGTATGACACTTACTCGGCACGAATATGAGCAGATTAACGCCATGCATCGCGTAATCCTAGCTGACTTTGACAGACTCGGCAAAGTTAACCAAGCAAGTAACGAAGTCAAACAAGGGACTAACAGAGGCAAGCAAGTCAGTAAACGAAACATTAAAGTCAATGTTCATGCCAAACAAGGCACTAACAGAAGCAATCAAGTGCAAAACACTAAAGTGGGTGCTCAAGTTAAACAAGGGACTAACCGAAACCACCAAGTAGCCGCATACTATACCATCCGTTTTCAACCCAGCTACAGTCAGATTGTGATGCCCCAAGCAAACAGATGTGTGATGACCCCAATACCCAGCTGTTTGATGTGCAACAAGACACCAACCGAAGCAATAAAGTTCAACACAGTCATGACAGTACTCAAGTCAATCAAGGTACTAAACGAAGCCACCAAGTAGACGCATACTATACCACCAGTTTTCAACCCAGCATGACCCATGCAACCAGATGTGTGATGAGTCCAATAGCCAGATGTTTGATGTGCCCGACACTCAGATGATTGATGCCCCAGTTGTCGACAATGCTCAATGCTTTTGTGATGATACTATGTATACCAGCTCGTATCACAGCATCAATTTCGTATAATGACATTATGCATTTTTATTCTTGTAAAATGTTCTGAAATACTGTAAAATGTACTGAAATACTGTAAAATAAACAGGCATATATTATAATTAAGTCTCGATTGTTGAATTTTTTAGTGTTTACTGTGGATATAGTTGTCATGTGATGAGAGAATGATACATATTGATGACAAATTCAAGTAATATTTCAACAAAACTAAGGAAACGGGTTAACCAAAGTAGGAAAAACTGTTGACCATATTATCTCAACCAAAATTATGAAAAGTAGGAAACTTTGCAAAATGTAGGGAAATATGTTACCCAAAAGAAAAAAATATTTGGCCACATTTATGAAAAGTAAGGAAATGTGTTAACCAAATGGCAAAATTCTTGACCAAGTAAGAAAATTTGTTAACCAAAGTCGAAAAGTTTGGCCAAAGTTCAACCACACTCATCAACAAGTAGGAAACTTTGTTATCCAAATGTGAAAAGGTTAGCCAAATTTAAAACCAAACTTATAAAACATTGGAAATGCTGTTAACCAAACGTGAAAAGTTTGACCAACTTTCACCCAAACTTATGAAAAGTAGGAACATTTTTAACCAAAAGGCGAAAAGTTTGGCCAAATTTCACCAATACTTATGAAAAGTAGGAAACTGTGTTAATCAAATGTGTAAAGGTTAGCCAAATTTCAAACAAAACTCATAAAAAGTAGGAAACTTTGTTAACCAAATGTGAAACGTTTAGCCAAATTTCAACTAAATCCATAAAAAGTAGGACATTTTTGTTAACCAAATGTGAAAAGTTTGACCACATGTAAAAAATATACTCATAAAAAGTAGGAAACTTTGTTAACCAAATGTGAAAACTTTGACCAAAGCTCATTGAAACTTATAAAAAGTAGGAAACTTTGTTAACCAAATGTGAAAATTTTTGCTCAAGTGAAGAAATATTTCATCTAAAAGTTATGAAAAGTAGGACATTTTTGTTAACAAAATATGAAAAATTCCTTAACCAAATGGGAAAAAATATCTCACGTTGTCACTTTACATCCCCAACCTACTAGAGATATTAGTTTGTCCACTATGCAAACAACAACTGTATTTCAGAAAATTAAATGTATCTTATGTAATAAGTCACTATGGTTGAATGAAAAAATAAAATTTCAACAATAAAATTGTACAAAAATTAACAAGTAAATTTCTACACGAAACATTAAATTTGGAAACATAAAGAGAAATTTAATTATATTTAATAAGAAAGAGAGTGAGAGAGCGAGGGGGAGAGCCATGAGAGAGAGACGCAGAGATAGATAGATAGAGAGAGACAGAGAGAGAGAGCGGGCGAGAGAGTGAGAGAGAGGGAGAGAAAGAGAGAGAGAGCGGGCGAGAGAGGATAATTCTGATTTTCATGTCTCCGCTTGACAACGACGGCAAAAGACGCTATAGTGATGATGATGATGATGATGATGATGGTAATCATGATGACAAACACTACAGAAGATCATGGGTGCCGGCCGTTCAGAAAGACAACTGAAAACTTGCCCAGGAAGCACGAATGCTGGGGCTGACTTCGATGTCCTGTAAATGTAACGTATTAAAGCTTGACTGCAATATATAAAAGAATATGAGAGACAAAGAGAGACAGAGAAACAGAGAGGGGGAGAGAGAGGGAGGGAAAGAGCGAGAGCGAGAGAGCGATCGAGAGAGAGAGGGAGAGTGACGAGAGAGACAGAGAGAGACAGAACGGGTGAGAGAGTGGGAGAGAGGGAGAGAAAGAGGGGAAGAGAGAGAGAAAGAGAGACAGAGAGCTGGACAGAGAGAGAAGGACAGGGAGAGGGAGAGAGTGGGCGGGAGAGAGATAGAGATAGGGAGAGAGAGTAAGAGAGAGAGTGAGAGAGCCAGAGAGAGAGAGGGGGAGGGAGGAAAAGAGCGAGAGAAAGACAGAGCGATCGAGAGAGGTGGGAGAGCAACGAGATAGACAGAGAGGGAGAGAGAAAGGGAGGGAGGGAAAGAGCGAGAGAGAGACAGCGATCGAAAGAGAAAGAGAGATGGGGAGAGCGACGAGAGAGAGATTGAGAGAGACAGAACGGGCGAGAGAGTGGGAGAGAGCGAGAAAAAGAGGGCGAGAGAGTGAGAAACAGAGAGAGACAGAGAGGGAGAGAGCGAGGGAGGGAAAGAGCGAGAGAGAGAGATAAAACGAGTCAGAGAGAGAGGGAGAGCGACGAGAGAGTCACACAGAGAGAGAGAGACAAAGCGGGCGAAGGAGTGGGAGAGAGGGATATAAAGAGGGAGCGAGGAAAGAGATAGAGAGGGACGGAGGGAAAAGAGAGAGAGAGAGAGTGGGTGAGATAGACAGAGAGGGAAGAGAGCATGGGCAAGTGAGAGACAGAAAGAGAGACAGAGAGAGGGAGAGAGTGGGCGAGAGCGGGAGAGAGAGAATGAGAGAGACAGAGAGGGAAAGAGGGAGAGGGAGGGAGAGAAAGAGCGAGAGAGAGAAAGAGAGAGATCACACCTAAGCATGCACTCATACACACACACCTGCAATATGTTTCTGACACGCCTTGTAGTTATACGTTCATTTACAAACTCTACATTCCAAAAATTCACTACACGGCCTTAATTCTACTGGCTAGAGCAGTGTCTCCCAACCTTTTTTGTGCCATGCCCCACTTAAACCTTTCTAAAATTCACTACACGGCCTTAATTCTACTGGCTAGAGCAGTGTTTCCCAACCTTTTTTGTGCCATGCCCCACTTAAACCTTTCTAAAATTCATATTGCCCCCCCCCCCCCCCCCCCCCCCCCCTCAACATATACATTATTTTTAATATTCAAAATTGAAATGTTCACTAAAGAAACTTGAATGATAGGTTTTAGGAAGAAATCACTAGGTAATTATTGAGCAAACACAGTAAGTAAATTTTCAATACATATAATGGAGAACTGAAATTCAAGTACAAAATAATTTTAATGAAAGATTTTTCTATATTATATTAGTAATTATTTATTATTTAAATTTAGTGAGATCCTTGCGCTTGATGCTTGCTGCAAAGAGATCTTATGTCAGGTTCCAATTTAGTTAACTTCAGTCTCAAGTCTCCCCGTTTTGTTATATTCATCCGATTTCTTCCATTTTAGAATTGCCCCCCTTAACAATCGAATTGCCCCCCTGTGGGGCGTGTGCCCCACGTTGGGAAACACTGGGCTAGAGTGTCAGCGTAATTATCTTCACACTTATTGGCCATTGGCTAGGCCGTGATCGCTGGCCATTGTCGTATTTCTCACGTGTGCGGGATCTGCGAGTGACCTTTACCTGTCGGAAGTAGCATTTGTTACTGGAGAAAAGGGAGATTATTAATTCTGGTTGGGACAAGAGACACGAATCGCCTCCCTTGGATTACTTTTATTTTGGTTGGGAAAAGAGGAAGTTATTTGGGTTGTTTATATCGTATTTCAATGATTATCTTAGCAAGATATTGCTTATATTAATTGAAATTTATAATTATATTTACAGATTAATCATCTCCGTTATACATACTAGAAAGATACCCATTTATTATTTTACTAGCAGACCCGGCCCGGCTTCGCCCAGTCCTTGGTGGGGAGCATCTCATTTAATTCATATAAGTAGTCATATAAGCTCCCGTTCCCGTTCCCGACTGTCTGTCTGTCTGTCTGTCTGTCTGTCTGTATGTCTGTCTGTCTGTCTGTCTGTCTGTCTGTCTGTCTGTCTGTCTGTCTGTCTGTCTGACCCGGCCCGGCTTCACCCAGTCCCTGGTCGGGAGCATCTCATTTAATTCATATAAGTAGTCATAAAAGCTCCCGTTCCCGACTATCTGTCTGTCTGTCTGTCTGTCTGTCTGTCTGTCTGTCTGACCCGGCCCGGCTTCGCCCAGTCCCTGGTGGGGAGCATCTCATTTAATTCATATAAGTAGTCATATAAGTTCTCGTTCCCGTTACCGACTATCTGTCTGTCTGTCTGTCTGTCTGTCTGTCTGTCTGTCTGCCTGTCTGTCTGACCCGGCCCGGCATCGCCCAGCTCCTGGTGTGGAGCATCTCATTTAATTCATATAAGTAGACATATAAGTTCCCGTTCCCGACTGTCTATCTGTCTGTCTATCTGTCTGCCTGACCCTGCCCGGCTTCGCCCAGCCCCTGATGGGGAGCATCTAATTTAATTCATATAAGTAGTCATATAAGTTCCCGTTCCCGTCTGTCTGTCTGTCTGTCTGTCTGTCTGTCTGTCCCTCCCTCTCTGTCTGTCTGTCTGTCTGTCTGTCTGCCTGTATGTCTAATCATTTATTGGTTGCAGTTAGAACAACCTAGATAAACGAAGACCAACTTACAAAAAGCATTAGAAAGAGCACTTGAAAGGTCTTTACATCTTCCCCAACAATTAACTTGGGTAAATGGAGCGGCGGCATCAGCAGCAGCAGAAGAAGAAAAAGGAGGAGTAGGAGCTGTGAGGAGGAAGAGGGAGGTGGAGGAGGGAGGAGGGTTTGTTTCTTCGTTATTCAAAATATGTAAATAAGGTAGTCAGTCATTCCTTTCCTTCCTGGCCTCGACCATACTGGCCGGGGATAGTAGGTATTCACCCTATAAAGACATCCTCTGCCTAGTGTAGCAAACTTGAGACTATAACCAACCAGCACCTGTCGATTGTACTCCAGCTCAGTGTACCATCTATTGAGTGATTTCCTGTTCATCATCATCACATGAATTGCCTATAAGCGAGGTCGTTTCATATTACCCTGCTATGTAGGCTCATCGGGTACTCCATCTTGCCCATAAAGGACCCATAGGCTAGCGGGGAAAGGAAGTACCTTAATTCAAAATGTGCAGATATCACAGCTTTGGTTTAAATAAGTGCAGCGAAATTATGGCAACAACAACAATAACAGCAACAAACACAACAGCATGGACGAACTAAGAAGACGACCTAAACATGAATCAGTGTGGGGTGGTAAAGATAATTAATTAGAATAAGGACATGTTCGCTAGGGGTATTTCGTATGAATGGGATCTAAATCCCAAACACCCCTCTTTAGGAAATAATACACTGGCTCGAGAAACCCCCAAGCATTGAACAAGGCAGAAAAGGGTGCAAGTTCAACACTAATATAGAAGAAATGTTTCCCATAGAAGGCTGGGAGATCCGGGGAGTTCTACCACAGACACTCGAGTAACTAGTCACTCTACCCAGAAGGTGTATCTATGTGTAAGTGCCCCGCCCCACATTTACGCTCCCATATATATATATATATATATATATATATATATATATATATATATATATATATATATATATATATATATATATATATATATATATATATATATATATATATATAAACAATGACAAGTATCCACTGTCATGCACATCCACAGTATTACATAACAGATGGGGAACAACCACTGTTATTCGCAACAACTGTATTACTTAACAGAGGGCAACATCCACTGTTAAACAACAACAGTAACCATAACTGGACTATAAACATCAACTTTGGAACAATATGTTTACAATGAATTAACTTCAAGGCTTGGTTAAACCAACACAACAAACCACTGTATTGTGAAAAATTTGAGTCTTGGGCACACCCTGTTGGCTGAACCATGGTGACATATACATGAAAGAAATGATCATATTCATGCAATGTACACAATTTATACAACCAGAACAGACTTCCCCAAATATCCCCCAAAAGGTTCACATCAATTACAAGTGTCTCACACAAAACAACGCAAATAATCCATACAAAGACATAGATAAAGGAAATCTATCTAATCTGTCTCTAGAACTATCCTATGTGTCTGTTGATGCCTACTTCTCCTTCATTATCCACTAGAAACAAGCCTGGCCATAATCCCAATATGTATATATATATATATATATATATATATATATATATATATATATATATATATATATATATATATATATATATATATATATATATATATATATAATCCAGAAAAACAGCTGCTTTATATATGTATAGTATAGTATGTATATATATATATATATATATATATATATATATATATATATATATATATATATATATATATATATATATATATATATATCCACCTATTCAGAAAATTGGGGATTGACAACACACACAGAGAGAGCTTCCACCTCCGGATTATATATCCAAAGCTTAAACATGAAGGGGTAATTCATATGAATCCACCATGAATATACTGTAATCCACCAAGTCACAGCTGCTAAGTAACTGGACTAGGGGCATTCCGGCGTGGTATAACAGACAGGTATATGTCTGAAGCATTCCGGCGTGGTGTAACAAACCTTATAAGACGTCAGAAGTCCATGTGATTGATTCAACCAGGATCAGGCACAGAAACTTTCAGCACATCTTTGGATGAGGAGGGACATCACACTATCCATAGTATTTCCTGACAAAGCTAACTTGAATTGGGCATAAATATTCCAGCCCTTTTCTGGGTTACGATGTAGGCTATATTTTTCTTCAGTTGAATAGACGACTTGATTGACCGGGAGTTGGTACAGTGCTTGATTGTCCATGTCTGGGATATGATGGATGAGAAGATTCAGAGGAAGTCAGGGTCCACCAAAGCAGTCGGTAAATCCATACTGTTCAATGATGGTGAACCCCAGACTATCCCTGAGCCTCTGGTATATGACAGTTGAATGTGGAATCAGGCGGTGACCTTTAGAAGAGGGTATACGCTGTATCCATCTAGGCCAGTTATGCCCCATGTCTTTGCAGACAAGATTAACACCGTCTGTAAGTTCCCAGAGGTAGGGAATCCACCACAGCATAGTCGAAGTCCATTAATTACCCAGGCATTGACATACCGGTTCAGGGTGCGCGGCAGTAACCAGCACTCTTTAGCTCTAGAATATTAGGCGTAGGCTGATAACCCAGTTTCTTGCCTCTAAATCCAAGCATGTCGACCATAAATCCAGTGCCAAATACTCCACCCGCATCTCTCCAGCGCTATATAATGAAGAAAAAACACGGTCTATATACATTAGTAATAAAACCCATACTTTGATAACGGTGTATCATAATAAAAATAAAGGAAACAAAATGGAAGAAGAAAGAAAGGTGTTTCCAGGTTCCTAGCACTTGTCGCCTACTGTAGAGTTTTGTCTCACTCCAAAAGTGAGTGAGGTATCTACTCAATAGGTACATCTCTTCTGGACTGATACTGCAGCTTCCTGAGGGGTTATTCACCTGCTAAATGTCCAAACGTCCTGATAGTACCGCTGTCACAACATGGACAAATTCCATGAGACAATGGCCTCATGTAAACAATTCATAAATCTCCTTTCCATAGTTACAAACAGCATTAGGTAAGTACCACTGACAAATGGCAGAAGGCTAGTTATCAGATCAGTTAACTCCTCTTGTCTCCCTGATCATCATCATCATCATCATCATCATCATCATCATCATCATCATCATCATCATCATCATCATCATCATCATCATCATCATCATCATCATCATCATCATCATCATCATCATCATCATCATCATCATCATCATCATCATCATCATCATCGTCGTCGTATGTTTGTCCCCACTGGGGTATGTAGACTGAATGTATGTCTACTCCAGCAGTAACAATCATGAACATAAAAGATAAAATACTCATAAAAGAGAAAGCATGTGAATATGTTCCCATACAATGTAGGAATCACTTAGTGGGCAGTTACCCAACATCTCAAGGCCAAAACACAAGAGCATGGTGTAATTTCCCACTCCTTTGAGATTATGTATCATACAAAATGAAAATCCCATAACAGCATTTATGAAAAAGACTACAAGACAATCACACCTCTGTGTATTTACAACAATGTAAACAAATGATTAACTCCTAAGTGCATGAAAAGTCAATCGAGAACACCCCCCCCCCCTCTCTCTCTCTCTCTCTCTCTCTCTCTCTCTCTCTCTCTCTCTCTCTCTCTCTCTCTACCTAACAGACTATTTATGTTGTACACAAATAGTAATATTTCTCCAAGATAAGAAAATAGATACATAATAAGCACCCAGAAAGAAAAATTTATAACACAAAGCCAAGTTGTAAAAGATAAGCATTTAGGAATAAAATAGGTTCACAAAGCGTATAAGAAAGGTGACTCATAGCAAGATTACATTGTAAGCCTTCGGAAAGCCGACTGGACAACATGGCAATGTCAGGCCTTGCAGACCGCGAAACTCAAACCACATTTCAATGAAAAGTAATTCTCATATTTCACACACACCCACACACACACACACACACACACACACACACACACACACACACACACACACACACACACACACACACACACACACACACACACTGGTATTAGTGGCAAGGAGGATAAAGGGGCGATTAAATTAAGACCCACTAACCCAATGTGTGACTTGCTCTCTTGAACAAAACATGGCGAGTGCCTTCGCCTTTGTCCCGATAAAGCTCCTTTGTTGCCGGGGCTCAGCCAATCAATTGGCCTTATTCGAAACCAAAGTTAGTTTCATTAATTCTCCCGTAGTCTTTAAATAGCCTCTACTTTTAAGGTAGCGCTTATAGCAACGTCTTCTTAGAAAGGACTGCTGGATGACACACATGCGTCACAATCAGTAACAGTTACATGTCGCCATCAACCCTCGGTTGATTTTCTATTCAATTGTATGTTCAGCAGTTTACCATTGCTTTTTGAACGAGAAGTCAACGTTGAAGTCCAACTTAATGCCAATTTAGGGATTGAACGCGTTATCTCGCATCAGTGCACCGGAAGTTTAAGATCAAGCGCTCTTATCCGTTCGGGTTCGTCGACTGCTAATGCATGAGGATGTCTGTTTTTGAGTATGCGATGGCGATCCTGACTCTCAGCCGTAAGCAGATAGAAAGGATGGAAAGGATACAGAATGAAGCTATGCGCATTATTCTTGGATGTACAAGAGATACAGCATGCAGGGCGATGCACTACCTTCTTGATTTTCCAACCATTGAAGAGAGAATACAAGTTTGCAGGGCACGCGCCTACCTCAGAGTTAACGCAAACACACAACATCCACTGCATAGTGAAATTAGGAAGGTGAAGGGCAGCAGGTTAAAAAGAGGACGGTCGTGGATGGGTCAAGCCGAAGACATTCTTCAACAGGTGTGTTCACTTGATGACTTAGAACCTGGCGAGGAGTGGGTACAAGTGCCAACAGATTTCTGCACATAATTTTCAGTTTGCATCCAACTAGATAGAAAATGCAGACAAGAAAATCCAGCTGCTGTGGAGGCTGAAGTACAAGCGTTGATTTTCGAGAATTCGCTAGACGGTGATGTTGTCATATACACAGATGGGTCGGTCGTCCGACATGTGAGAAGCTCGTGGGCCTTTACGGCTCGGATCGGAGGGAGAATTGTGAAGGAGGACTCTGGTGCATTCGATCCTAGCACTTATGGACTAAATGGTTCAATGTGCAATGAGGATGATCTTTCGACTAACTAACATGAATTTCCTATAAGCGTGGGCGTTTCACGCTGAACTGCTAGGTAGGCTTATGGGGTTCTTCAACTTGCTCAAAGGTGACCCATAGGCTAGCGGGGGAAAGGGTGTACGTACCATCAAAATGTGCCGATATCGCAGCCCTGATTTAAACAGGTGCAACATAATTATGTCAACAACAACAACAACAACAACAACAACAACAACAACAACAACATAAACAAACCTAGAAGACGACCTAAACATAAATCAGTAACAATGTTACATCTCCTTTACAGGACGTTGCCATCAACCCCCGACTGATTTTCTATAAAATTTTACGTTCAGTAGTTTGCCATTGGTTTGTGAAAGAAAAGTCAACATTGAAGTCCAACTTAATGCCAGTTTGGGAATTGAACGCCTTACATCGCCATCAGTGCAACGGAAGTTTAAGAGTGAGAGCACCGACTGCTTATGAATAAGTAGTGCATTAATGAGAAAATACAACTCTTAGAATGGCTCTATTCGTATGGTAAAACATAACACCATTGTGCAATGTCCATCAAACAACACACAATTATAAACATCGTAGCTGCATGACAACAACATTAATCTGCAAAACCTATACATCAAATGAGATGTCTTGTCTTGCGTATCCTTGTCTATATTCTTCTCTTACGATGTCGGTTCTCTAGTCTTGTTTTCGCGAGTCTTGTCTTTCATTGTCTTTTCTCTAGTCTTGTCTTGCATTGTCTTTTCTCTAGTTGTCTATTTTTTCTTAACTCTTGTTTTATATAGGAAAGTCTTCCATTGTTGTTTCTCTAGTTTTGTTTTCGATGCTTTTGTCTTGCATTGTCTTTTCTTTACTCTTGTCTTTTCTCTAGTTTTCGCGAGTCTTGTCTTGCATTGTCTTTTCTCTATTCTTGTCTTGCATTGTATTTTCCCTACTCTTGTCTTATATTGTTGTTTCTATAGTCTTGTCTTCCATTTCCTTCTCTCTAGTCTTGTCTCTAAGCTATTGGAGATTAAATACAAGACAAGATCCCAGACACTGAAGTTCTAGAAAGAGCGTACATGCCCTGTATCCACACTCTACTAATGAAGAATAAGATTCGCTGGGCTGGTCACTTAACTCGCATGCCAGATAACAGGCTCCCTAAACGACTTTTTTACGGCGAGCTACGTTGTGGTAGTTTTTTTGTTTTTTTTTTAAATACCCACCTCAATAGGAACATATGCAATTGAAATGAAGGTAAGGGACATAACATTCTAACATTTATTGTTTACAGGGACGTTACTGAAAGCATTAAAAGTGTCTTATATGAGTTAAACAACTTAATATTTGTGATAAAGGTTTTATAAAATGTTTTACATAATTAACTAGAGAGACATAAAGCATAATTAAAGTAATTGTCACTTTACATTGATTTTTCATATTTTGTAAAATTCGTGGCTTTGTTTCATAAGTACGAGACTTTAATACTGTATTTTTGTTGTCTATCATAATGTTACATAACATGTTTTGTGCTTTCATTGCCACTGACTTATTCTTGAAATTTATGAAATTTTTGTCAGGCCTGTCAAAGGCTTAACACACTCAATATCACCTTTCGGTACCCTTGGCTAAAGTAGAAGTGTAGAATCTGCGCTTGATCTTGCCAGGGCCACATGCAGATGCGGTCATCCGAATGACACAATGACATAAGACCTTGATAGGTGCCTCCGACCCCTTTCAGAACCACGACTCCTGTAACAAAAGATTCTTAATTTTGAGCACTTGATTGTTTTACGGCATTTTGATCTCTCTCTCTCTCTCTCTCTCTCTCTCTCTCTCTCTCTCTCTCTCTCTCTCTCTCTCTCTCTCTCTCTTTCTCTCTTCTCTTTCTCTCTCTTTCTCTCTCTCTCCCTCTCTCTCTCTTGCTCTCTCAGAAGACACACCTACCTGTTTCAGTCTAATTGGTAAAATGGGTCGCTTGTTGGGTGATATACCGTGAATTGTTTAAACTGGAAGAAATTTAGTTTTAGAGAAATTTTCTTTTTGTTTTTAAATAAGTGCTCGCTGATCCCCCAAGATCCAAATCCGCACAATCAGATCCCCATGTCCCAATGTGTCATTAGGATTCTTATTCTCTTATCTTGGACATATAATACCAGATGATGGCAGAAGTGAAATAGAAATCAATAAGAGAATAGGAATGACCAAAAATTCTTTCAGCGGCGTGAAATAAGTATTAACATGTAGATAGGTTAATAACGAATTGGTTCCAAATGTTGCTGTATGTAGCCGGGGAGCAGTATTGGGGTGAGCGCCCAACATTGTTTAAATACCCCAATGGCTCGTGAATACATAACCTATGCAGCAAAAGTCCAACTCCTGGCCTTCACGTGGCGGAACTGTTTCTACTAACAGGAGAAGGGGCGACGGGGAGTTTCTGGCGCCGAAAAATAACCAGTGTGCTCTAGATGTGTATACACATACATGCATGTGCAGACACGTGTGTGCATATGTACACATGTAAACTCGACTGAGACCACAGTCTGCTCTAGCAAAGGAAAGGTGCTGAAGACGGAGGTAACCAGCCAGGAGAGCACCACAGAAATCTGAATGCCACGCAATTACGCAAAATAGAATATGTAGACTACTGCTAAATGTTATGGTGCTCGCCCTGCTTTGGACCCCCAGGCAGGTGCAGTGCCAGATCCTATGTCTCGAAAGGGTCCAACCCCTACTACTGGAGGTCCTTCTCAGATGTCCTGAGGAGCCAGGGGACATGAGAATAGAACGGCTGGCCATACTAAACAAAGACTTAAAATAATGCACTGGAATGCGGATGGAGTCAGCAACAACAACAAAATAGAATTAGAAAACATCCTGGACCAAGAAAAAGTAAGCATATGTTGCTTGCAAGAAACTCACCTCAACGAAAATATAGCCTTCAAAATCAGAGGCTACCAGTGTTACCGATCTGACCGAAAGGACAGGCGAAAAGGTGGGATACTTACCCTTGTAAAAAATATCATCACTGCTTCCCAAATCGAAGTCTACATGGAAAGGGCTGAGTATCAGACACTTAAACTTAAGACAGGCAATACAGACCTACATCTGATCAATTACTACTGTCCAAGTGACCGCCCACGGGCACTGGACACTACCATTAACAGAACACATGATTGTATGTTTGGCGATTTCAACAGCCACTCGCAGGATGAGAATAGATTCATCTTGGTTAACAAGCCGTCCGACTCACATACTTTCTACTCGAGATCATGGCACACTACAACTACACCTGACCTGGCTTTTCATTCACGAGACCTGGAGTGGAACATTACACGAATTGTTGGGAAACAACTTGGTGGTAGTGACCATCGCCCAGTCTTTCTAACTGTAGAAAATGAGCTTGTAAGTGAAAGCATCACCCTCTCAAGGTGAAGCTACATGAAAACAGACTGGGCAATGTACAAGAATCGCACCAGCATACTGATTAGAAACCTGAACACTGAGAAAGACATAAATAAAGTAGTTGAAGAGTGTGGGAAATGCATACTACAGGCAGCGCGAGAAACAGTACCAAGAGGAGCCCGTAAACATTATAAACCCTACTGGAGTAGTGAACTAGAACAGTTGCATAATTATATGGAAGTGTGTAGAAAGCAAGCAGAGGCCACACACAGCCAAGAGCACCACAATAAATTCTAGCACCCAAAAGCCAAATTTCAAAGGGCCAAGCTGCAGACTAGACGGAAAAGCTGGCAGGAAAAAACAGAGTCTCTAAACTTTGAAAGAGACACAAGGAAATTGTGGAAGCTAATAAAATAACTTAACAATGAGGGCACAGGGAGAAACTCAAAAATTGCACTACATAAAAATGGAAACATCTTAACAAGAAAGCAAGCAGCTGACCATTTTGCGGACTCATTCGCACAAGATAACAATATCAAAATTAGTCCAGAGAAACAACAAGAGATTTGAGTGAAATGGCAACATACAGGACAGAAGGAAATAGTACATTAAGTTCTGGAGGCACCCATCACAATCAGCGAACTGGAGCTAGCCATATCAAAACTGAAAATGAGAAACTCACCAGGAGCTGATAGTATCTCCAATGAAATGATCAGGAACCTAGGAACAGAGGTCAAAGCAAAGTTGTTGCAAATCTTCAATAACAATTGGATCTTAAGCAGTGTTCCACAAGCCTGGAGAGAAGCAATCTTGATACCCCTCCTAACATCAGGGAAAGATAGTACCATTGCCTTTAGCTACAGACCAATTATCCTCACCAGCTGTCACAGCAAAACACTGGAGCGCATCATCAATCACAGACTGCAGTAGTACATTGAAAGTAAAAACATCCTTGTGCCACAGCAGGCTGGCTTTAGGCAGTGCTACTCTACGGAAGATCAGACAACCTACCTCTCTCAAGAAATTGAGGATGCATTCCAAAAGAAGAAGCTGGTGCTTGCGGCATGGATAGTTTTGAAGAAAGCCTTTGACAAAGTCTGGAAAGAAGGTCTGATGAATAAACTGAGAAACTGCAAAGTCAATGGAAGAATGTACAAATGGGTGAAAGCATACTTGCACAACAGAAGAGCCCTAGTACAGATAGACGGACTAAAGAGCAAGAAAGTACTACTGCGTCACGGTGTTCCCCAGGGCGGAGTCTTGTCCCCCACACTTTTTCTAATCTTCATCAATGATCTCGTTGCTAATCTACCGTATGGAATTAAAGCAGCAATGTACGCCGATGACCTGGTTCTATGGAGCACAAATGAACATGCATCAGTGGCCACCAGATTGCTACAAAGAGCTGTAGATACATTTGTTGCATGGGCAAATAGATGGTGTGTCAGCATAAACACTGACAAGTGCAGCACCACCCTATTTACCCTCTCTCCAAATCAAAAGGCAGGGACCATCCAGAAAAATTGAACACCCCTAAGAGAAGATAAAGAACCAACATACCTTGGAGTAACATTTGATGGCAGGCTGACATGGAGAAAGCACATCAAAACAGCAGTAGAATTAGCCAGAAGGAAAGTAGCCAACCTGAGAAAGCTAAGTGGAACCACATGGGGAGCCAGTGGGAAAATACTTAGCAAAGTTTATCAACAGAGCATACGACCACACCTGGAATACGGGTCAACTGCGTGGTGTTCGGCATCAAAAACCACACTACAAGAGCTGGACAAAGTGCAAAATCAAGCACTTAGAGTCACCACAGGAGGGATGAGATCAACCCCTATAGTGGAAATGGAGAAGATGTTGAGGACACAAGCACTGAGTGAGCGCAGATATACGAAAACGCTAATACAAGAAGAAAAGTTCCTCAGCTTGCCAGGCCAACCTATGGAGAACAGATTTGTAAACCTAGCTATGGGGCGGATGAAAAGAAGTAGTTTTATCCACCAGGCCAAACGACTCTGCAGAGAAACCACCGATCTGCCCACAGTTGGTATCCCCCTAACAACTATTCCAGAGCGAACTCCATGGAAAAATGAGCATAGACTATTATTACAAATCCAGACAAAAGTGAGAGGAATACTTGACAAGGAAGAACAGAACAGTGTGCAGCGCGGAACAGCCACTCTCAGCTTCCTTGATGAAGAATACCCACAGGACCTCTGGATCCGAGTCTACACAGATGGGTCACGGCTAGAGTACCGACAGGAAAGTACTGCCATAACTACGATGCTGAAATTGAAGCAATCAAGATAGCAACAGAGAGATTATTAAATACCAGCAATGGTACACGACCTGTGGTGCTATTGACAGATGCAAAATCAGTACTCGAGGCGCTCCTGTCTGGGACATTGCCAGTACTAAGGACACTACTTTCTGAACTTAGCAGTCAGCATAAGGTCACCATACAGTGGGTACCATCCCACTGTGGAGTACCCGGAAACGACAGAGCTGATCAATTGGCTAAGGAAGGAGCCAAAGAAGAACAGTCTGATGTGCCCGTTACATACCACCAAAAGAAAAGAATGATCAGAAAGAGTCAGAAAGTGACCAAAACCTGCTCAAGATGACTACCACGTTATGGACAGACCAGAACAAGTAATTATTCTGCGCCTCAGAACAGGGCACAATAGGTTACGCAACCACATGTATACAAAATTCAACAGCCATGTGCACATGTGGATTGGCGTCGCAGACAGCAGAGCACATACTCCAAGACTGCCCAAAATATAACATATCTAGGTAAACCTTCTGGCCTAGAGAGACAACAGTGGAAGATAAACTCTATGGACCGCTGTGTGAACTGAAAAAGACAGTTCAATTCATACAAGAGACAGCATTGCAATTATAGACATATTTCAAGCGAACGAAAGAAGAAGAAAAAATAACGCATTAAAAATGAGAATTGTCAAATGCTACGTATATTCAACGCGACAGTATGTTGCGGAAGCCTGGACATTGAACAAGCAGCTAGATAGTCGCATGGAAGCCCTGGAGATGTTTATATACAGACGAATAGGTCGTATTTCATGGAAACAAAAACAATCAAATGCAGAGGTCCTAGAAAAACTGGGAACGAAGAGAGAGTTGATGAAAGAAATAAAGAGGAGACAAGTGAAATATTTTTTTTTCCACGTAAAAAGACATGATACCCTTATAAAAACCATACTGGAAGGGAAGATTGAGGGCAAGCGAGCAAGAAGTAGACAACGATACAAATGGGAGGATAACATCAAGAGATGAACGAACATCAGCCTGACAGAATGTACAGTACAAGGCGAGAGACAGACAGTGTTGGAGATCCACTGCAGCCAACCTTCATTGCGGAGACGGCACTTGATTGATTGATTGATTGAGACAGGGATGTGTAATGTCTCCAGATCTGTTTTCCCTGCACACTGAAAGTATTTTCAGAAGTATAGAAGGCATGGAAGGAATCATCATTGGGGGACATAACATCAATAATTTTAGATACGCGGATGGTACAGTATTGATTGCTGGCAATGAACAGGATCTGCAACATTTAATAGATGCGATCGTTGCACGCAGTGAACAACTTGGGTTAGAATTACATTGTAAGAAGACACAGATTATGGTCGTCACTGAGAAGAAGGAAATGTCACAATGTAATATACAAGTAAATGGGAATATGATTAAATAAATGAATCGGTACAATTATCTCGGAACAGTCATAACATCTGATGGGAGATGAATTGAAGAGATTAAAACAAGAATCGCCATGGCGAAGGCACCCTTTTACATGAAGAAAAACATACTGACCAATGAAATGATGTAATTTGCATCGAGAAAAAGAGTGTTGAGATTCTCCATAGAACCTGTGCTTTTGTATGGATGTGAAGCGTGGACATGGAGCAGACAAGCTGAATAACATCTGATGGCTTTGGAAATGTGGTTTCTGAGGTGAATGCAAAGAATACCATGGACAGACAGAACAATTAATGACCAAGTTCTACAAGAAACAAATGAAAACTGAAAGCTAATTAGAGAAATTAGACGTAGACAGTCAAAATGTTTTGGGCATGTTATGAGAAGAAATTACTTGGAAAACTTTGTGACAACTGGCAAGATCGATGGCAAGAGAACAAGCGGAAAAAGAGAAATAAATACCTGGATGGCTTGGCCACGTTGTATGGTCGAGATAAGAACACTGAGCTGATCCACGACTCTGGAGATCGAGTGACATGGCAAAACGTGAACGCCCACGCTTACCCGCATGGCACATGATGGTGATGTTGCTCATTATTACATAAACAATGTAGGCTAATCAGCGTGGATAAACAATGATTACGATAACAACACTGTTAACGATAACCGTGATGACTAACGATGGCAAGCGTATCGACAACAAAGACTGTAGTGATAACACTGATGGTAGCGACAGACAACGAATAACTACAACAATGACTGTAGAGATAATAACACCGATGGCAACAACAACAACGACTGTAGAGATAATAACACCGATGGTAGCGACAACAACGACTGTAGAGATAATAACACCGATGGTAACAACAACAAAGACTGTAGAGATAATAACACCGATGGTAACAACAACAAAGACTGTAGAGATAATAACACAGATGGTAAGAACAACAAAGACTGTAGAGATAATAACACAGATGGTAACAACAACAAAGACTGTACAGATAATAACACAGATGGTAAGAACAACAAAGACTGTAGAGATAATAACACCGATGGTAACAACAACAAAGACTAGAGATAATAACACCGATGGTAACAACAACAACGTCTGTAGTGATAATAACACCGATGGTAACTGTCACGATACTATAGATCAACGATCCAATATGTTACTAGAACAACGTACGGCATCTTAAGCCGCGGCATTTTGCTTGTTGAGAGAGCGTTGATTGAACGATAGGAACGAGTGAAGATGAGACCGGAGTCTACGGACGACGGAAAAACAGCGATTTCAAAACCTTTGAACACCGATGGATCGCTATATCGTATTTTCAACAACCTTTGAAGTGGGAAAACGGAGATTCACGATCATGGCGTTTCACAGCCGTTTGTAGTAACGAAGGCGACGATGGGTGATCGGAGGAGACGAATGGAGAATCATTGATGTCACGACAGGACGGGGCATCAAAAGAGAATTTCGGCTGTTGTTGTATAGATCAAAAAACTGATGTGGAGGAAAGGGGGAAACTGGTGGAATAAGCCCATATCGACGTACAGAGACAGAGTATTAATAGGCTGGATATTCTAGTGGAATTTAGTGTGATATTTGGTTTCCACGAGAAGTGGTGGTTTATTCTTAAGGGATTATGAAAAGGGAGTTACAACGTTTCAAGTCGGATAATACTGATGAACGTTTTGTATTTATTGTGCAATTAGTACTCCCAATTCAGCCAAGGATAATTATAAGGTAGTGGTGGTGTAGAGTATAAATATAAAATAGTGTATTTGAGTGTGAAACCGTAATAATGGGCGTCAGCCGAATTTAGCTGAGAAGTAACAGTGATTCTAGTATAGATGGTTACTTGGATTTCTGAGCTCTTTTATGACATTCCCTTCTTTACCTAGTCTTAAGTATGTGTATACTCTTATGTCTTATGTCAGAGATCATTTCTCTGAATATATATATATATATATATATATATATATATATATATATATATATATATATATATATATATATATATATATATATATATATATATATATATTAACAGGTTAAGAAAAAGAGTCTGGGAGAACAGGAAGCTTACTGCCAAAACAAAAGTCCTTGTCTATCAAGCCTGTGTCCTTAGTACTCTTCTCTATGGCAGTAAAACCTGGACAACTTACTCACACCAAGAGAACAATTTAAACAGCTTTCATATGCGGTGTCTGCGAAGAATTCTTGGTATTAAGTGGCAAGACAAAATCACAAATACTGAAGTATTGGAAAGATCAGGTTGTGTGACAGTTTATTCCATGCTCAGTCTTCGTAGACTTAGATGGATAGGACATCTTAGGAGGATGGATGATGGTAGAATACCAAAGGATATATTTTTTGGTGAATTACAGATGGGTAAGAGATCTCAGGGTCGGCCTCTACTACGATACAAAGATGTGTGTAAGCGGGACATGATTGATACAGGCATTGATAATGCACATTGGGAGCAAGTCGCCGCTGAACGTGTTGCATGGAGGGCAAATATCAGAAATGGAATAAAGTCAAAGAAGAAAATTATTGCAGAAAAGTCACACACCAAGCGTTTGAGACGTAAGATGGTGCATGATGGTGGAAATGACCACGTGTTCACATGCACCCACTGTGAACGGACATTTACAGCGCAAATTGGCCTATCAGTCACACTCGCTACCGCCATAGTTAAAGGTTATTATGCCTTTTTAGAGCTCAAACTATCGTCTGTCAAGACGGCAAGGTGCCAATGATGATGATGATGATGATATATATATATATATATATATATATATATATATATATATATATATATATATATATATATATATATATATATATATATATATATATATATATATATATCTGATAACAGCCATAAGCCTACTCTCACTGCTAATGAGTTTGAGTTAGGTTGATAGCACCTGATATTGTCTTTTCGACAGGTTCCCGTGTACAAAGTAATAACAACACTCCTGAAAAGAAGGAAGGGGCTCTAATCTGGTAAAGTAATAAAAATCGGCCAGATTGAAGTCGGATGTCAGTCATACAGGTCAGCAAGTTCTAGCATTAACGGATACCTATAAGACATTCTGGTGAAGAAACTTACAGCAGAATAAAGTGCAGCTAAACATAGATCGAAAGCTCACTATGGTGCAACTGAACTGTATTTTTAAAAATGAAGAAGCCCTAAGACCAGAACTTATTATCAGATAAACAGAACAGTAATGAATAAGAAACACTGTGAATCAGTAAATTCTTTAAAGACAGTCTTGGTAATTATGCATCCATAAAAGACCATAACTCATGCAATGCTATCGGAGGTATAAACATTACTAGAAATATCATATCGTTCATGTTATCAGATATTCCACAAGGAGAGACAATATATAATAAAAACACTCTGTGGTGACAAACTGTGTAATTCTAAAATTGTCAAGGATATTGTGAAGACATCATCAACATCATTCATCAAGAGACAGTATACCGGGTGAGCGTACCCCAATTTTGTGCTGTGGTGACTATATGTGCCGTTGAGTGATGAAAACTATGATGTGGATCTGAGAGTGACATTCTTATCTCACCTACAGGATAGAACACAACAACAACGTCTTTACTTACACTCCATACACACATGATACTTTTGGTTTATTCAATAAATAATGATAGTATTCAGTGGAGGACAATGTCGTGTGGGTATGTTCTGAAGGAAAGTGGAGAGGGGTATGCCATTGTGAGAAGAGAGAGAGAGAGAGAGAGAGAGAGAGAGAGAGAGAGAGAGAGAGAGAGAGAGAGAGAGAGAGAGAGAGTGAATAGAAGATTGCAACGGGGGTATGTAGACAAAAGTCTGACAATAGACCCAACAGTGGAAAAAGGGAAATTGAAGTGCGCTTGTTGATTCTACTGTCTCCCCAGAGACGACAAGCGACAAGTAGTAGTAGCAGCAGCAGCAGCAGTAGTAGTAGTGGTGGTGGTGGTAGTAGTAGTAGTAGTAGTAGTAGTAGTAGTAGTAGTAGTAGTAGTAGTAATAGTAGTAGTAGTAGTAGTAGTAGTAATAGTAGTAGTAGTAGTAGTAGTAGTAGTAGTAGTAGTAGTAGTAGTAGTAGTAGTAGTAGTAGTAGTAGTAGTAGTAGTAGTAGTAGTAGTAGTAGTAGTGTTAGTAGTAATAGTAGTAGTTTTGTTGTTAGTAGTAGTAGTAATAGTAGTAATACCCCGAATCGCAGTGCGGACTTAGACCCAACAGGTCCACCATCGGTATGATTTTCTCACTCCGGCAGCTCGAAGAGAACTGCAGAGAACACAGGAAGCCATTATATATTGCCTTCATCGACCTCACAAAGGCATTTGACCTCGTGAGCAGAAGCGGTCTTTTTAAGGTCCTTGAAAAGGTTGGATGTCCACCCCCCTTCTTAGTCTCGTGAAATCATTCCACGAAAGCATGCAGGGGACCATTTTATTTGACGGCTCAACATCCCAATCATTCAGCATCAGCAGCGGAGTAAAGCAGAGCTGCGTGCTTGCTCCTACACTCTTTGGTATCTTCTTGGCCGTTCTCTTAAGGCAGGCATTTGGGACTGCCACTGAAGGCAAGATCTGATGGCAAACTTTTTAACCCATCAAGACTCAAGGCAAAGACCAAAATAAGATCAAGATGCGTAAGAGAACTACTTTTTGCAGATGATGCAGCACTGACTACTCATACAGCAGAAGATCTCCAAAGGCTCATAGATCGTTTTGCAGCCGCATGCAAAGACGTTGGGCTCACCATTAGCCTAAATAAAACACAGGTGATGAAACAAGATGCTGGTGCGCCTCCGTCAATCAAAATTTATAATTTCGAATTGAAGGTCGTCCACGAGTTTGTGTATTTGGGGTCGACAATACCAGAAAATCTTTCATTAGAGACAGAAATCGACAGACGCATTGGAAAGGCAGCCACAACATTTTCCAGGCTAGCTAAAAGAGTTTAGGAGAATAATAGACTAACAGAGCGTACAAAAGCTCAAGTATATAAAGCTTGTGTTGTTAGTACACTACTCTATTGGTCTGAATCCTGGACCCTGTACTCAAGACAGGAAAGGAAGTTGAATTCCTTCCACATGAGATGTCTGAGACGTATCCTGGGTATAACATGGAAAGACCACATAACAAACAAACATGTGCTTGAAAGAGCAGATATTACAACAGTGCACACCCTCCTCAAGCAGAGACGCCCCCGGTGGCTGGGCCACGTATCTCGAATGGAGGATGAACGTATTCCCAAAGATCTCCTATACGGAGAACTATATACAGAAAAGAGGCCAACCGGAAGACCCCAAATGCGATATAGGGATGTGTGTAAACAAGATATGAAAACCCTTGGAATAGATCCAGACATGTGGGAAAGAGGTGCAACATACAGATGCTCCTGGAGAAGAGATGTACGAAACGGACTGATGCTTTTTGAGCGCATTCTGATCCAACAAACTGGGGATAGGCGACACAGGCTTAAAACGCAGTCTCTTACTGCGGGACTTGCCTCGTCTTACAGATGCAGAAACTGTGACAGGGATTGTCACTCTCGCATTGGATTATACAGTCACCAGCGGTGCTGCCAGCACCTCCCAAGCGGCACAACTCTATAATCCTTAAGAACTGAAAGAGGCCTACTGACAGTGTTGTTAGTAATAGTCGTAGTGGTAATATTAGTCATAGTAGTGGTAGCAGCAGAAGTAGTTGTAGTAGCTGCGTTTTTAATATTAGTAGTAGTAGTAGTAGTAGTAGTAGTAGTAGTAGTAGTAGTAGTAGTAGTAGTAGTAGTAGTAGTAGTAGTAGTAGTAGTAGTAGTAGTAGTAGTTGTAGTAGTAGTAGTAGTAGTAGTAGTAGTAGTAGTAGTAGTAGTAGTAGTAGTAGTAGTAGTAGTAGTAGTAGTAGTAGGGTGCCAGGCATTGGTTGTATCTTTGATAAGGATGACTCTCATGTCCTCATCAGGACTCATCCCCCACTTGCCCAAGCCTGACACCCAGCTCAAGCCTGTATCTCTTAGTAGCTGTCAGCATGCGACAGCGGCCGCCACCCCCCCCCCCTCCCCCTTCCCGGTCAACAGCTGTGAGAGGCTGGCTAACCCAGGCGTGGGAAGCCGACTTGGCGTCAAACCAAGCGGTGAACTAGGGTATGCCTACACAGCATGTGTAGGCAGGATTCGACAGACTGCGCGGATGAATTCAATGATGATTCAACGGACAAGACGGCCTTTACCTGTATAGCGTTGTGGAACGTAATGAGCACCGCATGGCACATAGAGTGGTCATTACTGCACCTGTATTCGTCTCCAGTCGTCTTGACTTGTTTTGTCACCGGACTCAGAAGGACTCAGGCGAGAGAATGAGGTCGACGAATTGCGCAACTCTTCCTCACTTTAATCCATTTCATCGCGCAAGTCATTCTTCATCCAACTTCATATATCACCTTTAAGTCCTGTGGTGATGGGCGAGCGGCGAAGCGGCAGGCGTGGGTACGCTATAAGTCGTAGTCGCAGACCTGCACACAGGCAGCTCAGGCCATATGATCATCTACTACTCACCGGAGCAGCAGTGGGATTCGGCAGCCTCTGAGTGACTGAGCAGCCTTCTATAGGAAAGTACTGCTCACCTCCATAGCATGAGGAAGGGGCTAGAAAAGGTGCCCTAAACATTGTCTGTGTCACAAAGTAAATGATGACAGAGTGACAGATAGAGCGGCTATGGTTGTGTCTAGGGTATGTCCTTGTAAAATGTGATGTTGAACAACAGATTAACCAAGATGCATCACCACCAAACACCAGTCAGTGAACAAGCGTTAATTTGCGCACATAATATTCCTTTAATTCTGAATTAACACAGACACATGTAGCATATAAATCCAGGAACAATAATTCTCTAAGAATATATCTCCATCCCAATGGAACACTTCGAATAACACTGCCTCTCAAGGCTACTAAAATCTCGTCCCACACGACAGGTATACTAGCCTCTCTCTAGGCCCGACTAAAAGTGACCCACTCTGGGTCTCGAATTCCACTCACTCTCACTGGAACCCACAGTGCGGAGTTATCTTCCGAACTCCGTCACAATTCTTCACTTTCTCAGACCACGACCTTCTCCTGGTCCGGTCTAAACTCAACTCCCCCTCAGCTCGGAGTCCAAACATCAACTGCCCCGTCAATCTTTGTCCCTGTCTTTTTTAACAATTCTATCCCCCACCATGCTTCACACACAACACACAACCTCACTGCTCCAACTGTCTGCCTCACCAGCTGACTTCTTCTCAGCTCCCCCTTTCAATTACTGTCTTCTCATTTTCGCCCTCTGGGGGACTTATTAACCGCCCTATTTTATCTCGTGAACTTGTTCATGTGTCCCCTTGCTCTCCCGGACACTGACCTTAATGTCAATGACCCAGGCCTGTGTCACTACCCCACCCTCAAAAGAAAACATCGTTTTCAAATGTTGGGAGACTATTACTTATCAAATATGTGACCCAGACACATTGCCTGGGTAGTCGTAAGTATACATCCAACTTACTCTAGCTACCAGACTAAATAATACATCAAATGCTCATAGTACACTCCCATATTCCCCACACATAAATACAACCATCTTTCTATCTTGTGTACCAATGCATGAACTAATACATCACATAATAATAATACATCATAGAAAAGCATTATACTTATGTACCCACAGGTCTATTAATATCTTTAAGAAGACACAAGCTATTGTGTACCGACCATATATCAGGTGGTTCTTTTCTTGCATCAACCCACCTCTGATTCCTGTCGTTGCTGTGTCTACCTTTCATGTACCCATGACTCATGGTACCTCTACAATTACAACATCTGTTTGCTATCCCTAGCCCCGGGTCAGTAATGTCGCGAACACTCTTTTGACCTGACTCAACTTTCCTATCTGCATATTGCACCGTTACACTTGCGTCTCTGTTTAGTCTGAACTCTTTATTCAATCTTTGCCCATATATCTGGCACCTTTCTTTCTGCTGCATACGCCTTATGCCTATGTGCCCTGCACATGCACTATCCTGAGCTGTTCTAGTATAGCGGTCTCTGTGTGCTAAAGGTACTGCTACTTGCCCACGTGCAGTTCAACTATCTGAAAAGCGGCGAGTGAGAACATTGTTCTTCTTCTCGAAGCACCATCTACCTTTCTTTGACTGCCTGTGTTCTACTCTCCTACACCCTTGGGAACATTTGTTCAGAGTAGTATCTTGTCTCTGGGAGCCACTAGCACTATAATTGGGATCCATTCTCATCTGCTCAGCTGTACTATCCTTGTCCTGAGTTCCTGTGTCTACTTCAAGTGCCTCTTCTACCTCAGCTATACTCTCTAATTTAGATTCTCTTGTGGTAACTATCTCATTACTGCTTACACTATATTTTTGGTCCCAATACACTATTTCCTCTTCTGTACAATCTTTAACTCCTATAACATTTCCTATGATCAAATCAGCCACTGGTGTGTCCAATACACACGCTGTCACTCTTCCAGTGATATATGGTGTTTTTACTGTTATAACGGCTACTGGGTAGAATTCTACTGTCCCATTAAATGTTATGGATCTAATCTTTTTTCCTGTATAATCCGAGGAATGCACTAAACCCTTTCTCACCCCGATGGACGTACATCCGGAATCCCTAATTGTTAACGCTAGCCTATCATTAACAAACCCATGATGCAGCTTTAAACTTCCTCCTTCATGCACTGCCGATCCTGCTTTTACTGTATGACCGCACACTAATACCGGCTGACCCTCTTTTTCAAACAAAGGTTTGCATCCACTACAGTTTTCATTATTAATGGTCTCTATCACTTGCGCTGCATTAGAGTGCTCTGTTTTTCCACTCATACATTGATGGCTGACATGCCCATTCTTTCCACATTTGAAACAAGTAATCTCCCTTTTAGTGTTGTTCGTTGGTCCATCTGATGGTTGTGCATCACACTGTGCTGCCTTGTGTCTCCAGCTCCCACAATTCCAACATCCGGCATAATTTGGACGCCTCTGGAAATTTCCCCTTCTGTATGGGTACCGTCCTGCTCTACCAACATTGTTTCCTCGGAAACCATTATCTTGAAGTTCTTGCTGCTCACCTTTCTGTGCTGAATCCACACTTTTCGCCCTTGGTCTGATGACTGGATTCTGGTCCTGTTTAGTGTACGCTGCACAGACTATTTCCTCACTCATTAGTTTCCCAATAGATACGTTAGGATGTGCAGTCATGTAGTTTTGTCCTAATTGTGACATTGTGTCTATGTCCTTTGGCTTCCGTTCCTCAAAGAAAGCTACTAAGTTAGAATTGCATGCAGATACTACCTTGTCTCTTAACATTAGATCTACTAATTTATTAAAATCTTTCCCTACTTCTGCAAGCTCCATCCATTTGTTAAATGTAATCTTTACAGTGTTAACAAAATCTGTGAAATCTTGATTTGTCTCTGGCCCTAACTGTCTAAACTTTGTTCTATATCCATGCTCAGTGAGTTGGAACTTTGTCAGCAAACGTTGACGTAATATAGTGTAGTTGTTTCTTTCTTCTACAGGTAAATTGAACATGGTGTCTAGTGCCTTGCCCGTAAGAAATTCGCCAAGTCGCATCGCATACTCCTTCTCTGGAATACCTAACACTTTGGCTGATGCCTCGAACCTGGACAAATAATTTTCAAGTTGGTCCCGGTCTGTAAAATATGGCAGTTTTAATCTCTGTGACGACTGCGAAGGTCTTCTGCTTTCCTCACTTTGACCCTTCAAAGATAGTTCTAGTTTTCTTAACTTGATTTCAGATTGCATCTGACACTTGATCTTCTCTTTCTCAATTTCCATTTTCATTTGTGTCTCTTTCTCTTCCTGTAGACGCTTGTTTTCTATTTCAGCTAACTTTACTTCCTGTAGACGCTTGTTTTCCATTTCAGCTAATTTCACTTGTGTCTCTTTCTCTTCCTGTAGTCGCTTGTTTTCCATTTCCGCTAATTTCACTTCCTGTAGACGCTTGTCTTCAGCTACCTTTTCTTCCTGTCTCTGTTCTCTTTCAGCTTGTCTTTGGTCTCTTTCAATCTGTTTCTGTTCTTTTGCTTCAGCATACTCCTGTAACTCTTTACCTTTCAGGCCTATTCGTTCCCCTGCTTCAATATATTCCATTAAAGTAGGCATCTTGTATTTGTGGACACGTTGCTGTATGTCAGCCAACTATAAATGTGAAGACTCTGCTGTTCGTCTTTGTGTCACTTCCCTAAGTACACCCACACTCCCTGTGTACGTCAATTCGTAGTGCTAAAATATCACTCTGTACTCACCCAGTCACTCTATAAGCACTAGGTAGTGAGGGGGGAATATTAACTATACTCCCTCGTATATATATATATATATATATATATATATATATATATATATATATATATATATATATATATATATATATATATATATATATCAAATAACTGTAGAACAATTCCTGGAAATAGTTGTAAACATACATGTACATACACAAATGAATGATACACACTAAATGCCAACTATTTAACGCTAGACGCATAGGCCGCTGAAACGCAGACGGATGATTACATAGAAATAAAAACCACTGACATAAACATGCCCATGAAAGACAATACCGTGCGCATAATAAAAACTGACAAATACCATCTAGATAGAAGCTGTATTAACATAAGAATTACAACAATACCATATATCCAAAGAACTCAAATATTATATGTAACAGTAAAGAGAAAACAGTAAAAAGAACAAATATAAAATGAATAATGTACATAGATCTGACGTAGACACTTGGACACCGTGTATAATGTCGAGACGACCCAATGCTACAGCACAAAACAAACTGACTCGTCAGCTGTCTCTCAACCACATACAATATGCACCTAGAAACTTCACCTTTGCTTTGTCTCCTGCATTTCGTGAAATAATGCAAAAATATCCTACTTATTACGACCACTGGACCACATACAAATAATTACGTAACACACAACAACAATACTTAGGACGATGAGAACAACAGAAGCAAACAAGGATTGCCGACACCAATGCGATGGTAGAATCTTACAAAAGTCCTTAATTTGTTTTTAATAGTGTTCGAAAATCGCCTGGAAATGTCTGTCCGTTACTGTTTTGAAAAGATTACGACGTTAGATTCCCACAATGAATTAATGTTCTGATGCGTTGTCACTTTTTGTTGACGTGGTGACACGATTTTCGACTGTCGTAAAAGTTTAAGATGATGGTAATTATCCCAACGCCTTGTGTCTTTACAGTCCGTAACGTTTTGGTAACCCTCCCTGTAGAGTTAGCCTGTGATTGTATAATGTATGTGAACGCTCTTGTTTTGCCAGAAATATTGGGTTTTCGTTGCGTTTTGGGGAGCCGAAAATACCTTTAAAATCAATGAATGTTTATCTGCGTAGTCACTGTCGCTTTGAAGTGATGGTATGGCTTCACTGTTGCCGAAAAGGTTAAACCAACGAATGGCAGTAAAATTATTCAGCGCTGTAAATCCGTTTTGCAAGTCTTTTTGGTAGAGAAATGCGCTGATACTTGCGAAGACGGCACCTGAATGACTGTTGTTTCCCGATGGTGACCCACACACAAAGACGTTGAACGTAAGTCCTAGCTTCCGTACAAAAACAACGTGTTATTCTCAGTGGAAATTTTTTCGTCAAATTCCCTGGTTCTCGGCCTTGACGCACAAGGTCATCTCAATTAGTACCTCAGTGTACTACAATCTTCACTGACTGATATAACTGTTCTTTATCAACAAATACACGCACTGTCCTACCACGGACCTCTAGTAACTTTCCATTGTCCACGGCCTTGAACCCGCCGGTCATCTCTGTTTCTCTTTATCACAATAATCCGTGCAGAAACTTTTACTTTTCTGTGGAGCAACGATTGTCACCTTTGTGTGTTCCCCACACTTTACTCATATAACTCCCCTCCTCCTGGCGAGTTATTAACCATGAATTACCCTCGTAACTCCCCTGGCGCCCCTTTCCGTCTTATTATCTGCACCGAACTCTGAAGACGCCGTACACACACACACAATCGCTGACCACAAGTTCACCTGACCTTCACCTTTGGCGCCTGTCTATTTTTCGTGAACAACCTGTCCTAAACAGCGCTGACTTTTTCGCCTGCTGTCCGCCAGACGACTCTCTCAGTAGCGCGAACCTTGTCTGTGTACTGTGAGTAAACCCCGCTGTCCCCTCTCCCTCTCAGGGTGGGCAATGGGTTTACCTGTGGTGGCTTTGTTTTGAATTAGCTGTGGTGGTAATCCTGTCTTCGCCTACTGGCTTTCACCGGATTGAACTTGGAAAACCATGTTGTTGCGCTTAATGAACTGATTCGTACTGATGTAAAATACCGAAGTCCAAGATCGGACAGCCCTCACTTCATCGTCTGTCACAAAGTAAATGATGACAGAGTGATAGATAGAGTGGCTATGGTTGTGTCTAGGGTATGTCCTTGTAAAATGTGATGTTGAACAACAGATTAACCAAGATGCATCACCACCAAACACCAGTCAGTGAACAAGCGTTAATTTGCGCACATAATATTCCTTTAATTCTGAATTAACACAGACACATGTAGCATATAAATCCAGGAACAATAATTCTCTAAGAATATATCTCCATCCCAATGGAACACTTCGAATAACACTGCCTCTCAAGGTTACTAAAATCTCGTCCCACACGACAGGTATACTAGCCTCTCTCTAGGCCCGACTCAAAGTAACCCACTCTGAGTCTCGAATTCCACTCACTATCCCTGGAACCCACAGTGCGGAGTTATCTTCCGAACTCCGTCACAATTCTTCACTTTCTCAGACCACGACCTTCTCCTGGTCCGGTCTAAACTCAACTCCCCCTCAGCTCGGAGTCCAAACATCAACTGCCCCGTCAATCTTTGTCCCTGTCTTTTTTAACAATTCTATCCCCCACCATGCTTCACACACAACACACAACCTCACTGCTCCAACTGTCTGCCTCACCAGCTGACTTCTTCTCAGCTCCCCCTTTCAATTACTGTCTTCTCATTTTCGCCCTCTGGGGGACTTATTAACCGCCCTATTTTATCTCGTGAACTTGTTCATGTGTTCCCTTGCTCTCCCGGACACTGACCTTAATGTCAATGACCCAGGCCTGTGTCAGTCTGCTCCATCATTACCTAATCAGCTAGCCGCGGTTGTTGGGTACCCTATACTGCGGTCGACATACAAACAAAGTAAAAACAGGTAAAGCAAAGAGAGCTAACCATATTCCTTTGACAAACGGAAATTGGAATGTACGCACCCTACTTGAGAGAGACGGCGCGTTTGGCCAAGAGAGACGAACAGCACTGATTGGGAGAGAAGTGGGCAGGTACAACATCGCAGCCTTGAGCGAGACACGACTTGCAGAAGAAGGCCAAATCTGTGAAGTAGGTGCCGGCTACACATTTTTCTGGAGCGGAAGGAAAAGTGAGGAAAGACGCCACTCCGGTGTGAGATTTGCCATTAAGTAGGCCCTGTTTGGCAAATTAGTTGAATTTCCAAAGGCTATAAATGACATGCTTATGACTGAAAGGAAAGAAGCATGCAACCATAGTTAGTGTCTACGCACCAACCATGACAAATGAAGATGACGTCAAAAACAAGTTATATGAAGACCTGCACAACGTATTAACATCTGTTCCCAAAGGAGACAAACTTATATTCCTTGGGAATTTCAATGCCAGAGTAGGAGTGGCATCATTGGAAAGCACGGAGTCGGAAATTGTAAAAGCAATGGGCTCCTCCTCCTTCAGACCTGTGCCGAACATGATCTCCTTATCACTAACACAATTTTCCGCCTTCCCACGAGAAATAGGGCATCATGGATGCACCCTCGCTCGAAACACTGGCACCTCATTGACTATGTCATCGTCAGGAAGAGTGACAGACAGGACGTTCATGGTGCCGAATGTTGGACAGACCATCGTCTCATTATCTCGAATATAAACGAACACATCAAACCATCATGGCGTCCTCAAGGGGTAACAATGCAAATACAAAAAAAAAAAAAAAGTCACCTGCCTAAACAGCAAAGTCATGCAGCTGTCGTTTGAAATCATGCTGGAAGACCGCCTCAAGCCAAATGCTGCAGCAAAACAGGATGCGGAAACAGAGTGGAGAGCCCTAAAGGACATAATTTACAACACAACAATGGAAATCATGGGTCTGCACCCCTCCCCCCCCCACCCCCTCTGTGACGAAATGACTGCAGATAGTCTGGTCTCTGAGTTATATCCCTTTGATGGGATGGCGAAGGGTTAGTCTCCCTGGAATGAATAACCATGAATAGGGGGGTTTCCCCACGAAAGTTGTGCCTGACGTCACTAGTCTGGGTATTTCTAGAGAAATCTAGAATCTCCCCCAGTAAGTGCGTACGTGGTCAAGATCACGCTTGTCTCACAATTGCCTCATGGAACACGAAATGGTCGAACAATCCGTGACGCAGGACTTCTCCGTGGATCATGAAATTCACTCGAGCAGTGAAGGAATTGTGACGACGCATTTAGCTGGGTGTGATCAGTCGTCAGTCGGACCTCATCGTAGAACGATCGCAGAATTGAGCTGCTGAAAGTTGATGTCAGTGTGCGCGGCCAGAGCGGGACATCAGCAGTCAAGATTGTGATTGAATATCACAGGTCAGTTGAATACTTTGTCTAGTGTGTAATTGTTGTCATTCTACCGCGCCTACCGTCCCAAGAGAATTAATTGCCGACCGCGATTGTCGTAGCAAAGCGCAGACATTTGCCGACGGCCGCCTGCATATTTAATTAGCTCTTATCGATCGGCGAAGTGATGTGTTGACAGACGGGCTCAACAACTGATCGTGTGTATCCAAAATGTGCCGGAACGTGTGTTCTTCCTAGTACTCGCGTAAAACCATTGTTTGTAGATTGATAGAATTATAAATGGTTAGTTTACAAATGATTTGCATGGTTAGTGATATATAGATTATCACTGCTTTGTGCCAGGAAGATTCCGGTACTTTACCAAGTGTGTAGCAGTTACTTGTTGGGTTTAGGAATTACACACGCAAGGCAGGTTGTATGTCAGTCATTACATAGAAATGCTAGATGCGGTTAATAATGATAAGTTAGGGCTTGTTATTATTATAGATTTACAATTTGCTTCGTTAGATTATGATTGTAACGCAGATGTTAGATCAGTGGTGATGATTATTCTTGGAACCAAGGTGTGATTCATGGGAAAGGTCGGCAGGTAAGTATTCGCGGTGTAATATTACCAGTGTTATTCCTCGTAGGAAGAATGGTGATAATTTATTGGATAACAGTTGATAGGAAGTATTTATAAGACCTATTGTCACTGCTTGTTTACATGTCCGTCCGCTAGAGTGACCGTGCGTGTTCACTCTTGCGTATATCTAGTCAACCGACTGGGAAGTAGGCCGGTCCGCCACACTAGTTAGGTTGCAGGTCCGACCCCAAAGCTATCGTGCTTATCCGATGGTTGAACATACCCGACCGAGAGCGATACGGCGCTCTGTAATTCGAGGCCGTTGCGTCTAGGTAGATCCAAGATAGGAACCGAACCGAGTCTGTCTCTATTATTCTACTCTTCAAGAAACCTGACTCTGTTCATGGAGTACTTGATGTACTGCCGTGAAGTAGAAGTAGTATGTAAGGGGAATGATCCCCCAAAAATATGGAGCTGAGGTAGGGTAGAGGAGAAGCTGGAGGCCTTGCTACATTGGATGTCGTGACCTAATTCGTCACGGGACAAGATGCACGGGACCCACAGTAGCTGTGGGAAAGTGCATTGGTGGATGGCCACCAAAGCTGTGCTCGACCGACACAGAGATGACCGACCTGAAGGGAAGGTCAGTTAATCAAAGGCAACTCAGGTTCTGGGACAGGGATCCCAGGACGGAGCGATGGCTGTGATATAAGTTGGTTATTTAAGTTTAACAATTCATAAATTATCCTTAGTTAATACTATAGTAATGAATTATAAGGAGTATAATTTATTATGGTCATATAGTTATTAATGTGTGTAGTGGATCAATCCATGGGTGAAAGGATTGGTTAATTGGTGAGTATGTGTGGAAGGAGGACTTGTCCGGCTGGGCACCTCCTAGATAGAGTAATCCCTACACTGAACGGGAAGTAGGTGTATTTGTTGATTGATGATGGAAGATGAAACAGGAGTGGACTAGCACAAGGCGCAGGATGCTTTGACTGAGTCATACAGTCGACACTGGTGCTAGAGGGCTAGTGGTAGCCCAGAAGAGTGACTTGACTATGTACAGGTGTACTATTGCTTTCTCTTACATCATCATGCCTATACATTATAGTTAAGAGTGGATCTATGATGTGATGATCTCATACATATACCTTGATTGCATTATGTATGACTGAGAGGCTGGTGTAATGGTGGAGTTGCAGTTAGTTCTTGTTGTAGTTGAGTACTCACACCACCCCCTCCGTGTTTCAGGATTTGTTATTGCTATACTAAAGGAGATTCCAGAGTTTAACCATGAGCTCTAAGGGACCGGCTCACTCCAGTGCTGATCAAGATGATGGTTGAGGCATTACTGGGAGCGGTCATCGGAATCTGCAGAGATCAACGATTGAAATGTCTGAGTACAGAATGTGTCGGTAGGTCTATGCTGTGACCACCGGAGAGAGTCCGACGAGTGTCAATCGATCCCGATAGGATCCAAGACAACAACGTCTGTTGATTCTAGCCAGTGAAGCACTGGTGGAATTCGAACTCAGTGAGAACCTTGATGATGGCAAGGTAGTAAATTTCAAAGTTGATGAAAGTGTTTGTTATGCTTCCGGCCCGGCTGGGTCGTCATGGGACCCCTTGTATATTATCATGCTTGTGTGGTGTGTACCTACAATGGTTTACCTTTGTGAAGCCGAAACTTGGTCCAGTGACCTAAGACATTGATTTACTTATTGGTGTGAACACCGGAGTGATATGCTTGATAGGGTAGGGATCTACCCCATTCCGAGGTGTTGAACATTGACAGTGATGGTTAGGATGTGATTGATACCCTTCGATCAGGGTAGTTACTTGTGAATTTGTGAAGATCTATTATTCCAAGAGACATGGGAATAGGTGAAGTGTTGTAGTCACCTGACAGACTTTGCTAGTGACATTGTGTTTATGTGGAATAGGTGAAGGGTGGTATTCACCTGTTAGACTTTGCAAGTGTCATTGTGTTTATGTGGAATAGGTGAAGGGTGGTATTCACCTATTAGACTTTGCCAGTGACATTGTGTTTATGTGGAATAGGTAAAGGGTGGTATTCACCTATTAGACTTTGCAAGTGACATGGTGTTTATGTGGAGCGAACGCTCATGTTATAGGTGACGTATCAGTGTGTCAGTCACTTATGAGACAGAAGAGCATCCCGGCTCTTGAACATTAGGGTACGGTGTTACACGTACTTGTCTGCAGTTGGAAGACAGCTAGTAGTCTAGGTTCGGCCCAGACTTCATCTGTAGAGTGTGACAGTGATATAGTACGACATCAAGGGAGGATCATTGATCACCTGTGCAGTGTCGGTCAGGCAGTGGTACTACGCTTGATCATCCCGGGAGTTGGAACACTGAAGGAAGAGGGAACTTTGGAGAAGCATCAGACCTTGGAGTTCCTGTCTACTGGAGGTTCCTGGGTGAGTCGTAACCACGACAGGACGACCGCACGAACTATAGTCACAGCCTCTATGATGAAGAAGAGTCATATGTAGTTCTGCTCTTGTACATATGGTCTTATAGTCCGGCTTTCAGCCATCCTTCTCTGTGTGGCAGTTGACGTAGTTATGAATTAAATTTTGTTATGTTAGCTATGAATTTGTGCTGTGGTATGACTTGTGTTTTGTCCGAGCCCCTTGGGGTAGGAAACCCTAGGTTGGGGAGGGGGAGGTTCAGCTGTCCCGGCTTGTGTGAGGCCTGATAGATATGAAGTGCTAGTGAGGTGGTTGGAGCAAAGGCGAGGGATATTGTCTATAGTAGCAAGTCAGTCCAAGCCCCGGCGGTTTTGTTACACCCTCCCCCACCCCATAAAGCATAAAGATTGGTTTGATGAAAATTCTGAAGAAATCAACCTATTGCTGGCCGAGAAACATCTTCTCCTCCAGTCTCATTTGAATGACCTAAAGTGAACATTTAAAAAATAAGATGCCTTCAATAACATTCGGAGAGTATTGCAGCAGAAACGTCGGCACATGCGGGACTCCTGGCTGAGCAGCAAAGCTGATGAAATTCAAGTCTTTGGTGACAGATGGTCCTCCATCACCAGGCATAGTTCCCCTCCTCAGTGCAGATGGGGGACCATTGGTCACCGATAAGAAAGAAATCCTTCCACGCTGGGCAAAGCATTTCAGCAACATCTTAATTCCAACTTCCCTCTTCTATGATGAAACCATCAACTGCCTTCCTCAAGTTCCCACTAATGATACACTTGATGATCTGCCAACCATAGTGGAACTAAACAAAGCCATTCAACAACTTTCCAGTGGAAAGGCGCCTGGTCCTGACTCCATCCCAGCAGAGATATACAAGGCAGGTGGGCCGTTCCTAATAGAGCAGCTTCACCGTCTTTACAAACATATGGGTGAACGAGACCATGCCACAAGATTTCAAGGGCTCGTCAATAGTCCACCTTTACAAACGTAAATGAAACCGCCAATCCTGTGACAACCACCGAGGCATCTCCTTGCTCTCAATCGCAGGGAAGATACTCACCAGAATGCTTCTCAATCGCCTCCTAGCCCATCTCGATCAAGGTCTTCTTCCTGAGAGTCAATGTGGCTTCAGAAAAGAACGAGGAACTATTGACATGATTTTCGCTGCAAGGCAGCTGCAAGAGAAATGTCAGGAACAGAACTCCGAAATGTTCTCCACTTTCATTGACTTTACCAAGGCTTTTGATAGTCAGCAGAGAAGGACTGTGGAAGATTATGGCGAAATATGGCTGTCCACAAAAGATTGTCCAAATAGTGTGGCTATTCCATGATGGTATGCAGGCAAGAGTACAAGAAAATGGTGAACTGTCTGAGCCTTTTCCTGTCACCAATGGGGTGAAGCAAGGATGTGTCCTGGCACCAACACTGTTCAGCCTAATGTTTTCAGCTATGCTGACGAATGCCTTCGAGAATAATGACATTGGAATATAAATCAACTACCGCATGGATGGAAAGTTGTTCAATCCCAGCAGGCTGATTGCAAAAACCAAAACTAACAGCGACACCGTCATTGAACTGCTGTTTGCTAATGATTGCGCTCTATATGCCAACACAGAGGTAGACATGCAACACAATGTTTCAGCTTTCGCATATACATGTGCCAACTTTGGGCTCAATATCAACTTGGAGAAGACTGTAGTTATGTATCAGTCAGCTCCAGGGAATAATCACACCGTGCCGAGTATCAAGGTAAACGGTATAGACTAAGTGTTGTGGACAAATTCACCTACCTTGACAGTACTTTGTCACAAGCTGACACAATTGATGATGAAGTGAATGCAAGAATCTCCAAGGTCAGCGCGGCCTTTGGCAGACTGTACAAGAATGTATGGGACAAAAATGGAATAAGCCTGCAAACAAAGCTGAAAGCATATAAAGCAGTTGTTTTATCCACACGGCTATATGCTTTGAAACATGGACTGTTTATCAGCGACATGCTAGGAAATTAAACCACTTCCACACAGTCTGCGTTAGGAAGCTAGTGAAGATTAAATGGCAAGACAAGATCCCAGACACTGAAGTTCTAGAAAGAGCGTTCATGCCCAGTACCAACACTCTACTAATGAAAAATCAGATTCGCTGGGCTGGTCTCTTAACTCGTATGCCAGATAACAGGCTCCGTAAACATTTTTTTTATGGCGAGCTGCGTTGTGGTAAACTCCCCCAAGGCGGCCAGTGGAAACGCTTTAAAGACACTGAAAATCTCACTAAAAGCTTTTGGAATTCATCTTGACACCTGGTAGACTGCTGCTAAAGACCGTAATTCGTGGCGTACATTATTACACAAGGGTGCAGTCACTTGTGAAGCAACCAGGACTGCAAGAGCTGTGAAGAAAAGGCTGGACAGAAAAAAAAAACCCACTGCAGGAGATCCTCCTCTTGATCGTCAAGCATTGATTGCCTACATTGTCAAAGAACATTTCTATCCAAAATAGGCCTGATCAGCCATCTTAGATCTCACGGCTCCATACTTTTCAACCCCACTGGACGAAATGAATGGTCATTGTCAAAGACTGGAACATAAGGGCCGGAGGTCTGCCTCAAGATAGAACACCACCGGGAAGAGTGGTCAACCTCAAATAGAATAGAGGTGATACAGTGCCCCGATATAAGGGCAGGGTAGGTGATAGAATGGGGGACTATTAACTAGTTCTCTCATGAGACACGGAGACGTTGACCAGATAGTTAGCACTCTGGTCACGACAGAATCACGCCTACATAATAGCCACGATTGCCACTCAACAAGAGACAGCTAATGTAAGCGTGCCAGGTGTAACGGCACGCAAAAAGCCGAAGGACACTTCAAGGTCCTTCCGCGTGCTGTGTAGCGACGCGAGTAAGAAAGTCAGACTGGGGACTGACTTTGTAGCAAACACCTCGTTTAGTATTGATAGGAGTTTTGTGTAGCCAAATAGATAGAAATAGCATTAGAGTTTAGAAAACTAGTGATAGGCAATTCTGTGGCTTTGTGTGTGGTTTGATAGCGACTGTTATATACTTGTAAAGAGCCAACGGCAATAAAATGTACCATTTATTTCCTCTCACACGACTTGCAAGTTTCTTGTGTGGTGTGGGAGAAGTAATCTGATGATGTCTTACACATGGGTTGTTGACAGGCAAAGATTAATGTGGTGTCAGAAGTGTGGCTTGGACGAAAGAGCCAAGCTAATACACTCATCCACGGCTCTAGACTAAGTTTACAAATAGTAAAGTAGTGAATTTAATTTGTGTCAGTGACATTTGACGTGTGCAGAACTAGGACAAGTTGCTAACTAAACTGTGCCTATCGTGACGAAATAATGCTTTTTTGTGTTTAGTAAAATATTATATACTTAAATCATGTGTTCTTCAAAGTTGTAAGTATTGATATTATTATTTTCTGTTATTTATTCATGTAATTATTTATTTATTTATGAATAACTATCAAAAATGATTCTTGGCGGAGCGATACACAGCCAGCAACATTATCGACTTTTGCAAGCTAAACATAGCGCTGCGCCTCTGACGTGTTACGATTGACAAGCAGTTGTTCTGCGCCATTGGCATTCAGCATCTGAATGTTTACAAATCGTTAAGCTGCTGCCCGCCTGAATCAGTGCTTTATATTACCTATTATTTGTTTATTTGAGTTAGTAACTGAATATATTTGTTTATTTAAACAATATTAATATATTTTTATTTATTTGAAAGCAGTTATTGAATTTTTTTTTTTTCGTACTTTTTCTTGTGTTTACCGTCACGATGGCACTACTCTTTGGCCATGCAAACTAGACTCGCTCTGCACAACACTTGCATAGATTAAACTAGGTTAGTGACGAAAGGCATAAAAAGTTAGAACGAAGACAGGACATTGGCAATTTAATATTAAGTAAACTATATTCTGTTTTGTTCGTGGGCATGTCATTGTGTACCAAATTGTCGAATAATATGTCGTTTCCTATGTGTTAATTGTTGCTGCTCTGTAAACCAGGGTGAACAACAGCTGATTAGAAGATTGGTGTGTATGCCGAAGTGCCAAACAGGTGACCTATTTAGAAAACTCGTGTCTATGCCGAAGTGCCAAACAAGGTGACCCGTGTTACCGGAGTGTGTTCCTCATTCTCGGGAACATTAAGTTGAGTATACTCAATATATTTGGCATGCAATGTGTTTAAAAGTGCATCTCTTTTTCAGCTTGTGATGCATTAGCATATTTTTGTGCTCTGTTTTTTTCAGGATAAAATTTTCCAGGTTAGAAACAAAGAGTACAATTTGTAGTGCTCAGATATTAAGAAACATAACATATCAAAGATAAATAACTGATTAAAGAGTTCAGTACAAGTCAACGCCAGTGAATTACTCAACATCATGGCTACTTTAGCTGATTTCGTAAAAGCAGGCAAAGAAATGCAATACACAGGTAAAGAGCTAGAGCAATATGCTGATAGGAAATTCAAAGAAGCAAAAGATGCTGAGAGAGAGGAACAAACACGAAAAGAGAGTGCTGAGACAGCTGAACGTATACGAAAAGAAAATGCGGAGAGAGACGAACGGGCACGAGAAAGACAACACCAGAAAGAACTAGCTGAGATTGCAAAACATAAAGAATTAGAAATTAAACAACAAGAGTTAGAACATGATAAGGAAATTAAGCTAAAACAGTTAGAACAAGATAAGGAAATTAAACAAAGGGAATTAGATCTAAAGCAAAAAGATATAGATGAAATGGCAAGAGTTAAGGAAAAACAAATTCAAGTAGAATCAGAGACACAGTTAAAGATGAAAGGTATGGATGTAGACTCACACGCAGAGATCTCTGCCACTAAACTAAAAAGTCAACAAGAAGAAAATAAGTTCAATAAATACAAAAACATTATCAAACCATATTGTAAAGATGATTCCATATCAGCCTGGACAGAAAATGTCGAGTATCAGTTTAAATATCACCAAGTTCCAATAGAGATGTGGGCTATGATTTATATGAAGAACCTGAGTGGTGAGCCCCTTAAAGTGATAGAATCTATACCATCTGATCTTAGATCTAACTATCAATACATACATGATAGGATAATGCAACACTTTTTACTTGATGCCCCTGGGTATCAGGTTCAGTTCTCAAATTTAAAACCTAAACCTAGTGAGACGTTCATTGATTACGTCTTAAATGTTCAAAGCGTACTAGATAGATGGCTTAAAGCAGCTAACATAGGAAAAGACTTTGATAGACTTAAAAATTTAATAGCCATGGATAAAGTCATATCCACTATACCATCTCCTTTTGCTAAATTCCTGCAGCAGTCAGACATTGAGAACATAGAGCAGTTCGAAAAGAAAGGCTCTGCATATTTTTCTTCTAACAGAGAGATTTTCAAGACCTCAAATGACTCTGAAGTAGTTTCTTTTGTGAAAGACCAACCTAAAAACTATCAGAGTAACAGAAAACCCTTTCAGAAAATCGACAAGAAAGATAGGAAAGTGTCTAAATGTATTTACTGTGAACTTTTGCATGACACTTATTCTATGTGTGACAAATCGCCAAACTCACCGGCGCATCTTGAAAATGTTATTAAGAAGCAACAAAACAAAAGATCTGCATACAGGCGTGCAATCAAATGCTTCTTTTGTTCCAGCTACGGCCATTATTCAAATAAGTGCCTGGGCCGCCAACGTATGAAAGCCAACAATGCTATTTTGATTGATACATCTTCTGATAGTGGTAGTGAGACTGAGTGTGAGATTGAAAATGATTTACCTGTTAACCAATCTGAAGATGTGTGTTGTGTAAACGATATATTAAGTTTTGACAGTTGTGAACGATGTCACCAATTTCATGCAGACGGAAAATTAGAATGTGGACATACAGTACCGTTCTCAACTGAGAATGTCAATGCAGCATTAGCCTCCAGAGGCAATTTGGTGTTCCACCATGCAATGGTCAACGATAGACCATGCCAATGTTTGCTGGACAGCGGCAGCACCCTTATTGGTCTTAGAAAGGAACTAGTGAGTCCAGATGACTATACAGGTGACTCTGTCAAATGCCGAACCTTTTCGGGTAACATTGAAATTTACCCTTTGGCCAAAGCCCGTATTAACACTCCTTTCCTTTCTGGTACCTTTACTTGTGCAATACTTGACAACCCTTGTACTGATTTGATTTTGGGTTGCTTACCCCAACTGAAACAATGTACTAGCGATGAAATAGCTGCATGGGAAAGATTAAATGCAGCTAATGCAACAACAAGAGCAGACACTGTAAAACATCAAGACACACTACAAGATGAGAGACTACTGTTGCTTTCTCCAACTGGCACAGATGATACCAACAGACAGAAATTCATAGAACAGCAGAAAGCTGATCCTAGTGTGTCTCCATATTTAAAATTATTGAAAGAAAGAGCCAAAGTGACCAAAAATGCATCATGGTTCTTTAGGCTTAATAATGGCATTCTTACTGGATATTATACAACTGGTAACCATGAGATTCAGCAAACGGTGTTACCTGTACAACACCGCCTTACTGTGCTAAAGATTGCACATGAGTCACCGTTTGCTGGTCACCTTGCATACGACAAAACCAGGGCCAGAATTCAGGCTCATTTTTATTGGCCAGGTTTTTGCAATGATATAAAATTATTTTGTCGGTCTTGTAATGTCTGTCAACAATTAGTACGTAAGGGTAAACATCCTACAGCTGAAGTACAACCTTCTACACTGGCTTCTAGGCCATTTGAGATTGTGGCGGTAGATATTGTTGGACCCCTGAATCAGGTATCCAGCAAAGGAAATCGCTTCATATTAACGATGGTCGACCTATGTTCAAGGTGGGTTGAGAAAGTAGCTTTGAAATACATCACCTCCAAAGACGTTGCCAATGTATTTCTACACTTGTTCTCACGAGTCGGATTTCCACGGACCATAATATCCGATCGTGGAACTCAATTCATATCGGCTGCAACGCAAGCCCTTACAAAAATGTTAGGGATTAAACAACATTTTACAACAGCATACCATCCAGCCAGCAATGGAATAGTAGAAAAAATTAACGGAGACCTTAAGCATATGCTGGCTAAGGTGACAGCAGAAAACCCAGCTGATTGGGATACACTGTTACCAACAGTGCTGTTCGCCTATCGGGAGATTCCCCATTCAAGCACGGGTTTCTCACCGTTTGAATTAGTGTACGGGGCTAACCCACGTGGACCCATAACCATTTATCATCAGGTAATAACTAATTCCATTGAAATTCCCACCCCAAAAACACCTTACGAAATGGTGACAGAAACACGAGACAAAATCATGAAATCGTGTATTATAGCTAAGGCAGCTTTGGAGAGGAAGGGTCAAATCTACCGCCAATACGCAAACAAAGGTGCGAGAACAATTGATCTTGAACCAGATCAAGACATACTCTTGTTACTTCCAGACAAACGAAATTTATTATTGACCTCATGGCAAGGGCCATTCAAGGTGGTACGTAAAATTTCAGATGTTGACTATGAAATATCAATAAACGGACACTTAAAGATATTCCATGTCAACATGCTGAAACCTTACTTTTCACGACAAGAGACAGATGTAGAGACAGACGAACACAGTGCACCCACATCTAGTGATCAGACGACAGACGTACACAACGCAACTACACTAGTTAGCGAGACTGGCAAATCCGACGATATCCATACACCTAGTGAGCTTACAGAATACGCACTTAGCACCACCACCGTACTGAATCAGGTAGACGACGACGGAATGGAACTACCTGTTCCCATTGTAGACAAGACTGCGACAATGGATAGCATACAGATAGAACAGGGACTAACAGACAGTCAACGACGACAATTAGTACAATTAGTGACAGAGTACAGAGACATATTTTCTGACATTCCAGGTAGGACGGACAGAATCGAGCACTCCATTCTTCTTTCGGACTCTAAGCCTATTAAATGCAGGCCGTACTCTATCCCACTCAGCTATAGAGAAAGTCTAAATAAGGAAATTCTTAATTTAGAAGCTAGTGGGATCATCCAGAAATCTACATCTGAGTACTCGTTTCCAATCGTTCTAGTTAAGAAAAAAGACTCTACAATTCGTCTGTGTGTGGACTATCGAAAGCTCAACAACGTCACTAAGATCGACGCAGAACCAATTCCTTCCTGCGAGGATCTTATCCTTGACATGTCCACCTCCAAAATCTTTTCTAATTTAGATCTTACTAAGGGATATTGGCAGGTCCCTATGCAGACTCAATCCATTCATCTTACTGCTTTTTCAACTCCTTTAGGACTTTACGAGAGACGTTTTCTTCCTTTCGGACTTCGAAATGCTCCTGCCACTTTCGTACGCTTAACTAGAGATCTACTACATGGAGTGACGAATACAGTGACTTATATAGATGATATATGTGTCCATACTGATGACTGGACAACACCCTTACTGAAACTGAGACATGTCTTTGATAGGTTGCGACTCTTCGGTCTCACTGTCAAACCGAGCAAAGTTGAATTGGGCCTAAAAGAAATTGACTTTTTGGGTCATGTCATTTCACAAGGTCAACTTAAGACTGACAATAGAATTATTACAAAAAAGTATGAACCTGACCATGCCTACCACAAAGTAGCAGGTCAGAAGCCTTTTGGGGTTAGTAAATTACTATAGCAAATTCATACCAAATTTAGCGGAAATTACAAGTGTATTTTCCAATGTTTTAAAAGCATCTGTAAAATTAGATGTCAAAGATGCATTATTAATTTCTGCCTTGTCAAAATTGAAAATCCAGTTCAGTAATGTACCAATCCTCCGCTTGCCTAATCCTAGGCTCGTTTATTATCTTAGGACAGATGCCAGCAGAATCTCCATCGCTGCAGTACTAGGCCAATTTTATGATGGCATCTTCCACCCGATTTGCTACGTGAGCCGTAAGATCACACCTGCTGAGTCCAGATATTCCATATCAGAGTTGGAAGCCCTAAGCGTCATCTATGCGGTGAGGAAGCTCCATCGATTTCTGGCGGGTGTTCACTTCATTGTCCAGACTGACAACTCCCCAATCACGGTCATACAAAGTGGTGTGCATCGGAATGACCGGATATACAGGTGGTCGCTTATTCTACAAAACTATACTTTTAGTATAGAGCATATTAAGGGTAAGGACAACATTCTGGCTGATACCCTTAGTCGACCATCTGAGGTAGAAATACCAGAGATTCCACATAAGTGTGTAGAGTAATAATTGTTAAAGTAGTACAGTATAATATTCTATGTAAAATATTGTATGAATACATAGACATTATGTGCTAAACTATGTACTAAGAACATTGATCTACCATGTGTCCGTAGACAGCAAAAGAAGAACTGTGCTCCGAAAAACAAATATATCACCGTGTGAACTGGAACAGCTCGTTATTTACTAAGCTCCATACGTGTTTCCGGTGAATCATTTGTGTTAAGCAGAGAAAAACAGTGTCAGAACAGTCCATAAATACAGACACGAAAAATACTGGTCTACGACACAAGCGAACTCTACAGGTGCCATACCCTGTCGTGTCCTCCTTTAAAGTGTCGTCCCTGGAGTGAAGAGAGTCGACTCCCACATTATAATATTTTTTTTTCCTCTCAATATTCTGGAGAATCCACCAGCTTCCGTCCAACACACTCCATCAGTCTATGGACACCTTTTCCTATCACTCTCTCTCACTGTCGTACTATGCCCTTTCTCATACTTCCCCATCGCAACATACTCAACAACTCTTGCTTCTAAAAATTAATAAAGATTACATTATTAACAGAAAACTGTAACGTATATGAGACGTGTATGTGAAGAAAATGTGTGACGTGTTCTATAAAGTGTGTAGAATCGGACTCTCAGACCACAACCCAGTCAGCTGATCCCAGCAAGGATAGACCACAGCACGTTACGTCAGAACATGTACATCTCACCCAGTGCCGAAACCATCTTGACGGATACTGCTTTGCCTCTGTAGACCTCTGGTAATCCAATTTCATGATCATCCGAAATAGACACCGGTGGTATTAACAGTTAATCATGGACCGGTTGCACCCTACACAATGTCCGTTCCTATCGTTCCTTAAAAAAAAACTGCACAAGTCCTTTGTAGTGTGTACACAGTTATTAATGTTAATTGCTAATGTGATTGATCCTCACTCGTGTCTATCTAGCCTCACGTATCATGTCTTGTGTTCTATTACACGAGATTATATCACACTAGGTAACTATTATACTTAATGTTCTCAGTTCGTTACTACTGTCTGATGCTGTGTGGTGCATCAGTAATCATCACTCTCTTTGGTGAATCAACTTCCTTCTATCTTTAGTTACGTTCTGTACGCAACTTTATTTACTGTTCCACTGGTGTTCTTCCGAATGGGATTTAATTCTTTCCCAAAAACTTGTTGAGTTTCCTTGGATCTGGTAGGGAACCTAGGATAGAAACAACACATCTGGTGATAGTACTAGTCACTGATCCTTTCGGCTGAGTGTAAGCCTATCGCCTTGCTTAATGATCTTTAGCTAACTAGACTTAGTCATAGAGCAGATTAGCTACCCACCTAGAGCCGAATCAGGCTATGACAAAGAAAGACCCATACAGAGTGCAAAACCCCAGCGGGCAAGTTCCCCGTCTCCCAATTATCCATCAGTACTCTATTCTTAACTAGCAGAGCTAATATCACTATTCTACTCTAACTAGTTTCCACTAACAGTGCTAATCATCACACTATAGTTTAACAAGGCCACAGTCTATATTAATTAGAACGAATATATTATAATAGGTTATACCTTACAGCACTGCAGTTTACACTAACTTACATCTAATGGTAGCCATACAGGCTCGTGTAAACTAAATCAAATATCTCCTTCACACGTTAGATGTTCTAACTGCTGCAGTGACAAGCATGTCTGCCTAAATCCACATTTTCAAGTTCCCCTAGTTGGTCCCAACTCGGGTTTATATGGCAAACTACCAAAGTTGGCCACGTGACGTTATCCTTTATGCCCCCACACAGGTGGCACATTGGCAGATCATCTCCTGTCAGGGATCCATCCCCCCCCCCCTCTGGCTCCCTCAATGTTAGATTTGTCATCACTGGTTTAGACATCCAAAACAATCTAGAGAGTTACTGTCGAGTTCCAACAAAGAGTTTCGATACCAAGCTGCCAATCATGGTTTTCCAAACAAGCTTACATTGTGCACGTGACGTTGTTCATGTCCGGCAGGTGTTCCACTGTTTTCAATAACAAGCCCTCAAATTTCTATCATGTGGTGACAGTTAAATCCTCCATTCCGTCTGATGTCCGGAACTATAGATGACAAACGGAACCATTCCATACCCTGAGCGGGCAATTATATGTGATTTTAACTGTTATGAACGGCCAACGCGTTGTATCCCTTCCTTCTCACTCACAACCAAATGTGTATATGGGCTGACCCGATGTAACCCGTGCAGCTGTGTTTACTCTGTTAGTACGACTGTTGTGGCCTAGAAAATATACGCCAAGCAAACGTCGGTATTATTGTCTGGTTAACTCATGGCGATCTCGTGACATACCCATAGGACACAAGTATGACTGTGTAATGCATTTAATATACCCAGGACAAGTGTAATTATATAATATGCCAATGAAAGCAATTTCTGAACATTGGGGCAACAACTAACCTGGAGTATTTGAATACTATGTATATAAATACTTATTGTGATATGTATTATAATATTTTAATAGTGTGATAAATTATATGTAGATTCGGTAACTTTAATTTACATTTAAAGTTAGGAAATAAAATAGTTTTCATTTTTTTTAGTAGTTTACATAAATCATTATTTTACCCACTTACTTCCCTTAAAAGTAGAATAGATAGTAGTTTAGATAGGAATAGTACCATTTAGTTTATTACATTCCACTTTGTTTCATGTCAATTGAGTTCATTCCATCTTAATGAACCAGTCCATTTAACAAACGTGTTCAGGTATTATTATGAGTAATTTACACCATAATAGGATAAAAATATTAGACAATTAAACATACGTCATTTACACCATTTAGATAAGAATATCAGTCATATATTTTTTTTGCATTAAAAACATTAGTTATAATTTTACATTTCAGATTACCCATTTCAGAAAGGTACATAACTCATCTCACATCAATGCCATTTTAAATAATTAGATTACATCCCTTAAATTAGATAAATATTAGGATTAATTTAAGCATATCTTAGGATTAATGTGGCAAAATAGATTAAAATAGTTAACACATTAAATACACATTTATAGAAGTAGTATTAGTATGTCAGTAGTTAGATTATTATTACAGTAAAATATAGTTGGTCATAATACCAGGGTATAAACCATCAACCCTTGCTCTTACTTGTAAATATGTTGCATATACATGACTCGTGCAGCGATTTACGCACAGTCATTGAGCTTAACGTTCTCAAACTGAGCCAAACTTGTGCAGTGTCACTCCAAGGTTTTTAAAGAATTGGGAGGGTGAAAGATGTGTGACAGAAGTGTGAAAGTGAGAGAGAATGTAAAGTAAACGAGAGAGAGAGAGAGTGAGATCGGTCAGCGGATGTTTCTGCCGCTCAACGCGACTTTTTATTTTTTGTCTGCGTCAAATGTTTGTTGTCGATGTTGAAAATGCGTTGTCATGAATGTGTTGTGTGTAGTTTAGTGTAGATCTTAGAGAAAGTATTTTAAGTCTCATAAGACGGAAACGTAGTCACGAATTAGTGTTATACACTTGTTTGTGACCACATTCAACCGAATTATGGCGCTTGAAAACTAACTTACATACACATGATAGATAGATACACATGTTAGAAGTTAGATTATAGTATTAATCACATCCAAACACGCAAACAACCAGAAAAACAAACATATAAATTGCATACATATTTTATAGATCAAAGGGAGATAACTCCGGATCAGGGGACATAATAGACAACGAAACACTAACTTAACAATGAAATATAACTTTACACGCGGAAGCGAGATAGGTAAAGCCTTCGCACACAGCTTGGGTAATGGTTGTTTAATATTATATGGGGGACATGAAGCAATTCATGTGTTGACCCTAAGAAAGTCAACTTTGTATGGGTAGTAAGTTAATTTACTATGTGAGGGCAGGTCTTATAAGACAACGGTCCGGTTCAGACATACCTCTAATTAATATAATATTGCGATTGAGAATAGGGCTCACGCCAACCAGACAAGTTTGTGGCGATTGCCAGTAGCCAAGTAAAGTGATACTACATTGTGACAATAGTCAGTAGAAGTCTATGGAGTTGCCCAAAGCCAGGTTATCTACAGTCTTTGACAAAAATTAGATACACTAATTTTTTAGAAACCTCTTGCGTCACAACCAAGGACTCAAAGTTGATGACGCGACACAGGAGGGGAGGGTGTGTGTCAAAGACTGGAACATAAGGGCCGGAGGTCTGCCTCAAGATAGAACACCACCGGGAAGAGTGGTCAACCTCAAATAGAATAGAGGTGATACAGTGCCCCGATATAAGGGCAGGGTAGGTGATAGAATGGGGGACTATTAACTAGTTCTCTCATGAGACACGGAGACGTTGACCAGATAGTTAGCACTCTGGTCACGACAGAATCACGCCTACATAATAGCCACGATTGCCACTCAACAAGAGACAGCTAATGTAAGCGTGCCAGGTGTAACGGCACGCAAAAAGCCGAAGGACACTTCAAGGTCCTTCCGCGTGCTGTGTAGCGACGCGAGTAAGAAAGTCAGACTGGGAACTGACTTTGTAGCAAACACCTCGTTTAGTATTGATAGGAGTTTTGTGTAGCCAAATAGATAGAAATAGCATTAGAGTTTAGAAAACTAGTGATAGGCAATTCTGTGGCTTTGTGTGTGGTTTGATAGCGACTGTTATATACTTGTAAAGAGCCAACGGCAATAAAATGTACCATTTATTTCCTCTCACACGACTTGCAAGTTTCTTGTGTGGTGTGGGAGAAGTAATCTGATGATGCCTTACACATGGATTGTTGACAGTCATCATCATTCTTGATGGACAAACAACAGTAATAGGAGTAATAGTAGTGACGGCGGTGGTAATGATTGTGATAATTGTGGTGGTTTGTCTCGAACAGATCAGTAGTAGATACATTATTAGTGAATAATTATGTTCACGACACAAGGATATCCGGAAAATACTACAGTTCACTCCCCTTTCTCCCCCAGAAGGAGAATCCGAGCACAGTACACGAACTCCGTACCAACACCTAGGACCCACATGTGTGTTCATATAACAACCAGATGTGTAAATATTCATTTTGTGGATAGCTTTCCATATACTACTTGAGGTGCCTATACGGCCCTCCCTTTTCGACCTCCAACTTTCGAGGTATTTTTAACGCTCCCAAGGTACATACAGATACTCCTAATTGTCGCCCTGATGTGGGAAAACTAGACATCTGATCTACCACTCGGATCTAGTTATATGTTATGTTTACTGGTTTTTCAGTAGCTGATTGACAGCGGTCAGCACCTATGTTCAATAAAGTGTTGAATGAGTGATTTGTACTGTAAAGCAGGGGTGCGAAACATTTTGTGTTTAGGCCCACATTGACAAATGGAAAGCTATTGGGGGCCGCATATATATTATGTCCACTTTGTTTACAGCAACCTATCATAATAAGTAATAGAACACTCGATGAGGTTTTAGGCTGAGTTCCGGCCATTAAATAAATGCTCCGTATCGATGGGGATTCAAACACATTTACACCAGGCCAGCAGACATGTATGCTTGCCACAACGCTACCACTACTCCGCAAGGTACTGCATGCAGGTGACACACATTAAGATCACCAGGAGATAGAAGTGACGAAGAGTAAACGGGAGACTCCGTGTAAAATTGAAACTAGAAAACCCGCCAACAACAGACAGTGTATATGTTCAACACAATGTATTCTCTTCGGGGATTTAAACACAGAAGCCACATCCAATGGATTGTACGGTTTATGTCCTGGCATATTTCGCTGCATCTCATCAGGTGCATACTGCAGAGTTATAAATCACATGGAGTGAATAAATCAAGAATACTTAGGCTGAAACACTTAAAACACATAGTTACAGATATTGTTCGGAACGTGGAACATTAGTTATATTCCCACAGATATCACAAATTCAAAATACAATTATTCTGTTTGCACAAACGTTAAGAGGAACGAGTCCTGCCAGTAGTAATATGCTTATCTCAAAGATGACGCCATGCATGTCAAAGTTCACACTATCTAATGCTGAAACCACGAATGGCTCATTAAATCAGTCGGGGTTCCTTAGATGACACGATCCTACTCGAATAAATGCGGCAATTCTAGAGCTAATACATGCTTACCAAGCTCCGACCCTCGCGGAAAGTTTTAGTTCCAAACCAATTACTGTTGTTCTCCGAGGGGCGTAGCATTCCCACTGGTGATTCTGAATAACTCTGTGTTGGTCGCATGGCCTTACATGCCGGCGAAATATCTTTCAAATGTCTGCCCTATCAAAGGTCGATAGCACGTGTCTTTCCTACCCTGTTGGTAACGGGTAATGGGGTCTCAGGGTTCGATTTTGGAGAGGGAGCATGAGAAACGGCTACCACATCCAAGGAAGGCAAAAGGCGCGCAACTTACCCACTCCCGACACGGAGAGGTAGTTATGAAAAATAACAATACGGGAATCTATCGAGGCCCCGTAATTGGAATGAGTACACATTAAACCCTTTAACGAGGATCTATTGGAGGACAAGTCCGGTGTCAGCAGCCGTGGTAATTCCAGCTCCAATAGCGTATATTAAAGTTGTTGCAGTTAAAAAGCGCGTAGATGGATCTCTGATGCAGGCGGGAGGTCTGGCTCGCGCCTGTTTACTGCCCGATGTTCCTGCCCTACGGTCTGCAGGCTCTCTCCCGTGGGTGCTCTTCGCTGAGCGTCCCGGGTGACCTGCGCGTTTACATTGAAAATATTAGAGTGTACAAAGCAGGCCAGGGCTGCCTGAATAATGGTGCATGGAATAATGGAATAGGACCTCGGTTCTATTTTTGTTGTTTTTAGAACTGGAGGTAATGATTAACAGTGACAAACGGGGGGAAATCGTATTGCGGCGTTAGAGATGATATTATTGGATCGCACGCAAAACGAACTACTACGAAAGCATTTGTAAAGAATGTTTTCACTAATCAAGAAAGAAAATCAGAGGCGCGAAGACGATCAGATACCGTCATAGTTCCAATCATAAACGATGCCGACTAGCAACCCCAGTTGAATTGAAGCGAAACTGAAAAAAACTGGAATATACCTTGACTAGCAAATCTATTGCGTATAAAGTCCGAATCATTTGGAAGGTGCCACTACATGCTTGGTCCAGACTCTTTTTCTACGGCTCTAAGCTGAGGAATATGGCTAAACGCTTCTAAGTCAATATCCCCCTGTTGTGGAGGCCTGTCCGTTACTCATCCTCTGCTGCATGGAGGTGAGATGCTGAGCCAGCAGCATCTGCAGCCTATCCTGTGCCTTACGTCTGTAAAGACGGAAAGTGCCACTACTGTATGACCATTAATGGTGAGAAAGCGTCCCAGTCATTATCTAAAGCTCATTGAGTGAGCGTCATCAAAGTTGGAAAAGCGTCCCATTGGCACGAAATGTAATATTGCTTGGCTAGCAAATCCATTACGTGGAAGTCCGAAACGAAATCTTGCTGTGTGGATGTCGTCTGCATACTGGCCCCTCCTGGTATTCGAAGAGTAGCCTGTTGTGAACGGGAGGCCCAATATACGGAAGTGAGGCTAAGCAGCCATATGTAGGACGTGACGATTCCTAGGGTGAGCCTAGTTCCAGAAGAATATGTGTCGGCTCTGCAATTATGGAAGCCACCTTGGATAGCGGAGAATGCCCATGGTCTGCCCCTGCCTTCCCTTGAGTGCTGACCGGTATGTCTCCAGCTGTTCTAAGTATGTCAGCTGGGATAGGGATTACATCACAACAATAAGAGCCGAGAAAGGTACCCAAAAGCACGAATGTGAATACTGGTTGGCTAGCAAACCCATTTCGTGGAATTCCGAACCGAAAGCTCTCTGAGTGGATGTCATCTGCAGACTGACCTCTCCTGGTTTTCGTGGGGGTGGGGGGGGGGGGCGGCTTCTGGCGAACGAAATGACCAACATACGGAAGTGAGGCTAAGCAGCCATGTACAGGCAGATTCCTTTGGTGAGCCCAGTACCAGAACCAGAGCGCTATGTGTCGGCTCTGCAATTATGAAGGCCTCCTTGGATGGCTGGGAATGCCCATGGATTATCCCCGCCTTCACTTGAGGGATGACCGGGATGTCTTCGGTCGTTCTAACTTGACCAGCTGGGATGCAGATGAAACCACAACAGTGAGAGTTCAATGTCCGTCTCAGAGTGAGAGTGGAATTCTTTCGAAACACCCGGGAAGGTCAACCCGGTCAACAAATGCCCACAGAAGTCGGATGTGTCAGCCTAAAGGCGCAAGTAAACCAGCTCTGCTGTAAACTGGCAGAACGCAATTCTCATCTCATTATCACGTTGCCGTCTTGACAGACGATAGTTTGTGCTTCAAAAAGGCATAATAACTATTAAACATGGCGGTAGCGAATGTGACTGATAAGGCAAATTCGGTGTAATGTTCGTCCACAGTGGTGCATGTGAACACGTGTCTACCATCATGCACCATCTTACGTCTCACACACTCGGTGTGTGACTTATCTGCAATAATTTTCTCCTTTGTCTTTATTCCATTTATGATGCTTACCCTCCATGCAACACGTTCAGCAGCGACTTGCTCCCACTGTGCATTATCAGTGCCTGTATCAATCATGTCCCGCTTACACACATCTTTGTATCGTAGTAGAGGCAGACCCTGAGATCTCTTACCCATCTGTAATTCACCAAAAAAAGATGTCCTTTGGTATTCTACTATCATCCATCCTCCTAAGATGTCCTATCCATCTAAGTCTACGAAGACTGAGCATGGAATAAACCGTCACACAATCTGATCTTTCCAATACTTCAGTATTTGTGATTTTGTCTTGCCACTTAATACCAAGAATTCTTCGCAGGCACCGCATATGAAAGCTGTTTCTCTCCATAGCACAAAGCCTGGACTAAAATATAGAGATCATGTGTTGCCCATGTAGCATGATCCCTCTCTCGGCCTTCCTAGTCCACTCCGTAGGAAAGGTAACAACTATACATCTGGAACAAGACAAGCTGCAGAAGCTGCCGGATCAGCAAAGCAACGCTCTAACTGTCCGCCTGTTGGAGCTTCGATACAACGCAATTACGTCTGGAAAAAACACACCACGGATGAACGCAGAAGAAGAAGAAAGTGTCGTATCTGCACTTGATCTTGTGATCTTGCCAGGGCCACTAGCAGAGGCAGTCATCCGAATGACATACAGCGACGAGGGGACCTGATGGGGTACTTCTGGTACTTTGGGAAACAGTGAGCCTTTATTTAATAAAAATATAAAAAAATTTCTCGATTAAAGAAAAGTTATTTAAAACAAAACTAAAAAAAATAAAAAAAAACACGTTAAAAGGAACACATGTAATTAAAATGTTGGAGGGACATAACACTATATCAGCTAATATTCAAAGGGACGTTACTAAAAGAATATTAAGTCTATTATTTTATGATCTAAATAACTGTAGTCTTTATAATAACGTAGAAATATTTTATATTATTTTAAAAAAATTTATTAGCTATAAAGATTGAATAAAACTTTTAAGTCGTCTTTAATATTTCTGTAAAAGTAATTGCTTTATTTTATAAGAATGAGAATTTAATAATGCATTGTTTCAAACTAAGTCCATGTTACATTAAATATTTTGAGCATTCAATTGAAACTTACTTTACTAAAGCTGGAGAATAAGAAACATTTTTGTCCGGCCTGTCAAAGGCCAAACATCCTTAATATCACCTCTCGGACTCCTTGCCTAAAGTAGAAGTGTAGAATCTGCTCTTGATCTTGCCAGGGCCACATGCAGAGGCGGTCATCCGAATGACGCAATGACATGGGACCGTGATGGGCGCCTCTGACCCCTTTCGGAAACACGACTCCTAAAATAGATTCTAAATTTTGATTGTTTTACGTCATTTGACTCTCTCTCTCTCTCTCTCTCTCTCTCTCTCTCTCTCTCTCTCTCTCTCTCTCTCTCTCTCTCTCTCTCTCTCTCTCTCTCTCTCTCTCTCTCTCTCACTTGTTGAGTGACACCGTGAATTGTTTAAACTGGAAGAAATCTAATTTTAGAGAATTGTTTTTTTTTTAAATAAGAGCTCGCTGTTCCCACATGGACCAGAACCGCCCCATCAGGTCCCAGCATCCCCGTGTGTCATTCGGATGACTGCTTCTGCTGGTGGCCCTGGCAAGGTCAAGTGCTGATACTACACTTTGATATTAGCCAAAAGGTAAAGAATGGATTCATTAATTCATTCAGTAGCATGTCCTTTGCAGAACGTCGCTCCCATAACAATCTTCCAGAAAACCTCTCGATAATAAGCAAGATGTCCCGCGTCCGATACACCCATCTGGAGATCATCCGCCACATCCTGCACCCATCTTCTCCTTGGCCTTCCTCTTCCTCTCTTCCCAGGCATGCACCCCTCCATTATTGTTCTCTCCAAACTTTCGTGACGTTTCAAGTGACCAAAATATTTCAATTTTCTTTGTTTTATCGTTTTTAATAGCCAACCTTCTTCAATATTTAGCTCTTGAAGTATGGATGCATTTGTTCTTTTCTTTACCCAAGATATTCTTAGAACTCATTTATAACATTTATGATCAAAGGCATTTACGCGGTGTTCAGCTTGTTTAGTAAGTGTCCAGGTCTCACAGGCGTATGTTGCAATGGGAAAGATGCATGCTCTTAAAAATCTAATTTGTGTAGTTCTGTCTGTCCCATTCCATAATTTATTCAGGTGTTTTAGTCTTTGAAGAGCAATTGATAGTCGCCGTTTAGTTTCTTGCATTGTGTCACCGTTGTTGGTGATCAATGACCCAAGATATTCAAAATTTTCCACCACCTCCAATTTTTCCTCATTAACATATATTTCTTTCTCCATAGTGGTTTTATCTGTATGCATTATCTTTGTTTTTGCAATGTTAAGATACAAGTTATGATTTTCACTATTCATTTGGGTTGAGGCTATTAGGTTTTCTATACCAGTCTGTGTTGTGGGTAGCAATACTGTATTATCAGCATACCGAATCTCTGGTATGTCACGACCACCGATATTTAGGACATCATATAGCTCCCTGTTTATATCATCTCTTACATTTCTCATTATATTTTCGGTGTACAGGTTAAACAAATAGGGGGACAGCACACAACCCTGATGGACTCCTTGCTTGATGCCAAACCAATCTGATGTCTCGCCATCTATTCCAACCGCTGCTTGTTGGTCTAGATAGAGCATTGTTATGAGTTATATTACATGTGGTGGAATGCCCACATTCCTCATGATTTCCCAAAGTTTCTGATGTTGTACACCGTCAAATGCCTTTGAATAATCCACAAAACATGAGAATAGGTTTACATTAAATTCTCTGCACTTCTTTATTATTAAACGCATATTGAGAATGTGATCTCTTGTTCCTCTTCCTTGTCTAAATTCAGCTTGAACCACGTTAATTTCTTCTTCCATTTTCTTACAAAGTCTTTCCATTATGATTTTAGTAGAATTTTACTTGCATGACTGATCAGGGCAACAGTTCCATAGTTGGTGCATAATTTCAGGTTGCCCTTATTTGGTATTGGAATGAAGATAGTCTCTTCCAATCTTTTGGCCATATACCATATTTCCATATCTTTTTACATAATGAGTGATAGATTTGTATGATTTCTTCTCCTCCCGCTTTAATTAGCTCAACTGGTATCTCATCTAAGGGTAGCGGGGTAGGGGTACCCCCTATCAAAGGAGAAGTATAGTGCCTCCTTCCCTCCGCTAGCCTACGGGACACCCAAGGGCAAGGTGGAGTACCCGTTTAGCCCCCCCCCCCCCCCAAGAGAGTAACGTGAAGCCATGGGAGCAGGTGGTGGATTGGACTTGGGAGCAGCCGACAGATAGTTGTTTGTTATGGTTTCAAGTCAGTGACGGTGGGCAGATGATCTCTCAGTAAAGACAATGGCTACAGTCATCCGATCAGTATGGTCACTGCCAGGAAGGAAGAATGGTAGACTTCCCTCCTTATTGATTCCCAGGCAAAGGAGGCTCGTCAGCCTTGGTTGATATCTCTTCTAAGAGAGGGACCTCTAAATCTCAAACCTCCGCTGCCTTGCGGGTATACCCATATGGGAAAGGCTTCGGGAGTAAACCCTGAGGACAAATCCGGAGATGGAATCCCTAAGGCAGTTCCATGTTGTAAACAACATAGTTCTGGCAACACCTGCGACGGCACCGATGCCAAGTTGCTCTGGCTACTGCCTTTCCCTTGGTCAACATCGGCGACGTGGAGAGGGGGAACTTGCTACTGAGCAACAGCTGGTTCTCCGATTTCCATTGCCCAGGCTTGTGCCCTGAAAAGGTTGCTTCAGCACCGCGTAAAGCGGTGACACAACACGGGAAGCAGCATTTGCCGGTTATAAGTCTTAATGCTCGATTGGCGTAGAGAAAGGCGCCAGGGGCTACTTCCGATGGTGGGAGAGATCATCGTATCTCACTAGACAGCTACCGCCCGCCTAAGCTGGGCAGTCCTCAATCAATAAGGTGTTGTCTCGCCACGGTACATCTGCTCCTGAGGGTGTGTGGAGCTTAGGGGGAAATCCTGACACATGGACCGCAATCTATACACCTAGCAACAAGAAAACAACAAAACAATCGTCCCTAAGGCTAGGAACATGGAACGTAAGTGTCACAAAGCGGGTTCTCTCTCTGGGTTAGTTATCATGTAGAGGACTCGCTGTGATCTGGCTCGTTATAAGGTTCACTGGAAGTTGAATATCCTGCCTATCTAGCTGCACTCACATGCACATGACGGGACGACTGTCATACCCATAAACAACTCCAATACGCTTATGTGAAGTGATCAGCTATATATATTCTACAGCTGGCCGGCAACAGATAACAAACATTCAGTGTACATGATAAAGATGAAGCCTTCAGGCTCACTCATACATTTGACACAGTGGCACCGTTCCAACACATCTACTCCTACCTGGCGTGGATGTTGGGTGACTAGCTCTATCTACCGTTAGCTGTGTTTCTGGTGTCAGAAGCGGCGACTTCAAACCCTGACCACAACTGAACTCGGATCAGGCATTGTCAGCCTATGTCCGTTGGCTGGACTCAGTTGCGCCTTTGCGATCACTCATGACGCTGAGCACAAGATACTTCAAGCCGCTCATTCTGCGATGTGGAACTGCATGTCTAAGCGTGCATCGTCGTTGTCATCCTCTCTATCTGTGTGTAAGCTAACCACATAAAGCTGGGTGTTGTAGACTACATGTAAGCTATACAAAATAAGCCACTACATCTTGGTTGTGTGTGGGCTGGTGAACGAATGACTCAAAAACAACCGTTTGGTTGTTAATACACGCACTTGTGACATCTCATTCATTTCGCACAAGTGCTACATGGTGTCACTTTATCAAATTATTATGATTTTATCTTCTGATGCACTTGCCCATCATTTTAACTCTTTCTGTCTGTCATCCGAGCCATGACAGCTATGTCCCCTTCATAATAAAATGTTTCTAACATTTTCTCACTATATTTCGACATATATGCCAATGATGGATGCGACGTAAATTACTGTAAGTCGTGATCGACTACGAATCTGTCATTTCTGGAATACAGTATGTCAATTTAAGACAATATAGATCGTGGGGATTTCAAACACTGGATTAAAACCCACAAGTCCCAATCACCGCCACCTCATACATTTAACAAAAAATGATCGTCGAGATGATATCGCGTTATCATGATTGACTACTTGCAACACATGCAAGGTTCAAACACCGCCGGTCACTATACTTTAAGTACCGTTTTCGCGTATAAATGCTGACCCCTTGAAAACATTACCTCAGACCTGTGTAACCCCGAGTATCTTTGGTTAAATTAAAATGCAATCATGTGTTGTAAACCCGACGAACTTCTGAGTCATAAAAAACAAAAACAAAACGAATGATTTCCATCAATTTAAGATACGTATTATGTCAACTTCGCTCTGAGTTAACATATCTTTCCATCATTCGCTTTATCAATCAAGCATGTCGATGGTGGCACTTACTTACTTTCTATGCTATGTCTTATATCTTTGATGTATTATCCACTATATGTAATGTTGACTTTATATACCTATATTTGATTGTTGTTATGTGTTTTTGTATCAACTACTTTCCATTCGTCCACTTCTCTACATTCATCCATCATGAAATAACACATCTAATTTCTCTTTATTCATGACATCAGAAACTACTCATATGCAAAAACAAATAAATAAGTAAGTACTTATCATCAACTTTGAAATAATCAATATCAACAATCATAATAATTGATAAAATTATAACTATGACATTAAAATAATCAGTTCACTTATAAACTAATAATATCACTAGCTTATCTATAAACAACTATTGAAGACACATTTTCCTAATTACTGATCAAGGGACTCAACTCGATCTAAAATATGTCAATAAATACTCTATCTCATGTCATTTCCTAATCACTATATACTTTAATCTGTCCTATATATATTAGTAATAAATATGGTCATCCATTGTTTTTATTTCACATATATCACACAACACAATTAGAGAATCAGTCCGTGTGTGATATCGCAAAATAGAATATAAAACTGGATGAAGTAACCCATTATATTCCTGTAACAAGATAGCAGAAATCGCGTAAGAACTGGCATCTGTCTGTACCACGAAGTCCTTGGATAAATCAGGAATTCTAAGAATTGGTGGAGAACTAAATAACGAATTTATGTCCTGAAGAATTTTCTCATGTTCCTCCAACCATTGGATTTTATTTGGCTGTTCTTTCTTAAGAAATTCTGACAATTTAGCAGTCATTTCAGCAAATTCCTTATAAATTTCTGATAGTAGTTAATAAGACCCAGAATTGTTCTGACCTCTTTTTTAGGTTTAGGCGAACTAATGTTGAGAATTTTAGAAACAATGTTTGGATCAGTGTACAGAAAACCTTTTGAAATTCTATGTCCCAAGAATTGAATTTCTTGGAATGCAATTTCAGTTTTGCTAGGTTTTACAGTAAGACCAAACATCCGAATACGACAAAAAATTTGCCTAAGAATGTACGCATGATGTACTGTCTCAGTAGTATGGACACAGATGTCGTCCATGTAAGATGGTATGTCTGTAATGTCCCTAAGTAGTATACGCATCATACGTGTGAATGATGAAGGAGAGTTCTGCAGACCAAAAGGAAGATATAAAAACTCATATAATCCTAATGGCGTCGCAAATGCGGTAATGTGTATTGAATATTCCGCCATTGGTATCTGGTATCTGGTATTTGTTATTTGGTATTGGCAGATATGATTTAGAAAACTATGTAGATTTCGCCATGCCCGCTATTAACTAGTCTATTTGGGGCATAGGTTCTGGATCAAGATATTCATTTATACCCATATATGAAAAAAATTATGATCATGAATATGAACACGACAATGATATGAACACCGTAGACAACACTGTATACAAATATTCATGACGACAATATAAACACAACATCCGGTGCATCGTTGCATGTTAATATATGGTAACTTCTCGTTTTATCCCTAATTTTCTCTATGCATTTGCAAACCATCCACAGTAGTTTGTAATGCATGTTTTAATTCCTTGTTTTTCTCTCTTTGTTTCTTTCAAACCTATAGTGTCTCCTTTCTGCACTCATGCCAATATGTGTACATTGCAACCTTGTTGCCTTGAAGCATGTTATCGCCTTCGCTCGCGTGTATACTGTGTAACGCATCCATTGCAATGAGGTATGTTTGGTGAACCGGTACCAACGGCAAGCCAAGTAACCAGAGTAAGCAAAGAGAAGCGTAGGTTGATTATTGCAATATTCTTTACTCTCATTCAACCAGTTCATACACACCTTTCTGGTTTGTGTACCTATTTTTCTGACCTGCGAGTGAATGGTTGTAATGGCGCAAGAAATCTCTTTCATTAATTGTGAATACATTCTTGTGACATGGGAGCTTTCGTCCGTCAGTGAATTTGGAGCTGTCTGTCATCCGAGCCATGACAGTAAGAACCATGACCCCTGGCATCTCAGACGATCTAAACGAGATTGTGGATGCCCGCAAAACTGCAGTGATAAACAACGAACTACTAAGACTAGGGGATAGACATTGTTGCCCTGCAAGAGACCAGACTCCAAGAATCTGGAAGCATCATGGAGACGGACTTCACTTTCTACTGGCATGGCAAGCCTATGCGGAAAGACCAGGTAGCATGGAGTTGGCTTCGCTATCAGAAACAAGCTGCTTAATTCCATCATATCACCAAGTGATGGCACTGAAAGAATACTGAAGCTCCAACTCCAGACAGAGGCAGGCCCAGTTAGTATTATAAGCGTTCTACGCCCCAACACTAACTGCAGCAGCAGAATCTAAAGACAAGTTCTATGACGACTTAGCAAAGAAGTCAGTGGAACACCAGTGAAACAACATCTTTTTATCCTGGGGGATTTCAATGCCAGGGTTGGCTCCGACAACAAATCTTGTCCTTCATGTCTATGACAGTTTGGCGTTGGGAAGATTAATGACAATGGACAACGTCTCTTGGAATTCTGCGTGACCAACACCTTCTTTGACACGAAACCTCAACACAATGTGTCATGGAGGCACCCCAGATCAAAGAACTGGCAATAACTCGACCTGGTGCTCACTAAACGCAGCAATCTCCGCAATGTAAGGCTGTCTTGCAGCTACCATAGTGCTGACTGCGACACCGACCATTCACTCGTCTCCAGCAAGGTGAAGATAAAGCCCAAGAGAATCTACAGAAGCCGAGCAGAAGGAAGACCACGCATTGACACCAGTGACACCCAAAATAAAGAGAAGGTCAACAAATTCATGCAGGCTCTAGCGGATACTCTGCCCGGCCCCCACAAACGGAAATCCAACCGAGAGATGGAGTCATTTTCGTGACACCATCTACAATACAGCACTATCAACATTTGGCAAGAAGCAAACTAAGTCAACCGACTGGTTTGAAGCACACTCCGAAGAGATGCTCCCAGTCCTGGAGATAAAGAGACATGCATTCTCAATGTATAAAACATCACCTTCAGAGAAAACACTGCAGGCATTGCGAACGGCCAGAAATAGAGTACAACAGATGGCAAGAAGATGTACGAACAAGTACTGGCTACAACTCTATGCTCAAATTCAAACTTGTGCAGACACTGGAAATATAAGAGGAATGTACGAGGGCATCAAGCAAGCTGTCGGTCCATCAAAAAATAAGATGGTCCCTTTACGATCAACTGAGGGGATAATCATAAAAGATCGAGCGAAACAAATGGATCGCTGGGTAGAACACTACTCAGAACTATACTCAGTGGATAACACTGTCAGCGAAGAAGCTCTGGAAGCCATCGATCAACAGTCCGCCATGCATGCCTTGGATAATGAACCATTGCCTCACAGAAATCAGCGTAAGCACTAGACTCTCTCAAATCCGGCAAGGCACCTGGAAAAGATAGTATTCCACCTGAAATTTTAAAATGTAGCAAGGAAACAATCATCCCACAACTGTATGCAATATTTCAGCTCTGCTGGAAAGAAAAATCAAGTACCACAAGATATGAAAGACGCAAACATCGTTACCCTTTATAATAACAATGGCGACAGAAGCGACTGCAACAACTATCGCGGCATTTCCCTACTCAGCATTACAGGCAAGATTTTTGAAAGAGTAACCCTTAAAAGATTACACATTCTTAGCTGAAAGAATCTATCCCGAATCGCAGTGCGGATTTAGACCCAACAGGTCCACCATCGATATGATTTTCTCACTCCGGCAGCTCCAAGAGAAGTGCAGAGAACAGAGGAAGCCATTATATATTGCCTTCATCGACCTCACAAAGGCATTTGACCTCGTGATTTGGCCTTTTTAAGGTCCTTGAAAAGGTTGGATGTCCACCCACCCTTTTTAGTCTCGTGAAATCATTTCACGAAAACATGCAGGGGGCCATTTTTTTTGACGGCTTAACATCCCAGTCATTCAGCATCAGCAGCGGAGTAAAGCAGAGCTGCGTGCTTGCTCCTACACTCTTTGGTATCTTCTTCGCCGTTCTCTTAAGGCAGGCATTTGGGACTGCCACTGAAGGCATATACCTCCACACACGATCTGATGGCAAACTTTTTAACCCATCAGACTCAAGGCAAAGACCAAAATAAGATCAAGATGCGTAAGAGAACTACTTTTTGCAGATGATGCAGCACTGACTACTCATACAGCAGAAGATCTCTAACGGCTCATAGATCGTTTTGCAGCCGCCTGCAAAGACTTTGCGCTCACCATTAGCCTAAATAAAACACAGGTGATGGAACAAGATGCTGGTGCGCCTCCGTCAATCAAAATTTCTAATTACGAATTGAAGGTCGTCCATGATTTTGTGTATTTGGGGTCGACAATATCAGATAATCTTTCATTAGAGACAGAAATCGACAGACGCATTGGAAAGGCAGCCACAACATTACCTAGGCTAGCTAAAAGAGTTTGGGAGAATAATAGACTAACAGAGCGTACAAAAGCTCAAGTATATAAAGCTTGTGTTGTTAGCACACTACTCTATGGGTCTGAATCCTGGACACTGTACTAGTTGAATTCCTTCTCATATGAGATGTCTGAGACTTATCCTGGGCATAACATGGAAAGACCACATAACAAACAAACATGTGCTTGTGTGACGAAACGCGTTTATCTGTCTTGGGTCTTCAAGATCCCGCACTATTTTGGCGCGTCATCGGGGACTTTCCCAGCTAAAAATAGACTGAGGGAAGCCGATGGAGGACTTACTATCTAGAATCTTCTCGAAACACCGAAATTGGAGTAACCCGTGATGCTGTGTATCGCTCTAAATTCTCGTGCAGAGAGATCTAGAAACTCTAGGCGGGGAATGACGGTTTCCCGAGAAAGTATCTTTTCTCAAGAAGCACTCGTTTCTAGTGCGCATTGAGTTGGCACGAAGCGGGAAAGTGGCTAAACCAGTCATTCACTTACTGTTGTTCGAACAGAACAGACGCAGGCTTGATGTGAGCCATTGTTTGTGTTGCGTCTCACCTCAACCATTATTCGGCTGACTTTTATGGAAAGGAAGCTGATAAGCCCTTGAACAGTTCGGAAGCTGACTGGAGATCTGGTTTCTTGTCATTCAGGTAGATATTTGTTTAAATCATTTAACTTGGTACGTGTGTTCCACACGCCATTGTTCTAACCTCATTACCTATGCGGATGTCCTTGCATACTAATTAGCAAACCGATCGATAACGCAGTTGACGGCGAATCGTGTTTGTTTACCGTGTGCTCGCGAATCAGCTGTTAGGAACGCCGTAATGTGATGTGGGCGATTTGGGTTCCAAATATATGTACCATATATTACCAATCGTTGCATCTATTTGGTTGCTGTGTTAGAATAAAACCTAGTTACTTGTGCCGGATGGAAACTTAGATTATGTCTGTCAGTTGCTGAAGCCAGAAGAACGGTTAGAAAACCAGGTAAGTTGGTAGGTGGAGATTCAGACAATATTGTGCTTAGTTACTAAGTAAAGGAAGAACTTAGTTCTGTGCCACCAGGAATGATGTAACTATTGTGTAGTCACTTAATAGTGAATTCATTGTGTGGAACAGCGGATTTCTGTGGTAAGGTAAGTTGCTTTGGTGCTATATAGATATATATATATGATGTGACATTGTGTATATATATATTAGGTCATGGCATGTGATACTTCCTGGGGTAATTCCGAACGCCAAATAGCTCGACGCGAGATAACACTGCGTGCCGTCGCGATATAGATATGCGTTCTGAAATCTTGTCTGAGCTATCCTGTTTCTTTCATACCGGCGCTAGTGCGAGTGAATGCTAAGGTGCTGGAAGTATGGAAGGAGGCAAGGATGCTGTATGAGACTGGGGAAATATAGGATATGGGGGATGTGAAAGCAAGTTATGAAAGTATGTGTTGGTAGGCCAAGCCAACGATGAAGTTCAGTCCATGCCAAGGCTACACCACTTGGGGAGGACAGAACTGGAACAGTACCCTTGGAACATGTGGGGAACATGTATTCTCAAGAAGGCTTCTTGACTCTAAGGCAGAGTCTGATAAGAAGAGTTTGCTATGGCAGGGTCAGGTGGTCCCACCAGCAAAAAGGCGTGTGTACATAGTGGATGTGATCATGTCCTATCCCTATATCCCGAGGGATGGTATATTGATCAAGATTATGTTTCTTAATGTACATTGATGATGTTAGGAACGAGTCCAGGGACTCTTTACCTAGTGTTTAGTTCGATTAAATTAGAACAATAACAGTCTGGTATCACTACTGACGTTAGCGACGACTGGTAGATGATTAGGGATAGGTGAGACCTACGATCAGACTCGTCATTCTGATTTCTTGCTCTGTTTGACGGGCTGTTCTGTGAGGCCAGCTGACATTTGCAAACCCATGCTTTACTACTCTCCATATAGAGATAATGCTTTAGTTATATGCATAACTAAGTAGCATGACTGAGGGTTGAGTAGTTATTGGTAGGATGCATGTGGACTAATGTTTGGGCCAGTATACTCTCACCGGTCGCTCTTCCTTTTCAGGAGTTTGCCTGTTGAGGAACCAGTCAACTATAATTGTTGTTGGCAGGAAACCACTTCGTGTGATACAGCGAAGGGTTCAGTTCTTTACTTATCACGCCAAACTCAACCACACCAGGTACCCAATGTGATTCACCATGCGGGAAGTTTGCATCAAGAAATACAACTGCCCTGAAGGTGCACGTGTGGGAAGTGATGGTTTGTGATCGTTTTCAGAAAATAGAAGATACTCTGTTTTTGCCAGGAACATTTCAGAATTTGAGTAATCATGCTCAACGAAAGGAAACACCGGTCCGTATATTATGACGGGGGTTCTGCCTAAACGCAGAAGTAACTGATCTTCAGACACTTGAATGGTTCTTTGGACAGCTCTAGGGGCAGGTCTTGAGAAGAACTACACCAGTTATTGACTTGTGGCAAGTGTAACCCGGTGGAAGGGACTATGGGATTATAGTCCAACCTGAATTGTTTCCGTGAAATAGATGTCTGATTCTATTAATGTACTGTCTCAGTAGGAAGATATAAACTGTGTTCGAGAAGGACTCAGTAACATTTCAACAGCCATATCTGATTCTAAAAGCAGTGTGACTGTAAGAGACCATTGAATTGGTCAGTGACATTTGTTCATCCATGTTCCTGTGATGTGATGAAGGGACCATTGAATTGGTCAGTGACATTTGTTCATCCATGTTCCTGTGATGTGATGAAGGGACCATTGAATTGCTCAATGACAGATCTGTTCTGCAGTGGGACTGTGCTATGAGTGACAGACCATTCGATTGGTCAGTGACTATTTGAGTTCATCGAAGTAACGACTACTTGGAGTCAAGTCCAGGAGGATTGTCTCCCAACCAGTATTGTTCGAGGACTGTATTAACAGTGACTCCGTGGGAGTGATATAGATGCAGTTGGTCCAGTGAAGTGTGGTCCAGCAGTGACTCTATTGTTGTGGATCCACGCTCTGGAGACAGAGTGGTCTCCAAGGTTCTAGTCATCTCACTGGAAGGAAGCCGGGTGAGTGGCGGACCGACTGGACGGGACATCTGCATCCAATCTACTTCTCAACTCGATGAAGACAACTATATCTCTGATTCTGTCTCTACTCTATCTTCTATTTGTGTAAATAGATTCTTCTATCAGGATGTTCATTTCAGTTCTATATTCTCAAGCGTAGAATAAACTTGATGTAAGTTGACTTGCTCTTTGTATAATGATTGAGTGTGGTCTCGGACGATGCCTAAGTGTTCATTGTTCCACAGGTGTAGGTAGTTAGTGGGGGTCTAGAATCTAGAGGGGCTTGTAGACGTAATTAACTAATCTGAGATCAACCACAGAGTAAAAATGTGTATCTGCTTGTCCAACCCCTGGGGCTAGAATACACGGGAGTGCCAGAGACACCTCGGGAGTGGTTCACTCTCACTACTCAAGGTGAACTCGTCACAGCTTGAAAGAGCAGATATTACCACAGTAAACACCCTCCTCAAGCAGAGACGCCTCCGGTGGCTGGGCCACGTATCTCGAATGGAGGATGAATGTATTCCCAAAGATCTCCTATACGGAGAACTAGCCACAGGAAAGAGGCCAACCGGAAGACCCCAAATGCGATATAGGGATGTGTGTAAACAAGATATGAAAACCCTTGGAATGTATCCAGACACGTGGGAAAGAGTTGCAACAGACAGATGCTCCTGGAGAAGAGATGTACAAAACGGATTGGTGCTCTTTGAGCGCAATCTGATTCAACAAACCGAGGATAGGCGGCACAGGATTAAAAACGCAGTCACTTACTGCGGGACTTGCCTCGTCTTACAGATGCGGAAACTGTGACAGGGATTGTCACTTTCGCATTGGACTATACAGTCACCAGCGGTGCTGCCAGGTACCTTCCAAGCGGCACAACTCTATAGTCCTTCAGGACTGAAAGAGGCCTACTGCTGCTATCTCATCACATCCAGGTGATTTACCATTCTTCAGGTTCTTTATTGCTCATGCAATTTCATCTAATGAGGGTTCAAGTTCTGTCTGTGCTGTCGTTGGCTCATTTATCTCATTCATATCCTCACTGTCACTCATATCATACATTCAACTGCAATATTCCTGCCATCTTTCTAGAATTTGCCTAGATTCTGTTAAGGTATTTCCCATCTTGTCACAGATAACATTCAATTGAGGTTGAACATTTCTTGTCAATAACTTCATTTCTTTGAACATTTCGTAATCTCTTCCAGTCTTATGATATTGATCTATTCTGGTACAGCAATCTTGTATATTTTGATTGTTGCCCTTTCTTGTGTTCTTTCTTATTTCTAGAGTTAAATATTTATACTTCATCCTGCTGTTAACGGATTCACCTCCTTTCTGCTTCAGTTCCCTTCGTTGTTTTATTAATTGTATCGTGTCTGATGTAATCCTTGGCTTAAGTTGCGTTTTCTTGGTCGGAATTAAATCTTTGGCTGCAGTTATCAAGATATCTCTAGTTTGTACTGCCAGTTCATCAGATGCCATTTCTTCTTGTACAGACACCAAGACCCCAAAACGATTCCTTACTTCTACAGTGTATGCATCTGGTATTTTTGTGAAATCAAAACGAAGTGGCCTTGGTCCTCGGGTAAGCTTCTTGAGTTTTAATTTCAGATCTGCTTCTAATAACTGATGATCCGTATCGCAGCCTGCACTTCGTACGGTTTTTGCAGATGTTATGCTTGATCTCCATCTTCTTTGTATTAAACTATAATCTACTTGATTTTTGGTAATACTGTCCGGGGACTTCCATGTGAAGAGTCTTCTTGGGTGTTGTTTAAAAAGTGTGTTGGCTATCATTAACTCATTTTCTTTGCAAAATTCAATTAATTTGTCACCTACATCATTTCTATTTCCTAATCCAAATTTTCCTAAAACGTGTCTCTCATTTTCAGCTCTTCCTGTACCTACATTTGCATTAAAATCTCCCAGTATTGTTGCTAACTGGTACTATTAGTGTTGGAACTCTTCGCTGGCTGCTGAGGATGGGGACGGAGCACTAATTGGAATGCCCCGAATGCTGTGATGTCGATTCCTAAATCAATCAATCAATCAATCTCTATGACCAATCTTATTTAATGTGTCTTGCAGTGTGTTGTAAAATCTTCAATTTCGTCCTCCTCTGCTGTTGAAGTAGGTGTATATATCTGTACGAGAGTTGTGTTTTTTGGACGGCCTTTAAGTCTAATAGAGAGGATTCTATCATTAACTGGGGTATATCCCAGTAAAGCTTTTGCAGTTGTTTTATCTAAACAAAATGCCACTCCACTCTGGCCTCCGACGCCTCTACCAGAATGGATAGCATTCATAAATTGATGTAAATAGAAATAATAGGTGTCCCATTTAAACATTAAGTGATTTTTGGTCAGAACCTACAAGAAAACGTTTCTGGTGCTCTAGTGCTAGTTATTTCTCTTGTACCATTGAGAAAACACATCTGTAGTTGATTGTCTCCCTTTAATAAATTACATATTCGTCCACTGAAATACATTGATAAGAATATTTCGTTAGACTGTTTCACTTTACACAAGAAGTCTTGTCTAGTTTTTATTTGTTTGTTAAAGTAAGCTTTAAACATGGAAGCCGAGGTAGTGTCTAAATACGACCTGTGGTCATGAGTTCGAATCTGCACCGGGGCGGATTCACAATTGACCTGAGCTGCCTGGTCGCCCCTGCCTAAAATGGATATCAGGAAATGGTTTGGGAATTAAAGGCGGCAGGTGTGATACTGACCACATCACCCAAAGAGCGCCGATTGGTCGATTCAAAATATTGGTCTGGCGCTATACGCTCATTGCGATCAGAGGCGTATAAAACTGCCATCATCATCATCATCATCATCATCATCATCATCATCATCATCATCATCACCATCGGCGCAGAGGTGTTTCCAAGGCACCAGGACAGGGTTCTATACTGGTCAAGTTCTACTAACGCATCCTCGCCGTGCGCCTTGGGCAACAGGTGCCTTCGGGGCCCTGGCTAAGATCAGTAGAATCGATGATTCCTCCGAAGCCGAAGAGTATCTGCTTGAACGGCGAAGAACCTCCAGTCTGTACACCAATAAGCCAGACATGGGACAAAGGATACTCATGCAAGCCTCAGGTACTTTATGACATCACACTGATGTTGGACAACAGGATGTCTTCATCAGACATACAGGACTTCACGCTGGAGATCATAGCCAATAACCGCAAGATGGCATCATCATCATGTTATTTCGGCGAGCAACATTGGCATGGTTATGATCTTGCTACGGGAACAAAGGAAAAAAAAAACACACAATTCTTGTGTCGTTGTTATTTTAAAAAGTAATATTACTCATCTGTAATATGTACTAGGAGCGTTCATTTGAAATCCGTTCGTGCCGCACCGTGCGTAATTGCGTACGTTGAACATGATCATGTGATAAGTACTGACCAATGAATAAAAGAGTACGCGCTTATCGTCCCATGATGCATAGGTTCTGTTTCTTACCGTTGAGGAAATGGCCGAGTTGATCCAAATTCCGTCCAAAGAAGCTCAAAGAGCGGTGATTCAGTTTCTTTCATTTGAAGGATGTCGACCAGTGGACATTCATCAAAGAATGCAGGCAGCATACGTTAACAAATGTGTGTCGAAGACAACAGTGACAGACTGGGCACGAATGTTTCGAAAAGGACGTCAGGTTACGACAGATCTTCGACGGCCAGGTCAAGCGCATATTGTTGCAACAGAAAAAAACACCATTGCCAGAAATGATGCAGCAGAACAGATGAACCGTTGTCGAAGCATACGTTCGCTAGCGAAAGAATTTAATGTGTCAATTGGGACAATTTACAAGGTGGGCGGGTAGAGGATATGTGGGTGGGTGAGTGTGTGTAGGTTAGAAGATGGTGGGGGATGTTTGTAGGGGTGGGCTCGGGATCTATGAGTAGGCTGGAGGAGATGGGAGATTGTGTGGGTGGGTGCGGAATGTGTGTGTGGATAGGTGCAGAATATGTGAGTTGACGGGGAGATGTGTGTGTGTGTGTGAGAGGTGTGTGTGGGTGGGGAGATGTGTAGGTGTAGTTATGTGGTGGATGGGTGGGGGAATGTATGTGTGTGTGGATTATGTGTGTGGTTGGGTGGGGGAGTTGGAGTGAATGGGGGATGTGTGGGTGGGTGGTGGATGTGTCTCATAACATAGTAATATGCATTGTTTATGTTTACAAAATTCATGTGACAATGTTTTTTCCTATGCACTGTTGATGAAAGAAAGATGAGTGATTTGAAGGGCCGAATGTAAGACGGGCCTGCGCGCCCAATTTGTTACCCTTTGAAAATAAAGTCTGTTTGTTCGTTCGTCTGTTTCGGGTTTCGTCGATTGTTTTCGGAGGGGATTATAGACGGAAACCGAGTTTGACTGTATTTTTAAATGCGCCAAAGGTGTTCACAGGTAATTCTAATAAGGCTCCTTTATCTGGGAAATACTAGAAATGTGATCTACCATTTCAATATACCTAGTTATATTTGTGTTTACTGGTTTTCCAGTGCCTCAATGACAGCAGCCAGTCCCTGTTTTCAATAACATGTTGAATGAAAGATTTGTACGGTAAAGGATAACCCATGTCAGATACTGCCTTTGGAGTGCGAAGTGTTGCAGCATTCACATATTCACGGTGTACCGAGACAGTTTTCTTCCTCACCGCCTTTCCTTCCAAGAATATTCTCAAGACATTCCGAGAAGTGTCTGGTGCCCATTTGTGAAGCTGGGTTGATCACAGAGCCGTGTTGGTCAGAAGAAAGAATTTTGACACTGTCTTGGCAAACCCACATTTAGCCAAATTACGCTGAGAAAAATGTGTGAATGACAACGATAATAATAATGGTATAGGTAGCGATTATGGTAATTATAACAGCGATAACACGATAGTAACGATAACAACGATGATAAAGTGAGCTTTGATGGTAAACAATTAATAACGAGGAATGTGATAACAATAATCGTAACAATACCAACCATCATGACGGTAACAACAATGTTAACGATAACCGCGATGACATAACGATGTAACAGATAAACATCCGATGATCGTGACGATAACATCGATGGTAATACGACTGTACCGATAATAACACAAATGGTAGTTCAAACAACGATGTAGAGATAATAACACAGATAGTTACAACAGCAACGACTGTAGCGATAAGACCGATGGTAACAACCACAACGAGTATACTGATAAGACCTATGGTAGCAACTAACAACGACTGTAGCGATAAGACCTATGGTAGCAACAACAACGACTATACTGATAAGACCTATGGTAGCAACAACAACGACTGTAGCGATAATACACCGACGGTAACGACAGAAAACGAGAGTATCTACAACAACTGTGGCGATAACACCGAGCTATTAACGATAACAACGACTATCACAATAACAGAGAGAAAACTGCTGTAGGATAACCAGCGAGTTTTAATGATATCTAGGCGAGGGGTCATGTGATATTCTGTGAGTTATCAATTCCACGGTTTGTTAGACATCTGTAAATAAGGTAGTCAGTCATTGCTTTCCTTCGTGGCAGCGACCATACTGGTCGGAGATAGTAGTATTCACCCTATAAAGTATAAAGACATCCTCTGCCTACTGTAGCGATCTTGAGACTATAACCAACAATTACCTTAACTATTGCACTCCAGGTCAATGCACCACCTATTAGGGAAGGGGCTGAGTAGTCTCGAGGTATGGTGTCCGCCTCGAGTGCTGGAAGTCTCGGGTTCAAGCCCCGGTGAGGACCGGGATGTGTTTCACGTGGTACTTCTAGTAACAAAATGTCCCCTGGTCTCTAGGTATTGAGATCGGACCTCCATGTGTATTGTTGCGCACGTAAAAAATTCCTTGGCTGTTGGAAATCGAAAAAGAGTAGCTTAACGGCGCTGCCGAGGCAATATTTCGAGTTAAAAATCTACCCAAAGTATGTCAGGATCCTCAGCCGGTGCTACGGAGTTCATGCACTGAGCTGAGATTCTCTGACTCAGGCTTGAGTTAGGAGTAGAAACGGAGCACTTATAGGGTTACAACCCATGTGCCGTGATGTTGATCCGTCGACTAATCTAAACTAAACTAACCTATTAAGTGGATTCATTGTTCATCATCATCAAATGAATTGCCTATAAGCGTGAGCGTTTTATGTTACTCTGCAAGGTAGGCTCATCGGGTACTCCACCTTGCCCAGAGTGACCCACTGGCTAGCGGGGGAAAGGAGGTACCTTACTTCAACATGTGCAGATATGGCAGATCTGGTTTAAACAGGTACAACAACAACGACGACGACGGCGACGACGACGAAGACGACGCGTCGAAAACAACAACAAAAACAGCAACAACAACAACAACGGCAGCAGCAGTAGCAACAGCAGCAGCAGCAACAACAACAACAACAGCAGCAGCAAAAATAACAACAACAGTAGCAACAAAAACAGCAGCAGCAACAACAGCAGCAACAACAACAACAACACCAGCAACAATAACAACAACATCTGCAACAACAACAATAACACCATCAACAACAACAACACCAACAACACCAGCAACAACAACAACAACAACACCAGCAACAACAACAACAACAACAACAACATAGACGACCCAAGAAGAAGACCTAAACATGAATCAGTAACAATGTTATATGTCCTTTACAGGACGTTACCATCAACCTTGGTTTATTTTTCTATACAATTTTATCGTGAGTAGTTTGCCATTGCTTTCTGAACGAAAGTCAACATTGAAGTCCAGCTTAATGCCAGTTTGGAATTTGAACGCCTTACCTCGCCATCAGTGCACCGGAAGTTTTAAGAGCCAGCCCTCTTATCCGTTCGGTCACGTGGACGGTTAATGAATAATTAGTGCATGAATGGAAAATACAACTTTTAGAATTGCTTTATTTCTTAATGTAAAACATAACATCATTATGACATGAACATCAACATCACACAAGTATAAAACATTGAAGCGATATGAAACAACATTAATCTGCAAAAACATATACATCAAATGGGATGTTTTGTCTTGCATATCCTTGTCTGTATTCTTCTCTTGTGTTGTCTTTTCTCTAGTCTTGTTTCTCGCGAGTCTTCTCTTGCATTGTCTTTTTCTCTAGTATAGTCTAGTATTGCCTTTTCTCTAGTCTTGTCTAGAGATATTTTTTTTTCTAGTTTTGTCTTCCTTTTGCGATTTCTTTAGTCTTGTGTTATATAGCATGATTTCCATTGTTTTGTTTTCCTCTAGTTTTGCTTTCGAAACATTTGTATAGTCATGTCTTTTCTTTCTTACTCTTGTCTTTTCCACTGAGTCTTGTCTTCCATGATCTTTTCTCTACTCTTGGCCTTCCATTGTCTTTTCTCTACTCTGTCTTCCGTTGTCTTTCTCTAGTCTTGTCTTCCTTTGTCTTTTATGTAGTCGTATCTTCCATTGTCTTTTATGTAGTCGTGTCTTCCATTTACCTTTCTCAAATCTTGTCTTCATTGACCTTTCTCAACTCTTGTCTTCCATTGACCTTTCTCTAGTCTTGTCTTCAATTGTCGTTTCTCTAGTCTTGTCTTCCATTGACCTTTCTTTAGTCTTGTCTTTGATTGTCTTTTCTCTAGTCTTGTCTTCCCATAACTTTTAGATAGTCTTGTCAGCTGTGGAACAATCTTCCACATGAAATAAAAGACATCATCAATCCCTATACATATAATCGCAAATCATTTGAACACTATCTCAGTACGGATGACCTTCCCCCTTAATAATAGAAGTAATAATATAATACAACCCTGGTATAACAGCCAGTCCCCTTTTGGTAGGCCAGTATATTCCACGTAGCTAATAAATACCACACCAGTTATTACTATTACTGAGTCGTGTAGTATTTATTTTTAATTTTTCCACATGCCTTTATAATGCATATCTTTTATATTGTTGCTGTTTTCAGTTAGCCTTGAATGATGTGTGAATGGTATAATGTATGAAAGAGACTGATAAAAGGGCAGAATGTTAGACGGGCCTGCGTGCCCAATTCTTAACCCTTTCAAAATAAAGTTTTGTTGTTGTTGTTGATGTTGTTGTCTTTTCTGTAGTCTTGTCTTGCCATGTAATGTCTGTAGTGTTGTCTTGCCATTTTTTCTCTAGTCTGCGTAGGTAACTTACGGGGTATGTGAGCCGGTCGCTCAGAAAGCAATGGCAAACTACTGAGCGTAATCTTGCCAAGAAATCAACAATCAGCGAAAGATGCTGATGTTGACAGCGATGTCCTGTAAAGGATATGCGAACAACAACAATAAAGTCTTGGAATGCCATGAGTTGACTGATCCATCCGCCAAAGATGAAGCTAACTACGACGTTTTCCTCAGATCGGTAAGTACAAGTAAAGAACCCTCGATCATGTTTTAGGCTGAGCTTCGGCCATTAAAAAAAATGCTCCGCATCAATGTGGATTCAAACACACGTACAGCAGGCCAGCAGACATGCATGCTAGCCACAGCGCTACCACCACTCTGCAAGGTACTGCGTGCAAGTGACACACATTGATCTTCAGAGATAAAGCGACGAAGAGTAGACGGAAGACTCTCCGTGTAAAATTGAAACTAGACAGCTCGCCCTCAACAGACTGTTTATATGTTCAAAGCAATGTATTCCCTTGGTGGATTTAAACACAGAAGCCACATCCAATAGGTTGCACGGTTCGTTGCCTGGCATATTTCTCTGCATCTCATCAGTTGCATACTCAATCAATCAATCATGTGCCATGCCGGAAAGCGTAGGCGGTCATGACTCGCCATTTCACTCGATCACCAGTGTCGTGAATCAGCTCAGTGTTCCTGTCTCGTCCATGCCATGTGGCAAAGCCATCCAGGTACTTTCCTCTCGGTCTGTTCCCTTCGATCTTGCCAGTTGTCACCAAGTTCTCCAATCAATTTCTTCTCATAACATGTCCAAAAAATTTTGACTGTCTACGTCTAATTTCTCTAATCAGTTTACGATTTTCATTTGTCTCCTGTAGTACTTGGTCATTGGTTTTTCTGTCTGTCCATGGTATTCTTTGCATTTTCCTCAGAAACCACATTTCTGCAGCCATCAGATGTTTTTCAGCTTGACTGCTCATTGTCCAAGTTTCACATCCATACAAAAGAACAGGCTCTATGTATCCCCTCAACACTCTTTTTCTCGTTTCAATTGACATCTTTTTATTGGTCAGAATGTTTTTCATCTTGCTAAAGGCTACTTTCGCCATGGCGATTCTTGTTCTAATCTCTTCAAGGCATCTCCCATCAGATGTTATGACTGTTCCAAGTTAATTGTACCGATTCACTTGTTGAAGAATATTTCCATTTACTTGTATATTACATTGTGGCACTTCTTCCTTTCTAGTGACGACAATAACCTGAGTCTTTTTACAATTTAATTCTAACCCCAGTTGCTCACTGTGTACAACAATCGCATCTACTAATTGTTGCAGGTCCTGCGCATTGTCTCCAATTAATACTTTATCATCTGCATATCTAATGTTATTGATATTTCGTCCTCCAATGCTGATTCCATTTATATCCTCTACATTTCTGAAAATATTTTCACTGTATAGGGAAAAAGATCTGGAGACATCACACATCCCTGCCTAACACCTCTCTTAATTGGCTGATACTGTCCCGCTTTATTATCAATCCTTATTGCAGCTTGTTGTTTCCAATATATGTTTTTTATAAGTCTAATGTCTTTCCATCAATTTGTAGATCTGCAATCATATCCACCATGTTGACATGTCTAACTCTATCAAAAGCCTTTGTGTAGTCAATAAAGCAAAGATGTATATCCTTGTTTACTTCTATAGCACGTTCAATAACTGTTCGCAGCATATACACAGCATTTACTGTGCCCTTTCTTTCTACAAACCCACATTGTTCTTCCCCTATTTCAGGTTGTATCTTCTTCCTCACTCTTTGCATGATAATTCTTAGCAAAATCTTTGTGATGTTACTCATTATACTAATTGTTCTATGTTGATCACATTCCAAGGTTCCTGATTTCTTTGGGATTGCAATAAATACAGAGTTACATAATTCAGGATATATCTCCAGTATCATATAATGTGTTCAGCAGTCTGGTGACTTGCTCTAGTCCAAATTTTTCTAAAGCTTTAATCATTTCTGTTGTGATGTTATCTGCACCGGGGGCCTTGCCAGCTTTCATATGCTTAAGAACATTTCGAACCTCCATCTCCAAAATTGGCGGTCCTTCATTATTAAATCTAATATCATACTGTTCGTCTCTGTTATCATCATAAAGGTGTTTCACATAATCTGTCGATACATGTAGAATCTGGTCGTTTTCTATTATGATTTTGCCATCTTTAGTTTTTAGACACCCTGTTGATGTACTTGTTCTTTTATTAGTAAGTTCCTGAATTCTTTTGTGCTCTAATTTGGTATTTTGACTGTTGTGTTGGTTTTCAATTTCTAAGCACTTTTCCTCAAGCCATGATTCTTTTGCCTCCTTACATAATATTCTGACTTGTCTGTGAATTTCTTCATATTTGACAGAATTATTTTTGTTGAGTCTTCTTGTTTCCATGAGGTGTCAAATGTCTTCAGTCATCCATTTCTTACGACCCACCTTCTTTAATTTTGGAATAGTTGTTTCTGCAGCCACATTGATTGCATTCTTCAACGTTTCCCATTGATCATCCACATCCTGGAATAATATCTATAGATCAAACAATATTTCAAATCTGTTCTGTACTTCTATGTTGAATTGTTTTGTATTTCCTTGTCATTTCTCAGTGTACACAAATAATATTTAGCGTTTCCTATTATATACTTGACTTTCTTCAACTTTATCCTCAATGTTCCTGTGAGTAATCTTTGGTCACTATAAAAGTCAGCATTGGGAACTGTTTTTGCTACTGTTTCTAAATCTTCTGCTAATGAGAATGTAGTCAATCTGGTTTCTAATCCTGCTATCAGGACTCCTCCATGTCCATAATCTTCTAGTGTGTTGCTTAAACCAGGTGTTTCCTACAATCATTTCCTGTTCTTTTGCCCACTCCACGAGTCTGTATCCTCTTTCCTTGATTTCCTACTTTTGCATTGAAGTCTCCTATTATGATGTATATTTCTGAATTTTTACATTTCTTTAAGGCAGACTCTATGTCATTATAAAATTCTTCTACACTATCTTCACTGGATTCTCCTGTTGGGGCATATACTTGAATAATATTTATGCTAAAAGGTCTGCCACTTAATTTAACTAGTAGACCTCTGTCCGACACGGCCCAATATCCTTGAAAATATTTTGATGTTTTCCGGTCCAAAATAATTGCCACTCCCCTATGACGATCTTCACCTCCAGAATAAATAATCTTGAAATCTTCATCTATCTTGATGCCTGATCCTGTCCATCTCGTTTCGCACATACCTAAAATATTATTGTATTAATTATAAAGGTGCATACTGCAGAGTTATAAATCACATGAAGTGAATAAATGAACAATAATTTGGCTGAAACACTTAAAACACATAGTTACAGATATTGTTCGAACGTGGAACATCAGTTATTCCCACGGTAATAGCAAATTCATATTGTCAGGTCTTAGTCAGATATGACTGAGCTACCGTATGACAGTAGACGGTACTACCTGCTTTCTGTCAGCGCCGAATGTTGGGCGGCGCTTACCAAACCCGACACCCCACATTGTGCCAACGGCTTCGGGCGGAAGAGCGCAATTGGGAGGGTACTAGCCTTATCCTGGTGCGAGGAAATGCAACCCAAAGACAAAATAAGTCATGGCAGGGCAGACCAGGCCCTAAGCCTTGGTTGGCAGCTGGTCTAGGATCGAAGCTCCGACAGGCGGACAGTTAGAGCATTGCTTTGCTGATCCGGCAGCTTCTGCAGCTTGTCTTGTTCCAGATTATAGGTGTCAACTTTCCTCTGGAGTGAACTAGGCAGGCCGAGAGAGGGATCATGCTGCATGGGCAACACATGGTTTCTTTATTTTAGCCCAGGCTTTGTGCTATGGAGAGGCAATAACTCCATCCCTGGTCTTAACCGGTCTCGGAATCAAAGCGAGAGGCAACTGTTACGGGTTATAAGTCCTTGTCAGTTGGCGTAGACATGGGGCGCCACGCGTTGCCTCTGACGGTGGGAGACACCTACAGGTATCACTGATCAGCTACTGCCCGCCTCAAGCTGGGCAGCCCCCAGCCAATTGGGTGCTGATCCGCCACAGCCTGCCTGCTTCAATGGGTGCTTGGGGCTAGGACAAAATCTGAATCGCAGGCTGTAAAACCAATGCACCAGGTACTAATAAAAAGAATAGAAACCTCAAGCTACGGCTTGCAACCTGGAACGTGAGAACCATGTGTCCAGGATTTTCCACTGACTTGACAAATATTGACGATGTGAGAAAAAACGGCTGTGATTGATGCTGAACTCAATCGTCTTAACATTGATATTGCTGGCCTGCAGGAGACTCGCCTCCCTGAGGAAGGGTCACTCAGGGAAAACAATTACACCTTTTTTTGGAAGGGAAGAGGGCAGGCAGAAAAAAGGCAACATGGTGTGGGCTTTGCAGTGAAGAATTTCGCTACTGGGAATGATTGATATCCCAGCTGGAGGTAATGAAAGATTATTATCACTGCGCTTGGCAACCTCTTGTGGATTTGCCACCATTCTCACTGCATATGCACCGACACTCGCTTCCTCTGATGATGTGAAGGATACGTTCTATGAGCAGCTAGACTCTGCGATCAAGGCAGTTCCAAAATCCGACTACATTTATATGCTCGGTGATTTCAATGCTCGTGTGGGCAAGGACTCGAGTTCATGGCCAGTGTGCCTTGGAAAATACAACATCGGTCGCATGAATGATAATGGGCAAAGGCTGCTGGAGCATTGCACTAGAAATGACCTATGTATTACAAACTCCTTTTTTAAAACAAAAGAGATGCATAAGGTCACATGGAAACATCCAAGATCCAGCCATTGGCATCAGCTGGACTTCATTATCACACGGAGACAACATCTGAACCATACATCATTAACTCGAAGTTACCACAGTGCTGACTGTGATACAGATCATTCTTTGGTTGTTGCAAGGGTTAGACTGAGACCAAAGAGAATCTACACAGCTAAACACAAGTCTAGCCCCAGGATTAATATTACTAACACTCACGATCCTGGAAAGTGCTTTGAATTTCAACAGCAACTTGAAGACGCTTTCAATGATACATCAGAAAATTGTATAGTAAATGATAAATGGAGTAAACTTAAGGAAACTATTTATAAAACAGCGGTAGGGGTTTACGGCACTGTGGATCATAAGAGGCAGGACTGGTTTGCGGCAAACAGCCAGATTCTGCAGCCCTTGATTGATAAAAAGAAGATAGCTCTCTTAAGAAACAAGGAAAGACCAACGCGTAACACTCTGAGTGAGCTGAAGCAAGCAGAGGAAGGATGTACAAAAGGCTGCCAGGCAGTGTGCGAATGACTATTGGATCAAGTTATGTGAGTCCATTCAAATCGCAAGTGATAAGGGAAACATCAGAAGCATGTATGAAGGGATAAAGAAAGCCTGTGGTCCAATGATCAAAAGAAGTGCACCGCTGAAAACCTTGACTGGAGAAATCATCACTGATAAGAAACAGCAGATGGATAGATGGGTCGAGCACTATTTAGAGCTTTACTCAAGTGAGACCAAGCTAGCGGATGATGCCCTCAACGCCATAGAGGCCCTGCCAACTCTTGACCACCTGGACACACTTCCCACTATAACAGAAGTTAAGTGTGCTATAAATGAGCTTGCATCTGGCAAGGCTCCAGGTAAGGATGGGATTCCAATAGAGGTTATCAGGAGTGGGCAAGACACACTCGCTCTACAGATCCACCAGCTAATAGAGCTATGCTGGCGAGAAGGACAAGTCCCACAGGATTTCAAAGATTCAAACATCATAACGCTGTACAAGAACAAGGGAGATCGGAGCGACTGTAACAACTATAGGGGTATCTCACTTCTGTGTATTGTTGGGAAAGTATTTGCCAGAATTGTCCTGCACAGACTTCAAGTCCTGGGAGATCAAGTCTACCCCGAATCACAGTGCGGCTTCCGTCAGAACCGGTCTACCATTGATATGATATTCTCATTGCGACAGATGCAAGAAAAATGCCGGGAACAAAATCAGCCACTGTTTATTGCCTTCATCGACCTCACAAAGGCATTCGATTTGGTCAGTCGTGAGGGTCTGTTCAAAGCACTAAAGAAGATTGGCTGCCCACCAACTCTTCTGTCCATTGTGGAATCGTTCCACACAGGCATGAAGGGTATAATCAAGTTTGATGGCTCAACTTCAGAAGAGTTTGAAATCAAGAGTGGAGTTAAGCAAGGCTGTGTGCTAGCCCCCACCCTCTTTGGGATATACTTTTCACTTCTACTGAAATATGCCTTTCGTGATCAGGATGATGGTATATACATTCACTCACGCTCAGATGGTGGCCTCTATAATGCTCAGAGATTGAAGGCCAAGACCAAAATTAGCAGGGTACTAATCAGAGAGTTGCTTTTTGCGGATGATGCTGCGATTACGACCCACTCTGAGGAAGAATTACAACATCTACTATCTGCATTCTCCAATGCTTGTTCTGAATTTGGTTTAACAATTAACAAAAAGAAGACACAGATTATGTCACAAGGTGCACATGGTGTACCATCAATCTTTATTGACGACGCCGAACTGGAGATAGTAGACCATTTTACATATCTAGGATCAGAGGTAAATAGCAAATTATCCCTCGATCAGGAAATCAACATCAGGATTGGCAAGGCAGCAACAACAATGAACATGTTAGCAAAAAGAGTCTGGGAGAACAGGAAGCTTACTGCCAAAACAAAAGTCCTCGTCTACCAAGCCTGTGTCCTTAGTACTCTTCTTTATGGCAGTGAAACCTGGACAACTTACTCACGCCAAGAGAAACGTTTAAACAGCTTTCATATGCGGTGTCTGCGAAGAATACTTGGTATTAAGTGGCAAGACAAAATCACAAATACTGAAGTATTGGAAAGATCAGGTTGTGTGGCGGTGTATTCCATGCTCAGTCTTCGTAGACTTAGATGGATAGGACACGTTAGGAGGATGGATGATGGTAGAATACTAAAGGACATCTTTTTTGGTGAATTACAGACGGGTAGGAGATCTCAGGGTCGGCCTCTACTACGATACAAAGATGTGTGTAAGCGGGACATGATTGATACAGGCATTGATAATGCACATTGGGAGCACGTCGCCGCTGAACGTGTTGCATGGAGGGCAACTATCAGAAACGGAATAAAGACAAAGGAGAAAATGATTGCAGATAAAGCACACACAGAGCGTGAGAGACGTAAGATGGTGCAAAATGGTGGAATGACCATGTTTTCACATGCACCTACTGTGGGCAAACATTTGCAACAAGAATTGGCCTTACCAGCCACACTCGCCACCACCATGGATCGTAGTTATTAAGCCTTTTTAAAGCACAATGTACCAAACTATCTTCTGTCAAGACGGAAAGGTGCCAATGAATAGCAAATTCAAAATGAAATAGTTCCGTTTGCACAACAGTTAAGAGGAACGAGTCAAAATAATAACTCAGTTGCCGGTAATTTGACTGATTGATTGATTGATTTAGGAACCGATATTCACAGCATTCGGGGCATTCCCATAAGTGCTCCGTCGCCATCATCAGCAGCCAGCGAAGAGTTCCAACACTAATAGTACCAGTAGAAATCTGATTATATGTCCGTCTTGCTTTTCCTCTGAGCGTCGAGCGTCGACTAGATTCCCTCGTCACTCTTCGCTGTCTCATTCTTGCCAGATCATGGTGATCCATTTGCTCCTCCGAGGTGTACACGTGCTCCCACAAGGCCGCAACCACGTGTGCCTTATCATGCATCAATACTCCACCAAGTTTTGCAGAGCCAGCCAATCTGTCCGCCTGTTCATTCCCCAGTACACCGGCATGCCCAGGAGAACAGATCCAGGCGATGCTTGCCACCCGTGACCTCCGAAGCGAAGCAAGCCACTCTGCCCGAAGCTTGCCTTTCCTAACCTTCCTGCCTAAGAAGTAATTTAAATCTTCCTGCCGGTAATTTAAACAGCGTTAAAAATATTTATTTTTCGTAAGCTTAACGGGAACGCTGCCGCAAACTTGCATTTTCTGTTTAAAAAAAAAATAAAATTGTCATCCGTCAAGTTGTTTGATGATTTGTTGACGATGTTCAAGTTTAACGTAAGGGTTAAACAAAGCGGAGTTTCTTCTTCAGGTGTGCTTTGAGGGAACCAATACCGCATTCGCCTGTCGCTCGTCTCGGATGATGATTGACTCGGCGTTTCTGTGTGCGACGCTAATGAAAATCTCTGATGTCGCAAAAGCGAGGCTGTTATAGCGACATACTCTTCCCACTGTTAAACAAACACATAATAACTAAGTGATAATTATAATATAGAATGGATGAACACAATTTAGATTATAAATGGCACCGACATCATAGTTACTCACTGAGTTGGCTTCTTATGCGTCTCTTATTGTGTTTTAAACTCGGCCTTCATCTTCTTTTGTCTTTTGTTTGTCCTCAGTTTGGTCCATAGATCTTAACCAACTAGCCCCAAGCCGTCCTATCGTTAATTATGCCATGCAGCTCCTTCCATGTTGTCAGGGAGATACTCTTAAGCCAGCCTGGTTTGCTCGCTTTTGCTAGATTTCTTTCTGCTGGCGAGTCGAATCCATGACCGCAATTTACTGATGGCGCTATTTGCGTGCTCCGTGTTTTAATTGGCTAACGACATCTACGGCATGATTAATTATCTTCTAAATACTTTGCCATCAAATCTTGATTGCTTGTCTACGTTTGCTAACCACTCGCTCTCTGCAACATTCGCGCTAAACTCACAAGTTCAACTAAAGAGCATAACAGAAGTCCACGCTGTTTTCATTATGTATTTCACAGCTTCATATTTACGACAGTATACACTTGCATCTAATCACACAGTTATTCGCAACTAAAATATGAACAGATGCTATCACTCAAAACTAAAATATAATATACAAACGGCACTCGGCTTGTGCCATTCTAGCACTCGTTTTGACACGTCCGACCTGGACCCTGTCTCCACTAGTAATTCCCTGTTTAACACGAGGATTGTCTTTGAATATGACCTTTCGAGTTCAATCCCTTGCGGAAAGAGCTCTTTTCTTAGAACAAAACCAATCGTCGTTGTCCTCCGCGGGGCGCGGCGTTCCCATTGGTGACTCTGGATAACGTTGTGCTGATCGCATGGTCGTACATACCGGCGACGCATCTGTTAAATGTCTGCTCTACCAAATGTACATGGTACGTGACATGCCTACCATGTTTGTAACGGGTAACGGGGAATCAGGATTCGATTCCGGAGAGGGAGCATGAGAAACGGCTACCACATCCAAGGAAGGCAGCAGGCGCGCAAATTACCCACTCCCGGCACTGGGAGGTAGTGACGAACAATAACAATACGGGACTCTATCGAAGCCCCGTAACTGGAATGAGTACACTTCAAACCCTTTAACTAGGATCTATTGGAGGCCAAGTCTGGTGCCAAAAGCCGCGGTAATTTCAGCTCCAATAGCGCATATTAACGTTGCTGCAGTTAAAAAGCTAGTAGTTGGATCTCAGGTGCAGGCGGTCGGTCCGGCTGGTTATGTTCACTGCCCGTTGTTCCTGCCCTACCGTCTGCCGGCTCTCTCCTGTAGGTGCTCTTCGCTGAGCGCATTTACTTTGAAAAATTTAGAGAGTTCAAAGCAGGTCTCATCTGCCTGAATAATGGAATATGACCTCGGTTCTATTTTGTTAGTTTGTTGCAACTGGAAGTAATAATTACCATAACATAGCGATAATCGTCCGTAGGTCGCACTCATTCAGCTGCAGGGACCAAGAGGTGGGTCCAGAAACGTAAAGGAAGAACCGGCTTCCGATTAGAGTGCGGCGCCGTGAAAGGGGCAGGAGGAAGGAACACGGCAACGGAGACGAATGGAGGCGATAGAGGGCGTGGTGGAGGATGAAGCTGGCTCCCCACGACCACACGTGCTACAGGGCAAGCACAGGCTGCACGGACTCTCCTCGCCGAGGGAGGGAGGGCTTGAGAGTGGATATGGTAACAGCGAAGGGACAAGCACAACAACAGGGATAACTAATGTGACCAAATATCTCCAAGTCAGGGGGATGACGCCCGGAGTCATGTCCCGAATGGGACCGCCCCAGAGAGTATCAAGAGTATAACGGTCCGAAATACTTGGAGAAGGGCGTACATTTATTACGATCAGACACCCCCTGCCTTGTTTGCTCCGCAGCGGAGTTTTTTTTTAACGACAAACAGTGACAAACGGCGACATTCGTATTGCGGCGTTAAAGGTGAAATTCTTGGATCGCCGTAAGACAATCTACTGCGAAAACATTTGTAAAGAATGTTTTCATTAATCAAGAACGAAAGTCAGAGTCGCGAAGACGATCAGATACCGTCGTAGTTCTGACCATAACCAATACCGACTAACAACCCCAGTGGGGTTGAAACGAAACTGAAACAAAATGGAATATACCTTGGCTAGCAAACCCATTGCGTATAAAGTCCGAATTATTTTCAATGTGCCACTGCATGCTTGGTCCAGACTCTTTTTTACTACGGCTCTACAAGATGAGGGATATGGCTGCACGCCTCTATGTCAATATCCCCCAGTTGTGAGGTCCTGGTCGATACTCATCCCCTGCTGCATGGAGGTGAGATGCTGAGCCAGCAGCATCTGCAGCCTATCTTGTGCCTTACGTCTGTAAAGACGGCAAGTGCCACTACTGTGTGGGCATTAATGGTGAAAAAGCGTCCTAGTCAGTATCTAAAGTTCATTGAGTGAGCGTTATCAAAGATGGAAAAGCGTCCCATTGGCACGAAATGAAATATTGCTTGGCTAGCAAATCCATTACGTTGAAGTCCGAAGCGAAATCTTGCTGTATGGAGGTCGTCTGCATACTGGTTCCTCCTGGTCTTCGGAGAAGCAGCCTGTGGTGAACGGGAGGCCCAATATACGGAAGTGAGGCTAAGCAGCCTTATGAAGGACGAGACGATTCCTTGGGTGAGCCCAGTACCAGAGCGCTATGTGTTAGCTCTGCAATTATGGAAGCCTCCTTGGATGGCGGGGAATGCCCATGGTCTATCCGGGCCTTCCCTTTAGGGTTTGTCCTGGATGTCTTCGGCCGTTTTAACTTAATCAGCTGGGATGTAGATGACACCGCAAAAGTGAGAGTCCAATGTCCGTCTTAGAGTGCAAGTGGAATGTCCCTCGAAACACCTGGGAAGTTTAACTCAGTCAACAAAAGTCAGCAGACGTCGGATGTGTCAGCCTAAAGGCATAAATAAAGCAGCTCTGCTGTAAACAGGCACAATGCAATTACGTCTGGGGGAAAAAAAACCACTACCGTTGAACGCAGTCATCCGAATGACACATAGGAACGTGGGGACCTGATGGTGTGGCTCTGGTACTTGGGGAAACAGAAAGCCCTTATTTAAAAAAACAACAAAACTCGATTAAAGAAAAGTTATTTTAAAACATTTAAAAAGAAAACACATTTAAAGGAACACGTGTAACTAAAATGGTGGAAAGGGACATAACACTATATGACAGTTATTCTTTAAAGGGACATTACTTAAATCACCTTTAGTGTGTTATGTGATTTAAATGACTTAGTATTTATAATAATCTTTCATAAAGTTTTAAATAAAATTGGCTATAAGTATGTAAACTTTAAATGACATTGTAACAATTTTAGGTCATTTTTAAAATTTGTGTAAAAATCAGGGCTTTATTTTATACACATAAGAATTTAATAACGCATGTTCTTAATCCTCCTCTATGCTACATTAAATGTTTTGTGCTTTCACGGAAATAATGGACTATAATCTTGGCAACAAACACTTTTTGTCAGGCCTGTCAAAGGCCAAACACTCTTAATATCACCTCTTGGACCCCGTGGCTAGTTTTCTTTTACAGTACACCGCTGTTGATTTCTTGACAAGATTACGCTCAGTAGTTTGCCATTGCTTTTTGAGCGACCGGCTCACATACCCCGTAAGTTACCGACGCGGAGAGAACCGCTACTTATTCTCGCGCACGTCACGTTACTCACGAGAGTATACGGAATTACGGAGAAATTCGTGCAAAGCCTAGACCAGGGAGACTGGCCTTGGCTAAAGTAGAAGTGTAGAATCTGCACTTGATCTTTCCAGCGCCACATGCAGTGGCGGTCATCCAAATGACATAGTAACGTGGGACCTTAATGGACGTCTCTGACCCACTTTCGAACACCGACCCCTGTGAAAAATAAAGATTCTTAATTTTCAGCACTTTTGATTGTTTCACGACATCTCTCTCTCTCTCTCTCTTCTCTCTCTCTCTCTCTCTCTCTCCTCCTCTCTCTCTCTCTATCTGTCTCTCTCTCTCTCACTCTCTCTCTGTCTCTCTCTCTCTGTCTCTCTCTGTCTCTCTCTCTCTCTCTCTCTCTGTCTCTCTCTCTCACTCTCTCTCTTCTGTCTCTCTCTGTCTCTCTCTCTCTGTCTCTCTCTCTGTCTCTCTCTCTGTCTCTCTCTCTGTCTCTCTCTCTGTCTCTCTCTCTGTCTCTCTCTCTGTCTCTCTCTCTGTCTCTCTCTGTCTCTCTCTGTCTCTCTCTCTGTCTCTCTCTCTGCTCTCTCTCTGTCTCTCTCTCTCTGTCTCTCTCTGTCTCTCTCTCTGTCTCTCTCTCTCTGTCACTCTCTCTCTGTCTCTCTCTCTGTCTGTCTCTCTCTGTCTGTCTCTCTCTGTCTCTCTCTGTCTCTCTCTCTCTCTCTCTCTCAAGACACACCTACTTGTTTCAATCTAATTGGTAAAATGGGAGACTTGTTGAGTGATAGTGTGAATTGTTTAAACTGTATGAAATCTAGTTTTAGAGAAACCTTTTTTTTTTAAAACAAACATAAGGGCTAGCTGTTCCCACAACGCCAGAACCGCCCCGTCAGGTCCCCACGTCCCTGTGTGTCATTCGGATGACTGCCTCTGTTGGTGGCCCTGGCAAGATCAAGTGTAGATACCATACTTTGATCTTAGCCACAAGACCAAGAAAGGATTGCATTCATAAATTGATGTTAATAGAAATAATAGCTGTCCCATTCAAACATTACATGATTCTTGTCAGAACCCACAGGCAAACGTTTCTAGTGCTCTAGTGCGAGTTATTTCTCTTGTAAAATTGAGATAACACATCTGTATTCGAGTGTCTCACTTTAATAAATTACATTTGCGTCCACTGAAATACATTGACAGGAATATTTCCTTAGACTGTTTCACTTTACACAAGAAGTTTTATCTTTCTTTTTCTTTCTTATAAAGTAATCTTTAAACATGGAAGCCACGGTAGCGTAATGTCTTCACGCCCACCTGTGGTTAAGAGTTCCAATCTGCACCGGGTCGGATGTTTACAATTGACCTGAGCTGCCAGGTCGTCCCTGCCTAAAATGGATATCCGGAAATGGCTTGGGGATTAAAGGCAGCAGGTGTGATACTGACCACATCACCCAAAGAGCGCCGATTGGTCGATTCACATTATGGGCCTGGCTCCATACGGCCATTGTGTCTCAAGGCGTGTAAAACTGTCATTCTATTATTATTATTATTATTATTATTATTATTATTAGTTTTATTTTGGCCGGTACCTCTGGCTAGGGCGTTAACGACGTTGATCGTAATCCCGTATATTCAAGTAAGGAAAACAGCTGCGCGAGATTCGGCAGCGGATCGCGCCGCGCTGGTAACGTATGGAGGTGTGTGAGTAGGTCGTTCAGAAAGCAATGGCAAACTACTTAACGTAAATACTTACCTAGGGCATCAACAGGAGCTGAAAATGCTGGTGTTGACTGCAACGTCCTATAAGGAATATGCAACATTTAAAAAAATAGTTTTATTATACTGTAATGTTATTTCCGCGAGCAACATTGGCATGATTAGGAACTTGCTACCAGATCAAATAAACAAAACCACCATTTAACAACAAAATAATTCAGAGAACTTCTTGTTTTTTGAGAGACAATGGCTACGGTCATTGACCATTATGGTCACTGCTAAGAAGGAAAGTAATGGCAAACTACCTTCTTTACAGATGCCAAGAAAGTTATATTTTGCGATGTCATCGAAAATCAGAGAAACGGCGTAAATGGGTGCTTTGAAGTAATGTAAAAATTCAGAAATAAACATCATAATGGGTGACTGTTGAGTTGAGTTGAGTTGAGTTTAGAACCGACATCACTGCACTCAGGACATTCCCAAACGTGATCCGCCCCTCGTTCAACAGCCAGCGAAGAGTCACACTACTAATCGTTCCCACCGCTATCTGATTAAGAGTTTTCCTGATCTTCCCTCTTAGTTTAGAGATTCTTCCAGAACCCCTGCCGACCCCCCGCAATCTAATTCTTTCCACATATGGGTTCTCAATCTATTCCTCCGCCTTCTCCACCTGGTCCCACAAGCGCACGACCACCTCCCCCTTGTCCATAGGCAATCTGCCACCAAGAGGTCAATTCCCTGCTAGCCTATTAGCCTGTTCATTCCCCTGCATTCTCGCATGGCAGGGCAAAATATCCATACAATTCTCACAATCTGTGACGTCTGAGAGCGACAAGAGCCATTCCACGAAAGCATTCCTGTCTCCATCTTACTAAGCATACTCTTTGAATCCGTAATGAATACTAACGTGTGTTGCTGTAGTCTCCTCTAGCCAACGGAATGCCGCTGTTACTGCCTTCCACCTCCATCCTCATACTGGAGGTCGTAGTCTCATATGCCAGACTCTCCTTTTTCAAGACTTCGTCCATTAGCCTTTGCAATAAAGCCCCAACCACTACGTCTGTTTCTCACCACTGACCCATCGGTGTAGATGACTATGTCACCTTGAGTGTGGTTTACTCTGGATCAGCTGTTGCACTTCAAACTCAGTGCGTCCGCTGCCCATTCTCTGCACTCACGACCCAGTGGTATTATTACATTGTGCCAGTCCGTCATGTCTTCCGGAACTTCAACCCACTCTCTTCCACGATTGATGGTCTCTAGATCACACGCCGACGTATAGAAAGTTCTGCCTGTGCCATCCAGGACCTGCCTCGTCTTAGTCTAGGACCCTTGACCATATCATGGCTGCATGCAGCGGGTGATCCTATACGCAGCAACTCGCAGGTACCATTTGCCCTGAAGGACCCTATGCCTATCCATAATTGTTGTAGCGCCAGGATATGCCTCATACAGAAAGACATGTTAGTCAGTTTAAAATTACCATGGTAGACAATCGAGATTACTGTGCGAATATGTGTATAGTTCAGCTTGAGGAGTTATCCAGTTATTTCACTTTATGTTGTGTGATTTCTGCAGTATGTACCTAGACGAGATGCAGCGAAATATGCCAGGCAAATGATCGTGCAATCTATTGTTTGTGTCTCGTTATTCAAAAACAACGATATTAACGACAACAGTGACTGTAGCGATAACACCGATATTAGCGACAGACAAAGATGGTAACTACAACATGACTGTAGAGAAAATAACAACGATCGGTAGTAACAACAACGACTGTAGCGATAATAACACCGATGTAGCGACAACACCAAATGTAGCGAAATACACCGTGGTAGCGACAATCACCAAATGTAACCATAGGGACGATGGTATCGACAAACAACGACTGTAGCGACAAAACGCGACGTGTAGCCGAGGAAATCAACAATGTAAGGAAACAATAACGACTCAGCGTAAAAACCAAATGGTAGCAAAAATATCGATTGAGAACAAAAAACAACGACTGTAGCGATACAACATCATGTGGCGACAACTACGACTTTACAGCGAAAATAAAACCGAAAGTAACGACAACACAAGAGTACAGAAAACAACACGATAGTCTCGACAACAACGATGGTAACTTACAACAACGAATGTAGCGACAAACCGAGTAGGTAAACTCGATAACCGCGATGGTACGATAACAGCGATAAGAAATGCTGCAGTGTACTGGTAACAGGCGAGTATTAAATGATATCTGGGTCAGGGTCATGTGATATTCTGTGAGTTATCGGTTCACGGTGTGCTATACATATGCAAATAAGTTAGTCAGTCATTGCTTTCCTTCTTGGCCTCGACCATACAGGTCGGGGATAGTAGGTATTCACCCTATAAAGAAATCCTCTGCCTACTGTAGGGAACTTGAGACTATAACCAACAACTACCTGTCGGTTGAACTCCAGCTCAATTTACCACCTATAAAGTGATTTCATGTTCATCATCATCACATGAATTGCCCATAAGTTTGGGCTTTTCATGCTGCCCTGCTAGGTAGGCTTATGGTGTTCTCCATCTTGCTCAAAGGTGATCCATAGGCTAGCGGGGGAAAGGGTGTTAAAAAATTTAGTTGCATGTCCTTCACAGGACGTAGCAGCCAACCCCAGTATTTTCGCTGTTCCTGATTTCTGGGCAAATTTTACGTTCAGTAGTTTGCCATTGCTTTCTGAACGACAGGCACCTATACCTTTTTCGAAAATACCAGCACCGATGTGTTTCCAACCCGGGTATACGGGCTCACAAACCGCGTTCGCAAACCCTTAGCCACGGAGCCGGTAAGGGTGTACCTAACATCAAAATGTGCAGATATCGCAGCCCTGAGTTAAACAGGTGCAACATAATTATGTCAACAACAACAACAACAACAACAACCACAACAACAACAACAACAAACTTAAATGACGACCTAAACATGAATCAGTAACAATGTTACATCTCCTTCACAGGACGTTGCCATCAACCCCCGAATGATTTTCATTAAAATTTTACGTTCAGTAGTTTGCCATTGCTTTGTGAAAGAAAAGTCAACACTGAAGTCCAACTTAATGCCAGTTTGGGAATTGAACGCCTTACATCGCCATCAGTGCACCGGAAGTTTAAGAGTGAGCGCGTTTATCATTTCGGCTGAGCCGACTTTTTATTCATATGGTAAAATATAACACCATTGTGCAATGTCCATGAAACAACACACAATTATAAAACATTGTAGCTGCATGACAACAACATTAATCTGCAAAACCTATACATCAAATGAGATGTCTTGTCTTGCGTATCCTTGTCTATATTCTTCTCTTACGCTGTCGTTTCTCTAGTCTTGTTTCGCGAGTCTTGTCTTGCATTGTTGTTTTTTTCTCTCTAGTCTTGTCTTTCATTGTCTTTTCTCTAGTCTTGTCTTTCATTGTCTTTTCTCAAGCCCTGTCTTGCATTGTCTGTTCTCTAGTTTTCACCTGTGTTGTCTTTTCTCTAATCTTATCGTCTATTGTTTTTTTTTTTTCTTGTTTTTATTTGTGTTTGCAGTCTTGTTTTATATAGGCAAGTCTTCCATTGTTTTTTTTCCTCTAGTTTCCTTTTCGATACTTTTGTCTTGCATTGTCTTTTCTTTACTCTTGTCTTTTCTCTAGTTTTCGCGAGTCTTGTCTTGCATTGTCTTTTCTCTATTTTTGTCTTCCATTGTCTTTTCCCTACTCTAGTCTTATATTGTTTTTTCTATAGTCTTGTCTTCCAATGCGTTCTCTTAAGTCTTGTCTTTAAGCTATTGAAGATTAAATGGCAAGACAAGATCCCAGACACAGAAGTTCTAGAAAGAGCGTCCATGCCCAGTATCCACACACTACTAATGAAGAATCAGATTCGCTGGGCTGGTCACTTAACTCGCAAGCCAGATCACAGGCTCCCTAAACTAATTTTTTACGGCGAGCTGCATTGTGATAAACGCTCACAACGCGGCCAGAGGAAACGCTTTAAAGACACTCTCACTGAAAGTTTTTGGAATTGATCTTGACACCTGGGAGACTGGTGTCAAAGACCGAAATTCGTGGCGTACATCATTATGCAAGTGTGCGGACACTTGTGAAGCAACCAGGACTGCAAGAGCTGTGAAGAAGAGGCTGGACAGAAAAACAACTGCAGGAGATTCTCCTCCTGGAACGTCAAGCATTCTTTGGTCACATTGTCAAAGAAGATTTCGAGCCAAAATAGGTCTTATCAGCCATCTTAGAACTCACGGCTCCATACTTTCAACGCCACTGGTTGAAATGAATGATCATCATCATTCTTGATGGTCAAACAACACATGCCGGCGACGCATCTTTTAAATGTCTGACCTATCAAATGTCGATGGGACATGTAACGGGGAATCAGGGTTCATTCCGGAGAGGGGGCATGAGAAATGGCTACCATATCCAAGGAAGGCAGCAGACGCGCAACCTACTCACTCCCGGCACGGTGACAAACAATAACAATACGGGACTCTATCGAGACCCCGTAATTGGAATTAGTACACTTCAGACCCTTTAACGAGAATCTATTGGAGGGCAAGTCTGGTGCCAGCAGCCGTGGTAATTCCAGCTCCAATAGTGTAAATTATTGATTGATTGATTGATTGATTTAGGAACCGACGTCACAGCATTCGGGGCATTCACATAAGCGCTCCGTCCCCATCCTCAGCAGCCAGCGAAGAGTTCCAACACTAATAGTACCAGTAACAATCTGATTAAATGTCTGTCTCGCCTTTCCTCTGAGCGTTGATTGTCTGCCAGATCCCCTCGTCACCCCTCGCTGTCGCATTCTTGCCACACCATGGTGATCCATTTGCTCCTCCGAGGTGTACAATGCTCCCACAAGGTCACAACCACATCTGCTTTGTCATGCATCAATACTACACCAAGTTTTGCCGAGCCAGCCAATCTGTCCGCCTGTTCATTCCCCAGCACACCAGCATGCCCCGGAGAAAAGATCCAGACGATGCTTGTCACCCGTGACTTCCGAAGCGAAGCAAGCCACTCTGCACGAAGCTTGCCTGTCTTCACCCTACTCAGCATGCTTTCTGAGTCAGTTACAATCACGATGTGTGTGTGTATCGTATTCTCCATCCAGCGGAAAGCTGCACTGACCGCCTCCACCTCCATTCTTAAGCTAGATGTTGTGGTATCATATGCCAGGCTCTCCTGCACCAAACGTCGACCATTGGCTTTTGCTAAGAACCCCCAGGAACTTCTCCTACCTCTCAACACCGACCCATCTGTGTAGATAATCACATCACCTGAGCGAGCATTATCCTGAATTAGTTGCTGGATTTCCACTTCCGTGGCCCCTGCTGGCCACTCCCTGCACTCCCGGCTAAATGTGATTATAACTCTGCACAAGTCTGACTGCTCCGCTGACACTCTGACCCACTCTTCTCCTCTCCTAATGTTCTCCAAGGAGCACACCTGCCTGATTGTATCCTCCGCCTGAGCCATCCATAATTTCCCTCTTATCAGTCGCTGACCCTTAACGGCGTCCAGCGCCTCATGCAACGGGTGATCTGTGTCTGCAGCTACTCTGAGGTATGCCTTCGCCTGCATCACCTTGAGCCTACCTGCAACAGACGGCAAACCAAGGATGTAACGCATACACACAACTGGGGTGTCTCTGGTGCATCCCAGAATGACTCGCATCGCTTCGTTCTGTATGCGCTCTAATTTCACCAGCTGACTCTTTGAGACAGTGAGCAGTCCTAGTCCATAATCAATTACTGAGAGGATCAAGTGCTGGTATAGTGTGAAAAGCATACTCTGCTCTGTGTCCATTGCAGCCATATTTTTAAGTGCATTGAGTCCCTTTTGAGACCTTGTCACAACCGTCTCCACATGGTCCTTGAAGGACAGGCTCCTGTCAAATGTGATTCCCAGATACTTCAGTTTGTTCTCTCTGTTGACGCTTCTACCATCTATCGTGAGGCTTGGGACATCAGCTCTCACAATCCTGTTGTCCAGAGAGCACCACAAAACAGCTGCCTTTTCAGGGTGGATGACAGCACTCATTTCAGTGCACCAGTCAATCACATTGTCTACTGTTGCCTGAAGCTCCTAGGCTGTTTGCTCCCTATCTCTCCCCTGCCTATATGCAAGAATCCATTCATCCATCCATCATGTGCCATGCCGGTAAGCGTGGGCGGTCATGTTCTGCCGTCTCACTCGATCACCAGAGTCGTGGATCAGCTCCGTGTTTCTGTCTCGACCATGCCACAAGGCCAAGCCATCCAGGTACTTGCTTCTATGTCTTCCCCTTGGTCTGTTCCCCTCGATCTTACCAGTTGTCACCAAGTTCTCCAGATCATTTCTTCTCATAATATTATGCAAGAATATCATCTGCTAATGTTAGTATCCTTCCAACGCCTTGTGCTTCTAGGTTTGCAATCTTGCTCGTATACACATTAAAGAGCACCGGTGAGATTGTTGATCCTTGTGGCAACCCCGGGGTTAAAATATGTGGCTCTGAGGTCCATGCACCCAGACGGAGAGCAACCCGGCGAGAATGTAGGACGGCTGCTATCCAGTTCACCAACCAGGGATTGACCCCCTTCTCCATCAGTACGGTCATCAAAATATCATATCGAACTCTATTGTATGCATCCTCGAGATCAAGCGCTACCGCCATCGTTTCCTGTCTACTCTGGAACCCCTCATAAACGTCAAAGGCAAAAGTGGCTGCATTTGACCAGGTATCTTTTCCTGGCCTGTAGCTCCCCAGGCCTCTTGGAAGAAGCTTCCCCCTTTCCAAGAACTCTTGCAGCTTGACAGCGACTATCTTCTCTATAACCTTCCCAAATGTATTTTGAAGGGTGATGATCCTAAAGCCACTAAGCTTTGAATGATCCTTGAATGGTTTAGAGAGAGGGACGAGATAGCTGTGCACCCAATCCTGCGGTACTGATGCTGTCCTAATGCTCTGGTTAAAGCAGTCAGTCATTTCCTTCAGGTCTGCATCGCTCAAAGCCTTCACGTGACCATACCTAACCCCATAGAGCCTGGTGCCGTGTCGTTTGCCTTTTTCAAAATATGTTTAACATCTTCAACCCGTATGATGTCTTAATTATGCAGATAATTCCTCTCTAACTGCATCTCTGGTGTCCGCATCATTATGATTTGTCTGCTGTAAAAATCTCTGGAGAAACGCCTCCCCTTTCTCTTTGTCTGTTGTCACGCGCACGCCATCATCTCTATCAATTGTTCCCACTGTCATCGGCCGATCTTTTCTTTGCATTTGTCTGTACAGTTTCCAGAATTTTCGCAGTGTTTTATCACCTCCAATCTCTTTCATTAAACATTCTCATTTTGCGTTTTGGCCTCTGCAGCACAGCGCTTGAAGACCCCCACCTTGTCTTTCTTGACATTTTCTGCAGTGTCCACTTCCTCTCGTGAGCTTCGGGGTGTCTGTCGCACTTTCCTTAGCTGCTTCACTGCAGCTCTCTTTGCTTTCCAAGCCTGGTCTACTTCTGGGATCCACCATGGGGGCTGCAAAAAAGGAGTTTTAACATTCCTGCTGCAAGCCCGCTGTCTGAGGCGTCCAAGAAGGCTATCGGGCCACTCATACCGGAAAGTCTTGCGCGCTCTCCCAGCCTTAACTTTCCTGGCTTTAGAGATCAGGACTGAGCATGGCAAGTTATCACTCCCATGGTCATTCAAAACAGTCCACTTTACATCAAGGAATGATGACTGGGAGACAAGTGCCAAGTCAATAGCTGTGTCTGCATCGCCAGGCCTCATTGCCATTCTAGTCGGCCTACCATCATTTATGCAGACCACATCGGAGTCCACCATGGCATCTGCAAGGGCAATTCCCTGTCGGTTTTCTCAACTACTGTCCCAATCTCTGCTCCTCGCATTGAAGTCTCCACATATGAGTAGCCTATCACCTGGTAATTCCTCCAATTCCTTAAGCCAGTCCCAGTGTTCCTTTCTGGCAAAACAGTCCACTGTAGCATATACATTTATGATGTTCCAACTTAAGCCACCAATCTCCATTTGTATACCATGGACCTCTCTTGCACTATGATTCCACTGGCTCACGTCAAGTACCACATGCTTCACTCCTTTCTTCACCAGCAGACCTTGCCCATGTCTCTTCTGCCCAGTAGGGTTTATATAACTGGCGTACCCAGGGCAATGGTATTTGTCTGTATTTAGCTCCTGGAGCATGAGGACATCAAAATCATATATAAGCCTCTCCAATACAGGACCTCTCTGCCTGGCACTACGACAATTCCAGTATCCCACTCTTACATGGTTGAAACCTAGTCTCTCCACTTTTCGTCTTGTTCTCCTGGCGCCTGCCCTCCTATTTCTATGTCTTCTTCTCACACCATTTCCTCGTCTTCTCCTCCTCACTCTCTCTTCGCTAGCCTCTGAAAGATGTGTCAAGCGCAGAGCACGTTCTCCGTAGCTCCGGCGACGATTCCCGTGTTGAATTAATTCCATAAGAAAAATTTGGATTTTGCAGGAAATAAATGGTCGCCCTAGCATTGAGTGCTTGCTAGGGAAGAGGCAGGGGATGTCCCGCAGGAGTCCATACGCCTGGTGCCGTCCCCACACTGCCTGCCAGACGTCCAACGTTCACGACCAGTTTACCCATGGCCATCCAGTTCCTCAGCACGCTGGTCCACCTTGAACTTGGGGGTTTATATTTGGAGTTTTCCGTCTCCTAGATGGACTGCTAGTCCAAGGCTAACAGGTTCCACCTACCCTGGGGAGAGGTTAGAGCTCCCATGACTCGCTTGGCAGGCACGTCTCCGAGCATATGAGGCATTTTCTAAGGAACTCAGAACCCACCCTGAGATCCTGCCTCGCCCTCTCTGCCTACCGCCAGTTGGTCCGCGGCTGCTTATTGGGTATTCGCAGCTAACCTCTATATCTAGAGGTCGTTCCACTATGTGTCACCTGTGGACGCGCTGGGTTGGGGATGGTCGTCTGAAATCTAATATGGATAGTGATTGTGGTCGTAAAGTCGAATGGTCATAAGTTGCATAGGTCGTAAGTCGAGAACTAGCTGTACTTGTTTCATTCTCATCATCATCTCATCTAGTTCCGCTTGTACCTTGCGGTGTCGTGGTGAAGCATAAACAGATAGAGAGAGAGAGAGAGAGAGAGAGAGAGAGAGAGAGAGAGAGAGAGAGAGAGAGAGAGAGAGAGAGAGAGAGAGAGAGAAAGAGCCAGTTTATGGACTTCATATATAAAGATTCCCATGGACTGTTATTCCCTCTGCCCATCATTTCCGTGGTTGAACTCCTCTTGTCGCTCCATGTGGTCTGTACATCATCGCTTGTTGTGGTTTGCTGTCAGTCGGTAGCCTAGTTATATCGCCGAACCATTTAACCAGCCTCGTAATTGACATGTAACAGTCACAGAGCTTCCATACTTGGCTCTTATTATTTAACAATTGGCATCACAGAATTCTGGGCTAACTGACAGATGCTTTATCTGCCTCAGCAAATGTCATAAGGCATAGATGCTGATTGCTCCAGTAAAACACAGGATTCTTTTCCTCATAGCCTCTCCTTGCTGGAACAACACTTAATTCCAAACTTAAACAACATAAAATATGTTGTTTCATCTGTTATTGCATCTTCAACTAGCAGTCATTCATATTTCTTTAGAACATCTCCCTTGTCCATCATAAGTGTTGTTTTTCTTCTTCTGTTTGCTGGAAATGTATTGTCTATATTTGTAATGTTGTTGCTTGTATAAACTTCATTATCTTTTTTAGTTCACTCAGTGGTCCATAGAGTTTGCCTTTCACTGTTGGCTTTCTAGGCCAGAAGATGTGCCTAGATATGTTGTCATCAGGACTGTCTTGGAGTATGTAATTAGAAGATGTGCCTAGATATGTTGTCATCAGGACTGTCTCGAGTATGTGATCAGAAGATGTGCCTAGATATGTTGTCATCAGGACTGTCTTGGAGTATGTGATCAGAAGAGATGCCTAGATATGTTGTCATCAGGACTGTCTTGGAGTATGTGATCAGAAGATGTGCCTAGATATGTTGTCATCAGGACTGTCTTGGAGTATGTGATCAGAAGATGTGCCTAGATTATGTTGTCATCAGGACTGTCTTGGAGTATGTGACTAGAAAGATGTGCCTAGATGTGTTGTCATCAGGACTGTCTTGGAGTATGTGACTAGAAGATGTGCCTAGATATGTTGTCATCAGGGCTGTCTTGGAGTATGTGATCAGAAGATGTGCCTAGATATGTTGTCATCAGGACTGTCTTGGAGTATGTGACTAGAAGATGTGCCTAGATATGTTGTCATCAGGACTGTCTTGGAGTATGTGATCTGCCAATTCACATGTGCAATACGTATGTCCACTAGTGGTACTCTTGAAGCCAAAATGTTCGCTCATTTGTTGCCTCACATTCCAGCATCACCAGACAGAGAGAGAGAGAGAGAGAGAGAGAGAGAGAGAGAGAGAGAGAGGAGAGAGAGAGAGAGAGAGAGAGAGAGAGAGAGAGAGAGAGAGAGAGAGAGAGAGAGAGAGAGAGAGAGAGAGAGAGAGAGAGAGAGAGAGAGATTCAAAGATTTTGTAGGAGAGAAGTGTCAGTACCCACTCCTGTCTATTAGAGTTTTTGCAAACTACTATGAATGATATCAATCAGCATTACAGACCAATGCTAGACAACCTTGCTGCCATACATTATGTCCTGACATGTTGTTAGTGTCGCCAAAATGCATTCTTGTTGGCACCGATATACAGGGCAGTTCTGTGGGTTATGGTCAGCTGTCATTATGTCTGTGTCACATGGATGCTGATCCATAGTAGTAAGATGGAAATCTGCCGTTACTGCGCCGATCACGCCTTCAAGGATTGTCCGTAGGCCAAGCTGGACACAAACTTCCGAGCACCCAACAACAAGAGAAAGTGAACCAATTGCCGGGGCAAGCATGGAGCAAGATAATTGGGCTGTCCGTACCTCCATAAACACTGAGACGTTCTAAAGATCGCCATTACCACAAAGACACCATACAAGGCAGCAAGTCAGAGGGGCGAGACAGCCACGGGTATGTCACAAGCTGAAAGAGAGCAACTGCAAAACCAGATAGACGAGTTAAAGAAGCAAGTCAAGGCACTGCTGATGCCGACTCTGACCAGCGACAACGAGAAACTGCTGGCTGAAATAAAGGAGATACATCAAAACATCAAGCAAGAAGTGGAACACGTGGTACTGATAAAGAAGGAGGCAGAAGAAATCCTACAAACCATTAAATCAGAGCGAGAACTGCAAAAAGCTGAAATGGAACTTATCCAAAACAAACCAACAGAAGCCATACAAGACATCACAGAGAAACCACAAGATGAAAACCAAGAGACCGAGCCTGAAGACTGCGAAAGGAAACAGAAACTCTATATTGAAGGTGAAAAAAGATGCATGGACAAAAAGGACAACATTGAAAAGCTTCTACGGACCATACACACAACAGGAGGCAAAAAGACCAAATAAAAAGTCCTTATAAGGACCGCAACCAGTCAAGCCAGATAAGCCAGGAGCCTTCACCAACAAAGGAAACCACAAGAGGAGACGGGCACAAATGATAGCTATCGACACCCCCCCCCCCCCCCACCCGATGTCACAGGCATAAGCGCTTATGCAACCAGTCTGAGATAGGACTCAACCGTAAAAGTGCACAAGACAAGAAACAGGGTAAACATACCCACAAAAACCATGGATCTCAACAATAACCGACGCTGGGGAGGCAGGTTTAACGATACCAATTTTGGTTTTTTTTTTCTTCCGAAAACTGGAATTGGAATTGGAATCACCCTGTAAATACCCAATGCTGTAAATACCATTCAACATTTTGGTTAATATATCTAATCCAAATTCTCCCAGTACTTCTAATTCTTCTATTGTGATTCCATCTGGCCCAGTTATTTTTCCTTTCTTCATATGTTTGACAGCTTTAACAACTTCTTCTCTTAGAATAGGTGGACTTTCTAGGTTACTTTCTTTTGTTAATTCATCCCTTTCTCCATTATATAATTCTGTTACTTACTCATTCCACCTCTTCATTATAGCACCTTCCTCCAATAATAACTTTCCTGTTTTTGATTCCAGACACCCTGTTTTTACTCTTGTTTTTCTTCCTGTAAGCTCACTGATTTGTCTGAGCGTATTTGTTTGTATCTGTACAAGAATTTAATTCAGTTTTCTTGCACTGCTCATTTAACCAACTTTCTTTTGTCTTCACACATATATCTCTTATTTCTTTTTCTTATCATAATCTTGTTTGTTATTTTTACTTTATTTTCTTTTGTCCATCAATTTCATCATTTCTTCAGTCATCCAGTTTTGTAAACTATTCGGCTTCTCTCCAGTAATATTTCTTTGCTTGTTGATGAATGGAGACCTTAAATATTTCCCTTTATTCATTTATACTTTATTTTAGCTATTGCATTGTACCTATTTTTCACAGTCACTCTGTATTGTTCTTGAATTTCTTTATCTGCTTTAAGAACCTTTCTATTAATAAGACTCATGTTCTTAACCATTTTGTTTTCCTCTCTTCAATCACCAGTATGTGCTCTGTTGCGTCGTTCTAGAACTGAACTATAGTGTGTGTGTGTTTTTTTTGGTTGCCTCAATATAAAATTCAATATCTCAGTAACCAACTGAGGGAAAATGATGAGATTTAGCATATAACCTTATAATTATGTCCATCCAACAAAAAAAATTTTGTTCTGGAGATTGTACAGCAGATTTCAATGTTTGTTTATATGCGGTATATATTTTATGGCCCCCCGCATTCATTCCATTATTTTAAGAGTATTACCGCTTCAGCAAGACACACCCCCGCTGTTTTTGAATTTTGTCTGCGCGGTTTTCGCTTTTGGCAGACTGAGGGAATTTATATGGGGTAGTTCAGAGGTGTCGTCAAACTGTGGGTTCTTTCATGAAACGTGATTATAAAAATAAACTAGCTGGCTCGGCCCGGCTCATGGCGGGGATCTATCTATCTATCTATCTATCTATCTATCTATCTATCTATCTATCTATCTATCTATCTATCTATCTATCTATCTATCTATCTATCTATCTATCTATCTATCTATCTATCTATCTATCTATCTATCTATCTATCTATCTATCTATCTATCTATCTATCTATCTATCTATCTATCTATCTATCTGTCTATCTATCTGTCTGTCTATCTATCTGTCTGTCTGTCTGTCTATCTATCTATCTATCTATCTATCTATCTATCTATCTATCTATCTATCTATCTATCTATCTATCTATCTATCTATCTGTCTGTCTGTCTATCTATCTATCTAATCTGTCTGTCTGTCTGTCTGTCTATCTATCTAATCTGTCTGTCTGTCTGTCTGTCTGTCTGTCTGTCTGTCTGTCTGTCTGTCTGTCTTTCTGTCTGCCGGCCGACCCACCGACCAACCGACCTACCGACCGACCCACCCACCGACCGACCGACCAACCGACCGACCGACCGACCGATATATATCTGTCTATCTATCTATCTATCTATCTATCTATCTATCTATCTATCTATCTATCTATCTATCTATCTATCTATCTATTTATCTATCTATCTATCTATCTATCTATCTATCTATCTATCTATCTATCTATCTATCTGCCTGACTGACTGCCTGCCTGCCGGCCAACCCACCCACCCACCGACCGACCGACCGACCGACCCACCCACCCACCGACCGACCTACCGACCCACGACCCACCGACCACCCATCCACTCAGTCAGCCAGCAATCCACCCACCTAGCCTTTCTGCCTACCTACCTCCTACCTACCTACCTCCTACCTACCTACCTTGTGTGAGACTTTGCCATGCGTGACTAACAAGTGATAAACACCACGCACCTTCTACAGAAAGGCCTGCGCGTATATTTACTCCATCATTTTGTTCGTTTAAAGCTGGATGTACAAACAACACACAAATTTCAAGTTTATGTGAATGTGTATTTAGTTAAATGAGGATTTCTTTGTGAATCGTGACGGTAAGATCACCCATTTTTGAATTTTACCAATTATCGATTTACGACAACGTGAGAATTAACCATGCATGGCTAGAAAGTAAACGTCACGCACGACCTACAGAAAAGCCTGCAATATTATTTTATTCCTTGCCTTATCGAGCTGCCTATGTTGCCAAAATGTCGCCGCTTTCAATGATTTACGTTATTTTTGGACCTATCAAAGACATATTCCTTGGGTGGGGGTAAATATAAGACGGCTGGAAAAATTTCATAACGATGCAACAGACAGTTTTCGAAATAATTGATCGTGAATGAAGGCAAACAAATGTGGACATACTATAACAGTCATTGATGTTCCACAAATATCACATGTGTATGGTTTCTCTCCAGTATGTATTGTCTTATGTTGTATAGAATACTATTATAAGCAAATACAGCCCCACATACATCACATATGTTATTTTTATGTCGTTCTAGACTTGATCTATCAGTAAATGATTCTCCACACACTTCATATTTGAATGGCTTCTCACCAGTATGTGTTCTAATGTGTTGTTTTAGATGTGAATGACTAGTACATGATGCTTCACACACATCATATTTCAATTGAATGGCTTCTCACCAGTATGTGTTAGTTAGTTAGTTGCAGTTCCAATTTCACAGCAACGGGTCGTCCCCATTATGCTCCGTTCCAGTGCCAGTGTATATCACACAAAACGCCCCCCACTGCCCAATGTGAAAAGTGGAAAACACAGGAGTCTCGACAAACAACAGCCCGCACAGATACATTGTGCATAATGCCGCCGCCAGAATGTCAACACAATAGTCCCCCACGAAACACCCATTTCATATCTGATGAAATCGGCAGTCATTTTCCTATCTGGATGTTTCCTAGATATTCATCCACACCGTCCACGAAAATACAGTTCATCATTGATAGCAGTGGCAGTCAACCAGAAGCCCAGCAGCCACGCATTTCTGCATAAGGCAAAAACCGGTCAACTCTGGGACATAGCCATCTGCCATCACTCCGAACATGCAGTCACGTTCCAAAAGACCTCGGGCAGATTCAAAAGACTGTCACACGAAACTCACAGCTCACAGTGTCGCGCCACGCACTCACTCAGTAGCGGGGCGACGGAACCATCATGCCTCCTTAGTCGTCTCTTACGACATGCGTGGCAGGCTACAGTGTTGCTATTTTTTGCTTCCCTTATGGACCCCGGCAACACACGTATGTGTTCTTTTGTGTTGTTCTAGACTTATTATAACAGTAAATGATGCTCCACACATATCACATGTGTAAGGCTTCCCATCAGTATGTATTTTAATGTGTCGTGTTACAGCTGAACTACTAATAAATGATGCTCCGCACATATCACATCTGTATGGTTTCTCACCAATATGTATTCTCCTATGTTGCATTAGATAACGATTATCAGCAAATGAAGCCCCACATACATCCCAACATTTGTACAACTTCTCTACAGTATGTTTCATGAAATGTCGTTTTATACTACAACTAAAGGCAAGTGAAGCTCCACAATCATCACATTTGTAAGGCTTCTCACCAATATGTCTTCTTTTGTGTTTTTGAAGATTTGAAAAAGAAGTAAAAGATACTCCACAAACTTCACAATTGTAAAGCTTTTCACCAGTATGTATTCTCTTATGTTGTATTAGATTATCATTATTAGCAAATAAATCTCCACAGAAATCACATTTGTATTGTTTCTCTACAGTATGCATACTCTTATTATTTGTTAGACTCCTTCTATTGGAAAATGATGCTGTACAAACATTACACATGTCAGGCTTCTCAACAGTATATGTTCTTTAAGAGTTGAACTAACAGTAAATGATACATCACATAATGACATTTTCTATTCATAGTCAAATGATTTAGTGGTAAAGCAGTGCTTACATGCTTTGGAATGTTGATAAAATAAGGTGGCACACTGTCTTGAAAAAGTAAAATCACAATTATTTTATAGTTGTGCCAAATAATCTAATTTGCTAGCATTTTAGTTCCTTATTATGCAGTGAATAATTAGCAATATAACAAACATTATTATATTTGTACGAAAAGCAAATTATATACAATTATACTTTAACATCAGCATCCGGTTTTGTTTCTCCTTTAATGAATGCAGGAAATATTGACTCACTTGGTTTCATTTTAACATCAGCATCCGGTTTTGTTTCTCTCTTAATGAATGCAGGAAATATTGACTCACTTGGTTTCATTGACTCACTTGGTTTCATTTAACATAAGCATCCGGTTTTGTTTCTTCCTTAATGAAATGCAGGAAATATTGACTCACTTGGTTTCATTTTAACATCAGCATCCGGTTTTGTTTCTCCTTTAATGAATGCAGGAAATATTGACTCACTTGGTTTCATTTTAACATCAGCATCCGGTTTTGTTTCTCCTTTAATGAATGCAGGAAATATTGACTCACTTGGTTTCATCCAATACCATGCACACACTTGAAGCAATGTTAATCTTGCTGAATGACCTGCGGGTGTTAAGGAATGTGGGGAAACTCCTCCCTCATTCAGTAGCAATTCCTCTCTCATGATGTTTCTCTAAAGTTTCATAAGTACAGATACCTGTGGTTTCTATTGTAAATTTTTTTTCGTCTGAAAATTGGGTCAAAATTTCGATTCCAAAATCGAGTGCCTCAAATTCTTCCAACGTTGTGTTGTCTGGACTTTGTGCAGTTCCTTTCCTCACGCGGTGTTATGTATCTCCCGTGTGTTGCCGGGGCCCATAAGGGAAGCAAAGAATAGCAACACTGTAGCCTACCACTCATGTCGTAAGAGGCGACTAAGGAGGCTTCATGGTTTCGTCGCCCTGCTACTGAGTGAGTGCGTGGCGCGACACTGTGAGCTGTGAGTTTCGTGTGAAATGCTTTTGAATCTGCCCGAGGTCTTTTGGAACGTGACTGCATGTTCGGAGCGATGGCAGCTGGTTATGTCCCAGAGTTGACCGGTTTTTGCCTTATGCAGAAATGCGTGGCTGCTGGGCTTCTGGTTGACTGCCACTGCCATCGACGATGAACTGTATTTTCGTGTATTGTGTGGGTGAACATCTAGGAAACATCCATATGGGAAAATGACTGCCAATTCCATCAGAGATGAACTGGATGTTTCGTGGGGGACTATTGATATCTGTGCTGGCTGTTGTTTGTCGAGACTTCTGTCTTTTCCACTTTTCACATTGGGCAGTGGGAGGCATTTTGTGTGATATTCACTGGCACAGGAACGGAGCATAATGGGGACAACCCGTTGCTGTGAAGTTGGAACCGCGACTAACTAACTAACTAACTAACATGTATCTTCAACTGCCGTCACACGTCGTGTTGGGCCGCTGCCATTGTCTGCGACATCTACATCCGGTCTAGTGTATATTAAAGTTGTTGCAATCAAACAGCTGGTAGTTGGATCTGGAGTGTTAAAAGCAGGCTTCGGCTGCCTGAATAAAGGTGCATGGAATAATGGAATAGGACCTCGATTCTATTTTTTTGGTTTTCGGAATTGGAGGTAATCGTTAACAGTGACAAACGGGGGAATTCATATTGTGACATTAGAGGTGAGTTCTTGGATCGCCGCAAAAAGCGAAAGTATTTGGGGAGGGGGGGGGGGAATATAGTTTTCATTAATAAAGAGCGAAAGTCAGAGTCGTATTGACGATCAGACACCGTCGTAGTTCTGATCATAACCGATGCCAACTAGCAGCCTCAGTGGGGTGGAAGCGAAACTGAAACAAAATGGAATATTTCTTGGATACTAAATTCATTGCGTATAAAGTCCGAAAAATTTGCAAGGTGTCACTACATGCTTGGTCCAGACATAATTTCTACGGCTCTAAGCTGAGGGATATGGATGAACGCTTCTAAGTCAATATCCCCCGGTTTGAGGGCCTGGCCGTTATTCATCCTCTGCTGCATGGAGGTGAGATGCTGAGCCATCAGCATCTGCATCCTATCTTGTGCCTTACGTCTGTAAAGACGGCAAGTGCCACTACTGTGATGAAAAAAGCGTCCCAGTCTGTATCTAAAGCTCATTGAGTGGGTGTTATCAAAGGTGAAAAAGCGTCACATTGGCACGAAATAGAATATTGCTTGGCTAGCAAATCCATTACGTGGAAGTCTGAAGCGAAAGCTCTCTGTGTGGGTGTTGTCTGCATATTAGTCCCTCCTGGTTTTCGGAGGAGCAGCCTGTGGTGAACGGAGGGCTCAATATACGGAAGTGAGGCTAAGCAGCCAGGTATGGGCCGTGAGGATTCCTTGGGTGATCCCAGTACCAGAGCGCCATGTGTCGGCTCTGTAATTATGGAAGCCTTCTTGGATGGTGGGCCCATTGTCTAGCCTTGCCTTCCCTTGAGGGGTGACCGGGATGTCTTCGGCCGTTCTAACTTGACCAGCTGGGATGTAGATGACACCACAACAGTGAGAGTCCAATGCCCGTCTCAGAGTAAGAGTGGAATGTCCCTTGAAACACCCGGGAAGGTTAATCGGTTCAACAAATGCCCACATAAGTCGGATGTGTCGGCCTAAATGCGCAAGTAAAGTAGCTCTACTGTAAACTGGCACAATGCAATATCGTCAGGGTGAAAGTGGAATGTCCTTCGAAACACCCGGGAAGGTTAACCAGGTCAACAAATGTCTGCAAAAGTCTGATGTGTTGGCCAAAAGGCGCAAGTAAAATAGTTCTGCTGTAAACAGGCACAACACAATAACGTCAGAGTCAGAGTCTGGAAGAAAAAAAATGAATACGGATGAACGCAGAAGAAGAAGACTGTGTAGTATCTGCACTTGATCTTGCCAGGGTAACTAGTAGAGACAGTCTCCGAATGACACATAGGGACGTGAGGACCTGATGGAGAGGTTCTGCTTCTTGAAGGTGCAGCGAGCCCTTATTAAAAAAAAAAAATTCTCGATTAAGGAAAAGCTATTTTTAAATTTTTTTTAATAATACCCACCTCAATAGAAACATATGTAATTAAAATGGAAATAAGGGACATAACATTCTAACATTTATTGTTTAAAGGGACGTTACTAAAAGCATTAAAATTATTTTATATCATTTAAATAACTTAATACTTTTTATAATTCTTTTATAAAATGTTTAATAAAGTTAACTAGAGTTTTATAAACCATAATTAATAGAATACAAACTTTTTGTCGTCTTTTCAAATTTTTGTAAAAGTCGTGGCTCTGTTTTATAAAGAGGAGAATTTAAAAATGCATTTTTGGTATCTACATCCATGCTACATTAAATGGCTTGTTCTTTCTAATTTGGTGTTCTCGGGCTTTTCTTGCAATTTTTGTCAGGCCTGTCAAAGGCTTAATACACTCAATATCACCTTTTGGTCCCCTTGGCTAAAGTAGATGTGTAGAATCTGCGTTGGACCTTGCCAGGGCCGCATGCAGAGGCGGTCATCCTATGACACAATGACATGGGACATTGATGGGTGCCTCCGACCCCCTTTCAGAACTACGACCACCCGTAACAAAAGATTCCTAATTTTCAGCACTTTTGATTGTTTTACGGCATTTGATCTCTCTCTTTCTCTCTCTCTCTCTCTCTCTCTCTCTCTCTCTCTCTCTCTCTCTCTCTCTCTCTCTCTCTCTTTCTCTTTCTCTCTTTTTTTCTCTCTCTCTTTCTCTCTCTCTCTCTCTCACCTCTCGCTCTCTCACACACTCCTCTCTATCTAGCTCTCTTCTCTCTCAGAAGACACACCTACCTGTTTCAGTCCTCATTGGTAAAATGGAACGCTTGTTGGTTGATACTGTGAATTGTTTAAACTTTAAACTGGAAGAAATTAGTTGTAAGAAATTTTTCTTTTTTAACAATAAGGGCTGGCGGGTTCCCTCGAGGGCCAGAGCCTCCCATAAGGTCCCTTGTCCATGTGTGTCCATTCGGATGACTGCCTCTGCTGGTGTGCCCTGGCAAAGATCAAGTGCAGATACCACACTTTGATCTTAGCCACAAGACCAAGAAAGGATTGCATTCATAAATTGATGGTCAGTAGAAATAATTGGGTGTCCATTCAAACATTACATGATTCTTGTCAGAACCACAGGCAAACGTTTCTAGTGCCTATAGTGCCTGTAGTGCGAGGTATTTCTCTGTTTAAATGAGAGTAACACATCATGATACATTACACGATTGTCTCACTTTAATAAATTACATTTGCGTCCACTGAAATACATTGATAAGAATATTCCTTAGGACTGTTTCACTTTACACAAGAAGTTTATCTTTCTTTTTCTTCTTATAAAGTAATCTTTAAACATGGAAGCCGCGGTAGGGTAGTGTTCTAAACGCCACCTGTGGTTTGAGTTCCAATCTGCACCGGGTCGGGGTTTACACACTGACTGAACTGCCAGGGTCGTCCCTGCCTAAAATGGATATCCAGAAATCGCTTGGGAATAAAGGCGGCAGGTGTTGATAATTGACCACAATCACCCAAAGAGCGCCGATTGGTCGATTCTAAAATATGGTCTGAGATTCGGCAGCGGATGGCTCCGCGCTGGTAACTTATGAAGCGTGTGTGAGTCGGTCGTTCAGAAAAGCAATGGCAAACTACTGAAAGTAAATACTTACCTAGGACGATCAACAGCAGCTGAAGATGCTGGTGTTGACTGCAACGTCCTATAAGGAATATTGCAACATTTAAAAGAAAAAGTTTATTATACTGTAAGTTTATTTCCACGAGCAACATTGGCATGATAGGAACTTGTACCAGATCAAATAAACAAAACACCATTTAAATATAAAAACCTAATGAGAGAACCTCTGTTTTTTCGGAGGACAATGGCTACGGTCATTGACAGTATAGGTCACTGCTAAGAAGGAAAGTAATGGCAACTACCTTCTTTACAGATGCCAAAAAAATTATGTTTGGCGATGTCATCGAAAATCAGAGAAGCGACGTAAATGGGTGGCTTTGAAGTAATGTTTAACATTCAGAAATAAACATCATAATGGGTGACTGTTGTGTTGAGTTTAGTCGAGTTAAGAACCGACATCACTGACCATTCAGGACATTCCCTAACGTGGATCCGTCCACTCGTTCAACAGCCAGCGAAGAGTCACACTACTAATCGTTCCTCCGCTACCTGATAAGAGATCTCCTTGTCTGCCCTCTTAGTTTTGAGATGTCTTCCAGAACCCCTGCCGTTGCCCATTCTCTGCACTCACCGACCCAGTGTTATATTACATTGTGCAAGTCCGTATGTCTTCCGGAACTCAACCCACTCTTTCCACGATGATGGTTTCTCAGAGCACAACACACCTGAAGTATAGAAAAGTCTGCCTGTGCCATCCAGGACTGCCTCGTCTTAGTTATGAACCATTCAGGAACCATATCAATGGACTGCGGCAGCAGCGTAGTGATCCTATATGCATCATCTTCAGGTACATTTGACCTGAAGGACCCTATGCATATCAATAATTGTGGTGCGCCAGGATATGCCTCATACAGGAAAGAAATGTTAGTTCAGACATTACCATCGTAGACAAACGAGATTACTGTGCGAATATGTGTAAAGTTCATCTTGAAGGAGTTATCCAGATATTTATAGATTAGTTGTGTGATTTCTGCAGTATTTGTACCTGACGAGATGCAGCGAAATATCCACGGCAAAGTATCGTGCATTCTATGTTTGTTAGTTCTCGTTATTTAACAAACAACGCTATTAACACACACAACAGTGACTGTAGCGATAAACACCGATATTAGCGACAGACAAAGATGGTAACTACAACAAGACGTAGAGAAAATAACAACGATGGTAGTAACCAACAACGCGAACAGCCATATAGCGAGATCTAACATACCGACTATAGACTCGCGACAACAACGCAAAAATGTAGCCACAGGAACGATGGTATTAGCGGACACAACACTCAAATGTAAGACAACCAACTAGGAAGCGATTCCCAGGTAGCACAGACGATACCAACGACAACAAATTGTAGGACACAGGAAACGATAAGGATAGCACGCACAAGCACCCATATTGTACCCATAGGGAGACGAATGGTAGCAGACAACAACGTACTGTAGAAGCGATTAAATTAATAACCAATGGGACTCTCAAAGGAGGAACAACTACAAACGCAACTCATAGCTATAAAACCTATGGTAGCAACAATATCGATGATAACAAAACAAGGACTGTAGCGATAACACACCATGCTGGCGACGAACAAAGACTTTACAGAAAATTAACAACGAATAGTAACGACAACAATCGACTGTAGCGTAATAACACTGATAGTCGCGACAAGCATATGATGGTAACACAACAGCGACTGTTAGCGACAACACCGATAGTAGCGACAGACAACGATGGTAACTACAACAACTACTATAGTACAACACCGAGTATTAACGTTAACAGCGATAGAGTCAACGATAACAGCGATAAGAACTGCTACAGTTGTAATAGAGAGAATTAATGCTATCGGGTCAGAGGTCACGTGAATGATTCTCGTGAGATTATCGGTCAGTGCGCACGGTGTGCTATTCATATGTAAATAAGTTAAGTCAGTCATTTATTTCCATCTTGGCTCGACCATACAGGTCGGGGATAGTAGGTATTCACCCTATAAAGAATAACCCGTCTGCACTACTGTAGGGAACTTGAGACTATAATCACAAACAAATGATATGTGCGTTGAACTCCAGCTCATGTATATCACCTATTAAAGTGGTTTCAAGTTCATCAGGTCATACACATGAAATGCCCATAAGCCTTGGCGTTTCGCCTGCCACTGCTAGGTTGGCTTATGGGGTTTGATCACAACGGGCTCAAAGGTGACCCATGGCTAGAGGGTGTAAAGGGTGTACAATACCATCAAAATGTGCAGATATCGCAGCCCTGATTTAAACAGGTGCAACATAATAATGTCAACAACAACAACAACAACAACAACAACAACAAAAACAACAACATAAATAAATAAATAAACCTAGAAGACGACCAAAACATGATTCAGTGACAATGTTACATCTCCTTTACAGGACGTTGCCATCACCCCCGACTGATTTTCTATAAAGTTTTACGTTCAGTAGTTTGTCATTATTTTGTGAAAGAAAAGTCAACGATAAAGTCCAACTTAATGTCAGTTTGGGAATTGAACCCCTTTACTTTTCCATCAGTGCAGCGGAAGTTTAAGAGTGAGCGCACCGACGCTTTGAATAAGTAGGCATTAATGAGAAAATACAACTCTTAGAATGGCTCTATTCGTATGGTAAAACATAACACCATTGTGCAATGTCCACCAAACAACATACAATTATAAACATCGTAGCTGCATGACAACAACATTAATCTGAAAACCTATACATCAAATGAGATTCTTGTTTTGTATCCTTGTCTATATTCTTTTTACGCTGTCGGTTCTCTAGTTTGTTTTCGCGAGTCTTGTCTTGCATTGTCTTTTCTCTAGTTTTGACCTGTTTTGTCTTTTCTTAGTCTTATCGTCATTTTTTTTAAACTTTTGATTTTATATAGGCAAGTCTTCCTTGTTCTCTAGTTTTGTTTTCGATGTTTTGTTTTGCATTGTTTTTTCTTTACTCTTGTCTTTTCTCTAGTTTTCGGAGTCTTGTCTTGCTTTGTCTTTTCTCTATCTTGTCTTTCATTGTCTTTTCCCTACTCTTGTCTTATTTTGTTTTTTTATAGTCTTGTTTCCATTGCCTTCTCTCTAGTCTTGCTTTAAGCTATTGAAGATTAAAGGGCAAGACAAGATCCCAAACACTGAAGTTCTAGAAAAGTGGTTCCAACCGTTTTTGGGCCCGTGCCCCCCCTTTACCCTATTTTAGGACGTCATCCCCCCCCCCCCCCTCATATTTTTTAGGACGTCATTCCCCCTCAACATATGTTTGGAACGTATCCCCCCCTTTTGATTTCTTCCCCAAAAATTTTTCCCCCGCCCCTACACAGTAACGTAAAATTAAAGCTAAATTTAATAGCACATACTAAAACAAGCTAGGATTACATAAAACGTGATTTGCGGATCACTTACGTTATAAAATGAATTTTAGAAGGGTGATAGTACGAACCGTAAAATATGAAGGGAAAAAAAAAATCAAGTAATCGGTTTTTGTATTAATGCAACTAGAAAAAATCTCAATCCCCCCCCCCCCCGGAAACCCTAAAATTCCCCCCTAGGGGGGGGGGGGATTCCCACCGGTTTAGAACCACTTTTAGAAAAAGCGTCCGTGCCCATATCCACACTTACTAATGAAAATCAGATTCGCTGGACTGGTTACAACTCGATGCCAGATACAGGCTCTCTAAACGATGTTTTTACGGCGAGCTGCGTTGTGGAAATGTCAAACGGGCCCAGAGAAAACGCTTTAAAGACACTCTCGCTGAAAGCTTTTAAAATTGATTTTGACACCTGGGAGACTGCTGTCAAAGACCAAAATTCGTAGCGTACATCAAACGCAAGGGTGCGGAAACTTGTGAAGCAACCAGGACTGCAAGAGCTGGAAGAAGAGGCTGGACAAAAAAAACCACTGCAGGAGATTCTCCCGTGGACAGCAAGCATTCTATGGCCACATTGTCAAAGAACTTTTCGAACCAAAATAGGTCTTACAGCCATTTTAGAACTCACAGCCCCATACTTTAAACCCCCATGGTTAAAATGAATGACATCATCATTCTTGATGGTCAAACAAACATGCCCGCGACGATCTTTCAAAGTCTGCCCTATCGATGTCGAGGGTACATGACATGCTTACCGTTTTGTAAGGGTAACGGGAATCAGGCTTCGTTTCCCGGGAGGGGGAGCATGAGAAACGGCTACTATCCCCAAGGAAGCGAAGTTCGCGCAATTTACTCACTCCCGGCACGGTGACAAAAAATAACAATAGGGGACTCTATCGAGCCCCCGTAATTGGAAGAGTACACTTCAGCCCCTTTTAACAAGAATCTATTGGAAGAAAGTCTGGTGCCAGCAGCCGCTGTAATTTTAGCTACAATAGTGATATTAAATTTTTGCAGCATAAAAACTGGTAGTTGGATCTTGAGTTTTCAAAGCAGGCTACGGTTGCCTGAATAATGGTGCATACAATAATGGAATAGGACCTCTGTTCTATTTTGTTGGTTTTCGGAATTTGAGGTAATGATTAACAGTGACAAACGGGAGCATTCGTATTGGGGATTAGAGGTGAAATTTTGGATCGCCGCAAAAAAAGAAAGCATTTGGGGGAAAAAAATAGTTTTCATTTAAACAATAACGAAAGTCAGAGTCGTATGGACGATCAGAAAACCTTTGTAGTTCTGCCCCATAACCGAGCCAAACTAGAAAAACCTAAGTGGGGTTGAAGCAAAACTGAAAAAAAATGGAATATTTCTTGGGGTTAAAAAATTTTCTTGCGTATAAAGTCCGAAAAAATTTGCAAGGTTTCACTACATGCTTGGTCCAGCCAATTTTCTACGGCTTAAGCTGGGGATAGGGCTGAACGCTTTTTAAGTCAATATCCCCCAGTTTTTAAGGGCCTGGCCGTTACACACCCCTCTGCTGCATGGAGGTGAGATGTGACCCAAAGCAGCATCTGCGGGGCCTAACGTGTCCCTTAAGTCTGTAAAGACGGAAAAGTCCCAATTTACGGGTGGGTGGGCTTTTAAATGATTTTAAAAAAGGGCAAATCATTTCAGTATCTAAAGCTCTTTGGGGGTAAGCTTTATCAAAGAGGGAAAAAAGGTCCCATTGGCCCCGAAATGGAAATTGTTTGGGGCTAGCAAATCCATTACGTGGAATCTAAAGGGGAAAGCTCCCTGTGGGGGATGTTGTTGCATATTGGTCCCTCCGGGTTTTCGGAGGAGCGGGCCTGTGGTAAACGGGGGCTCAATATACGGAAGTGAGGCAAAACCCAACCATGTCAGGACGTGACGTTTCCCAGGGTAAAACCCAAAAGTACCAGAGGGGCTATGTGTCGGCTCGCAATTAAAAAGCCTTTTTCGATGGGGGGAATGCCCATGGTCTGCCCCTCCCTTTTCCTTGGGGGCCCGACCGGGAAAGGGACTCCGTTGTTCTAGGTGGGCCAGTGGGATAGGGATAACCCCCCAACCGTAAGGGGTCGAGAAAGTGACCCAGACGAAAGAATCGGAATACGGGTTTGGTGGGGGGGCCCAATTTTTCCGGGGAAAGCCCGAACCAAAAGCTCGTTTGAGTGGATGTCATCTCCCAGACTGACCTCCCCTGGTTGCTTGGGAGGGGCCCCGGGCAAATAAAATTTGCCCAATATATCAAAGTGGGGCTAAGCAGACAGGTATGGGCCGTGAAGACCCCTTGGGTGATTTTAAAGTCCCGGGTGTGCTGTGTGTTCGGCCTGAATTTATAGAACCCTTCTTGGATGGTGGGCCCATTGTCTAGCCTTGCCCCCCCTTGAGTGTTGAAGGGGTATCTTCGGCCTTTCTAATTTGACCAGCTGCGATTTTGATGACACCCAAAGTGAGAGTAAAATTCCGTCTCAGAGTAAAAAGTTTTAATTTTCCCTTGAAGCCCCCGGGGAAGATTAACCCTTTAAACCAAAGCCCACATAAGTCGGATTGTCGGCCTAAAGGCGAAAAAGTAAAGGTCTGCTGTAAACTGGCACAAGAAATGTCAGATTTGAAAGTGGAATGTCCTTTGGAAAACCCGGGAAAATGTTAACCCGTCAACAAATGTCCGTAAAAGTCAAATTATGTGGGGCCAAAAGGCGCAATTAAAATATTTCTGCTGTAAAGAAAAAACAACCCCAGTAACGTCAGAGTGAGAGTCTGGAAAAAAAAAACAAACTAGGATGAACGAGAAGAAGAAAAAAGAAAGCCCCTTGATTTTGGCCATGGCAATTTAGCAGAGGCAGTCACCCGAAGGGACACATAGGGACGTGAGGACCTGGGGGGGGTGGTTCTGCTACTTGAAGGTGCAGTGACCCCTAATTTTAAAAAAAAAACATTTGGGTTAAAGGGGAAGGTTTTTTTTAAAAATTTTTTAAAATACCCACCTCAATAGGAACATATGTAATTAAAATGGAGGTGGGGGGACATAACATTCTAACATTTATTGTTTACAGGAAAAAGCACAAAAATTTGGTTTTAAATATGATTTAAATAATTAAAAAATATTTATAACTTTTAAAAAAAATTTTTAAAATTTAAACCCAAGAAATACAAAAACCATAAAAAAATTTCAAAATACGTTTTTATTACGTGAATTTTTATTTTTTTATAAAAGTCCAGGGGCCGTTGTTTTTAAGTATGAGATTTAATAATGATTTTTATTTCTATTTTCAATTTTTTTAAAATTCAAAAATTTTGGTTTTCTTTAAAAAGGAAAGGGTTTAAACGGGTTTTCCAAAAATTTTTGTCGGGCCCTGCAAAGGCTTAGTACACTGAATATCCCCTTTTTCCGGTTTCCCCTTTGGCTAAAGGTGAAGTGTAGAATCTGGCTTAAACCCTTTGGGAGGGGCATACGGGAGGGGGTTTCGCCCTTTAAGACACAATGACAGGGGGAAATTTGATGGGTCCCTTTCGACTCCTTTCGAACCACGCCCCCTGTAAAAAAAGATTTTTAATTTTCAACATTTCTCTCTTTCCTCTCTCTCTCTCTCTTCGGGGGGCTCCCCTCTCTCCCTCTTCTCTCTCTCTCTTTTTCTTTTCTCTCTCCCCTCTCTCTATTTTTCTATTTCTTTTCTCTCTCTTCCCTCTCTTATTTTTTTCCAAATTTCTCTCTTCTCTCTCTTCTCTCCCCTCTCTCTCTCTCTCCCCTCTCTATCTTCTCTTTGTCCCCTCGGGAAGACAAAATTTGGCCTGTTTCAGTTCTTTGGGAAAAAAAAATTGGGCGTTGTTGAGGGATACAGTAAATTGTTTAAAATTTTAAAAGGGAAAGGGAAAACCTTAGTTTTAGAGAAATTTTTTTTTTAAAAAAAAAGGGTTTCCTGTTCCCTAAAAGGGGCCCCAAAGCCGCCCCATCAGGTCCCCATGTCCCAATGTGTCTTTCGGATGATGCCTCTGCGGTGGCTCTGGCAAGATAAAAAGTGCAGTACTACATATTGCCCCTTCCCCAAAAAACCCGAAAAAGGGATGTTCATAAATTGAGGGTTAAATAGAAATTAAGGCCCCCAAAAATTAAAAAAAATTAAGTGATTTTTGTCAGGCCCCACGGGCAAAACCGGTTTCTAGTGCTCTAGTGCCTTAGTGCGAGTTTTTTCTCTTGAAAAAATTGAGAAAACACATCTGTTTTCGAGTGTCTCACTTTAAAAAAATTACATTTTCGTCCACTAAAATTTACATTGCAAAAATATTTCGTTAGATTGTTTCACTATACAAAAAGAAGTTTGTCTCGTATTTTTTTTTAAAAAAAAATTTTTAACCCATGGAAGCCGCAGTACCGTAGTGTCAAAACCCCCAAATGGGTTATTGTAACGAGTTTTGCCCTTTGGGGCGTGCGAGGGGAACCACACCCGAGGTGTCTCTGGCACTCCCGTGTATTCTGCCCCAGGGGGGGACAGGAGGGTACAAAAATTTTTAATTGTGGCTGATCTCATATTAGTTAATTATTCACAAGGCCCCCCCAGGGTTTAGACCCCCACTAAAATACCCACTCCTGTGGAACAATGAACACTTAGGCATCGTCCGAGAAACCCCACTCAATCATTATACAAAAAAGCAAGTCAACCTTACATTAAAATTTATTCTACCCTTTAGAATATAGAACTGAAATGAAATCCGATAGAAAAAAATCTATTTTCACAAATAGAGGATAGAGTAAAAAGACAGAATCAGAGATATAGTTGTCATCATTAGTTGAGAAGTAAAAATTGGATCAGATGTTTCCCCCCCAGGCGGTCCGCCACTCACCCGGCTTCCTTCCCGTGAGATGACTACAACCTTGGGGGCCAACTCCGTTCCAGAGGGGTGGATCCCCCACAATAGAGTCACTGGGTGGACCTCAAATTTAACGGGCCCCCAATGCATCTTGATCACAAAAACCCCCTTTGTCACTGTTAATCCCCAAAATTTCTCGTTCAAAACTGGCTGGGAGACAATCCTCCTGGGTTGACTCCCAAATATTGGTGACTTCGATGAACCTAAGGTCACTGACCGATCTAATGATCCCGCAAGAAAACCACAGTTTAAAACTGCAAAAAGGGTTTTGCCCCAAAAACCAATTCAATGGTTTCCCATACTCCCAAAACAAAGTACCACGCTTGAAGAAATATGTCAAATTAAAAACCCCAAATTAATGGTCCCATAAACCCCTCAAAAAGTAAAAACTGCTTGGGAAAAATCAGATAAGGGAACGGAAAATGTCAATGAGTCCTACACGAACACAGTTCCCAAATCTTGTACTTGTTCCCGTACACTATTAGAATCAGACATCTAGTTTTTACGGAAAAAAATTCAGGTTGGACAATAATCAATTGTCCCTTCCACCGGTAACCCCTTGCCACAAGGGAAAAAAAGTGGGGGAGTTCTTCTCAAAGAAATGCCCAAATATAGCTTTTTTTCCCCCAAGAATCATTCAAGTGTCTAAATTTCTTATTTCCCCCGTTTAGGCGGAAAACCCCCTAATAATATACGGTTAGGTGTTTCCTTTTTTGGGGGGCATATTTCTCAAAATCCCCCAAAAGTTCCTGGGTGAAATAGAGTATCTTCCTTAAAGTAGGGAAAAACCCCCACAAAGCCCTCACGTCCCAACGTGCACCTTCAGGACACAAAATATTACTTTATGCAAACCTTCCCCCCCTGGTGGGAAACACTCTTTGGGGACATGGTATGGTTGAGTCTGACGGATAAATAAAGAATTGAACCCCTTTGCTGTGTCACACGAAGTGGTTTCCCGCCAACGACAATTATAGTTGACTGGGCCCCCAACAGGGAAAATCCCCGAAAAGGGGGAAAAGCGACCGGGGAGGGGTATATGGCCCAAAAAAATTAGTCCACATGCATCCTACCCAATTTTACTACTCAACCCCCAGTCATGCTACTTTTGTTAAGGGATAAACTAAAGCAAACTAAATCCCGGGGAAAAGTAGTAAAGATGGGTTTTCAGTAAAATTTAGCTGGGGCCCCACAGAACAGCCCGTTTAACCAGGGGCAAGAAATCAGAATGACGAGTCTGATCGTAGGTCCTCCAAAAACCCCATCCCCAAAACATCCCACCCCGTCGTCGCTAAGTCAGTAGTGATAGTAGGCTGTTATCTAGTTCTAAAATTAATCGAACTAAAACCCCAAAAGGGAAAAAGTCCCCGGACTCGGTTTCCCTTTCATCAAAACCCAAAGTTTTTTAATAAACCCTAATAATGATCAAATACCCCTCCCCTGAAAATAGGAAAAGTTTTCAAAATCAAAATCCCCCAAAATGTTTCACAAACCCGGGGTTTGGGGGTTGGGGCCACCCGCCCCCCGCTAAAAGCAAACTCCTTCTTTTCAGAATCCTCCCTTTGAGTCAAGAAGCCTTCTTGAGAATAATGTTCCCCCCCATGTTCCAAGGGGAATGTTCCAGTTCCGCCCCCCCAAGGGTTTGCCTTGGCCGGGACCGAACTTCATGTTGGGCTGGTTAAAACCAACCCTTTACCCTTTCATTAAACTTGCTTTCAGATCCCCCAAAATCCCCATTTTGGGCCCCTGTCGGGAAAAAACCCGCCTCCTTGATTTCCCTTTCCCTACTTCCAGCACCTTAGCCCTTCACTCGCACTAGCGCCCGTATGAAAAAAAACAAGATAGGGTTTAGACAAGAATTTAGAACGCAAAATTTATATCGGACGGCACGCATTGTTATTTTACGCTTTGAAAACCCATTTGGCGTTCGGAAATTTCTCCAGGGAAATATCACATTTCCATAAAAACCAATATATATACACAATGCCACATCATAAAAATATATCACCAATGGAGACTTACCTTTCCAAAGAAATTTCCCGTGGTTTCCCCAAAAATGAAATTTACAAAATTTAAATTATTACACAATGGTTAATCATTCCTGGTGGCACAGAACTAAGTTATTTCTTTACTTAGTAACTAAAACACAGTTTTTTCTGAATCTCCAACCCCCACCAACTTACCTGGTTTTCTAACCATTCTCCGGGCTTCAGCAACTGACGACATAAATCTAGGTTTTTTTCAGGCACAAGTAACTATGTTTTTTTCTAACACAGCAACCTAATAGATGCAACGATTGGCAATATTTTGGTAAAAAATTTAACCCCAATCGCCCACATCGCATTCCTGCTTTCCCAACAGCGCTTCGCGAAAAACACGTTTGTAAACACAAAACGATTAGCCGTCAGCAGCGTTATCGATCAGTTTTCTAATTAGTATGCAAGGACATCCGCATAGGTAATGAGGTTAGAACGATGGCGTTTTGTACACACTTACAAAGTTAAATGATTTAAACAAAAAGTACCTGAATGTCGAAAACCCAGATTCCAGTCAGCTTCAGAACTGTTCAAGGGCTATCAGCTTCCTTTCCAAACAGTCACCCGAATCATGGTTGAGGTGAGACGCAACACAAAATGGCTCACACCGGCCTGCGTCTGCTCTCTACGAGCAAAATTGAAGAGAATGAATGGTTTACCCAAATTTTCCCCACTCGTCCCAAACTAAATGCGCACGAGGTGCTAGTGCTTTTTGGGGAAAAGACACTTTCTCGGGAAACCGTCTTTCCCCCGCCTAGAATTTCTAGATCTCTCTGCACGAGAATCTAGTGCAATACCCAGCCTCACGGGTCACTAAAATTCATGTGCTCCGAGAAGATTCTAGATCAGTTTTTCCCCAACCTTTTTTGTGCCATGCCCCACTTAAGCCTTTCTAAAATTCATATTGCCCCCCTCCCCCCGCCCCACGCCCCCCCCCTCAACATATACATTATTTTTAATATTCAAAAATTGAAATGTTCACTAAAGAAACTTGAATGATAGGTTTTAGGAAGAAATCACTAGGTAATTATTGAGCAAACACAGTAAGTAAATTTTCAAACATATAATGGAGAACTGAAATTCAAGTACAAAATATTTTACTGAAAAGATTTTTCTATATTATTTTAATTATTAGTAATTATTTATTATTTAAATTTAGTGAGATCCTTGCGCTTGAATGCTTGCTGCAAAGAGATCTTATGTCAGGTTCCAATTTAGTTAACTTCAGTCTCAAGTCTCCCCGATTTGTTATATTCAGCCGATTTCTTCCATTTTACGAATTGCCCCCCTTAACAGTCGAAATTGCCCCCCTGTGGGGCGTGGGCCCCACGTTGGGAAATACTGTTCTAGGTGGTAATTCCTCTATCGGCTTCCCCCAGTCTATTTTTAGCTGGGGGAAATCCCCCGATGACGCGCCAAAATAGTGCGGAATCTTTACGACCCCAAAACAGATAAACGCGTTTCGTCACAGTCATGAGTTCGAATCTACACCAGGGCGGGGTTTACAACTGACCTGAGTTGCCTGGTCGTCCCTGCCGGAAATGGCTTGGGAATTAAAAGGGGGAAGGGTGATACTGACCATGCACCGAAAAAGCGCCGATTGGTCGATTCAAAATATGGGTCTTTCGCCATACGCCCCTTGCGTCTCAAGGCTGTAACTGTCATTCTATTTTTTATTATTATTATTTTTATTATTATTATTATTCTGAAGAATTTGAAATAAGAGTGGAGTTAAGCAAGCTCCCACCCTCTTTTGGGAAAATCTTTTCACTTCTATGAAATAGCATTTTATGATCAGGATGGTGGTATATACATTCACTCACGCTCAGATGGGGGCGGGGGCCTTTTTAAAACCCAAAATGCTGAGTTAAACGACCCAAAATATCGATGATAACAAAACAAGGACTGTAGCGATAAAAACACCATGCTGGCGACAAAAAAGACTTTACAAAAAATTTAAAAACCGAAAGTAACGACAACAACGACTGTAGCGTAATAACACTGATAGTCCGACAACAAGATGGTAACACAACAGCGACTTTTAGCGACAACACCGATATTAGCGACAGACAACGATGGTAACTACAACAACACTATAGTACAACACCGAGTATTAACGTTAACAGCGATGGTAACGATAACAGCGATAAGAACTGCTACATTTGTAATAGGAGAATTAATGTATCGGGTCAGAGGTCAGTAAATATTCTGTGAGTTATCGGTTCCACGGTGTGCTATTCATATGTAAATAATTTAAAGTCAGTCATTTATTTCCATTTTGGGCCCTCGACCATACAGGTGGGGGATAGTAGGTATTCACCCTATAAAGAAAACCCTCTGCCTACTGTAGGGAACTTGAGACTATAACCAAAAAAATATATGTGGTTGAACTCCAGCTCATTTATCACCTTTTAAAAGTGGTTTCAAGTTCATCATCATCACATGAAATGCCCATAACCCTTTGGGCGTTTCGCCTGCCCTGCTAGGTTGGCTTAGGGGGTTTTTCCCCAAAACCGGGCTCAAAGGTGACCCATGGCTAGGGGGTAAAGGGTGTCCCTACCATCAAAATGTGCAGATATCGCAGCCCTGATTTAAACAGGTGCAACATAATAATGTCAACAACAACAACAACAACAACAACAACAACAAAAACAACAACATAAATAAATAAATAAAACCCAAAGAAGACGACCAAAACATGTTTTCAGTGACAATGTTACATCTCCTTTACAGGACTTTGGGCCATCACCCCCGACTGTTTTTCCCTAAAAAAGTTTTAGGGTTCAGAAAGTTTGTAAATTATTTTGTGAAAGAAAAGTCAACGATAAAGTCCAACTTAATGTCAGTTTGGGAATTGAACCCCTTTACTTTTCCATCAGGGGCAGCGGAAGTTTAAAAAGTGAGCGCACCGACGCTTTGAATAATTTAGGCATTAATGAGAAAAAAACAACTCTTAGAATGGTTTCTATTCGTATGGTAAAACATAACACCATTGTGCAATTTTCCACCAAACAACATACAATTATAAACATCGTAGCTGAAAATGACAACAACATTAATCTGAAAAACCTATACATCAAATGAGATTTCTTGTTTTGTATCCTTGTCTATTTTCCCTTTTTACGCTGTCGGTTCTCTAGTTTGTTTTCGCGAGTCTTGTCTTGCATTGTCTTTTCTCTAGTTTTGACCTGTGTTGTTTTTTTCTTAGTCTTATCGTCATTTTTTTTAAACTCTTGATTTATATAGGCAAGTCTTCCTTGTTCTCTAGTTTTGTTTTCGAGGGTTTTGTTTTGCATTGTTTTTTCCTTTACTCTTGTCTTTTCTCTAGTTTTCGGAGTCTTGTCTTGCTTTGTCTTTTCTCTATTCTTGTCTTTCATTGTCTTTTCCCTACTCTTGTCTTATTTTGTTTTTTTATAGTCTTGTTTCCATTGCCTTCTCTCTATTTCTTGCTTTAAAGCTATTGAAGATTAAAGGGCAAAAACAAGATCCCAAACACTGAAGTTCTGGGAAAAGGGGGTTCCCAACCTTTTTTGGCCCGTCCCCCCCTTCCCCATATTTTAGGAAGGGGTCTTTCCCCCCCCCCCCCCTCATATTTTTCGGGAAACGTCTTTCCCCCCCTTAAAAACATATGTTTGGAACGTACCCCCCCTTTTTCGAATTTTTCCCCTAAAAATTTCTCCCTGCCCCTACACAGTAAACGTAAAATTAAAGCAAAAATTTAATAGCACAAAACTAAAAAAAAAGGGGCTAGGATTAAAATTTAAAACGTGATTTGCGGATTCCCTTACGTTATAAAAATAAATTTTCAGAAGGGTGATAGTACAAAAACCGTAAAATATGAAGGAAAAAACAAAATCAAGTAATCGGTTTTTGAAATTAATGCAACTAGAAAAAATCTCAATCCCCCCCCCCCCCGGGGAAACCCAAAAATTTCCCCCCCTAGGGGGGGGGGGGTTTCCCCAACCGGGTTTGAGAACCACTTTTAAAAAGAGCTTTCCGGGGCCCAAAATTATCCACACTTACTAATGAAGAATCAGATTCGCTGGACTGGTTACAACTCGATGCCAGTTTACAGGCTCTCTAAAACGATGTTTTTAGGGGCGAGCTGCGTTGTGGAAAATGTCCAAAACGGGCCCAAGGGGAAAACGCTTTAAAGCCCACTCTCGCTGAAAGCTTTTAAAATTGATTTTGACACCTGGGAGACTGCTGTCAAAGACCAAAATTGGGTAGCGTACATTCAAACCCCCAAGGGTGCGGAAACTTTTTGAAGAAAAACCAGGACTGAAAGGGAGCTGGAAGAAGAGGCTGGACAAAAAAAACCACTGCAGGAGATTCTCCCGGGGGACAGCAAGCATTCTAGGGGGCCACATTGTAAAAGGGAACTTTTCGAACCAAAATGGGTTTCTTACAGCCATTTTAGAACTCACAGCCCCAATACTTTAAACCCCCAATGGTTAAAATGAATGACCATCATCATTCTTGATGGTCAAACAAAAAATGCCCGCGACGATCTTTCAAAGTCTGCCCTTTTTTTCCGATGTCGAGGGTTACATGACATCCCTTACCGTTTTGGTGGGGGGGTAACGGGAATCAGGTTTTCGTTTCCCGGGAGGGGGAGCATGAGAAACGGCTACTATCCCCAAGGAAGCGAAGTTCCCCGAAAATTTACTCACTCCCGGCCCCCGGTGACAAAAAATAACAATAGGGGACTCTATCGAGCCCCCGAAATTTTGGAAGATTTTACATTTTCAGCCCCTTTTAACAAAAAAATCTATTGGAAGAAAGTCTGGTGCCAGCAGCCGCTGAAATTTTTAAAGCTACAATAGTGAATATTAAATTTTTGCAGCATAAAAACGGGTTTAGTTGGATCTTGAGTTTTCAAAGCAGGCTCCCGGTTCCCCTGAATAAATGGTGCATACAATAATGGAATGGGGACCCTCTGTTCTATTTTGTTGGTTTTGGGAAAAATTAGAGGTAATGATTAACAGTGACAAAGGGGGAGCATTCGTTTTTGGGCATTAGAGGTGAAAATTTGGGGGGATGGGCCGCAAAAAGAGAAAGCATTTGGGGAAAAAAAAAAGTTTTCTTTAAACAATAACGAAAGTCAGAGTCGTATGGACGATCAGAAAACCTTTGTAGTTCTGCCCCATAACCGAGCCAAACTAGAAAAACCTAAGTGGGGTTGAAGCAAAACTGAAAAAAAATGGAATATTTCTTGGGGTTAAAAAATTTTCTTGCGTATAAAGTCCGAAAAAATTTGCAAGGTTTCACTACATGCTTGGTCCAGCCAATTTTCTACGGCTTAAGCTGGGGATAGGGCTGAACGCTTTTTAAGTCAATATCCCCCAGTTTTTAAGGGCCTGGCCGTTACACACCCCTCTGCTGCATGGAGGTGAGATGTGACCCAAAGCAGCATCTGCGGGGCCTAACGTGTCCCTTAAGTCTGTAAAGACGGAAAAGTCCCAATTTACGGGTGGGTGGGCTTTTAAATGATTTTAAAAAAGGGCAAATCATTTCAGTATCTAAAGCTCTTTGGGGGTAAGCTTTATCAAAGAGGGAAAAAAGGTCCCATTGGCCCCGAAATGGAAATTGTTTGGGGCTAGCAAATCCATTACGTGGAATCTAAAGGGGAAAGCTCCCTGTGGGGGATGTTGTTGCATATTGGTCCCTCCGGGTTTTCGGAGGAGCGGGCCTGTGGTAAACGGGGGCTCAATATACGGAAGTGAGGCAAAACCCAACCATGTCAGGACGTGACGTTTCCCAGGGTAAAACCCAAAAGTACCAGAGGGGCTATGTGTCGGCTCGCAATTAAAAAGCCTTTTTCGATGGGGGGAATGCCCATGGTCTGCCCCTCCCTTTTCCTTGGGGGCCCGACCGGGAAAGGGACTCCGTTGTTCTAGGTGGGCCAGTGGGATAGGGATAACCCCCCAACCGTAAGGGGTCGAGAAAGTGACCCAGACGAAAGAATCGGAATACGGGTTTGGTGGGGGGGCCCAATTTTTCCGGGGAAAGCCCGAACCAAAAGCTCGTTTGAGTGGATGTCATCTCCCAGACTGACCTCCCCTGGTTGCTTGGGAGGGGCCCCGGGCAAATAAAATTTGCCCAATATATCAAAGTGGGGCTAAGCAGACAGGTATGGGCCGTGAAGACCCCTTGGGTGATTTTAAAGTCCCGGGTGTGCTGTGTGTTCGGCCTGAATTTATAGAACCCTTCTTGGATGGTGGGCCCATTGTCTAGCCTTGCCCCCCCTTGAGTGTTGAAGGGGTATCTTCGGCCTTTCTAATTTGACCAGCTGCGATTTTGATGACACCCAAAGTGAGAGTAAAATTCCGTCTCAGAGTAAAAAGTTTTAATTTTCCCTTGAAGCCCCCGGGGAAGATTAACCCTTTAAACCAAAGCCCACATAAGTCGGATTGTCGGCCTAAAGGCGAAAAAGTAAAGGTCTGCTGTAAACTGGCACAAGAAATGTCAGATTTGAAAGTGGAATGTCCTTTGGAAAACCCGGGAAAATGTTAACCCGTCAACAAATGTCCGTAAAAGTCAAATTATGTGGGGCCAAAAGGCGCAATTAAAATATTTCTGCTGTAAAGAAAAAACAACCCCAGTAACGTCAGAGTGAGAGTCTGGAAAAAAAAAACAAACTAGGATGAACGAGAAGAAGAAAAAAGAAAGCCCCTTGATTTTGGCCATGGCAATTTAGCAGAGGCAGTCACCCGAAGGGACACATAGGGACGTGAGGACCTGGGGGGGGTGGTTCTGCTACTTGAAGGTGCAGTGACCCCTAATTTTAAAAAAAAAACATTTGGGTTAAAGGGGAAGGTTTTTTTTAAAAATTTTTTAAAATACCCACCTCAATAGGAACATATGTAATTAAAATGGAGGTGGGGGGACATAACATTCTAACATTTATTGTTTACAGGAAAAAGCACAAAAATTTGGTTTTAAATATGATTTAAATAATTAAAAAATATTTATAACTTTTAAAAAAAATTTTTAAAATTTAAACCCAAGAAATACAAAAACCATAAAAAAATTTCAAAATACGTTTTTATTACGTGAATTTTTATTTTTTTATAAAAGTCCAGGGGCCGTTGTTTTTAAGTATGAGATTTAATAATGATTTTTATTTCTATTTTCAATTTTTTTAAAATTCAAAAATTTTGGTTTTCTTTAAAAAGGAAAGGGTTTAAACGGGTTTTCCAAAAATTTTTGTCGGGCCCTGCAAAGGCTTAGTACACTGAATATCCCCTTTTTCCGGTTTCCCCTTTGGCTAAAGGTGAAGTGTAGAATCTGGCTTAAACCCTTTGGGAGGGGCATACGGGAGGGGGTTTCGCCCTTTAAGACACAATGACAGGGGGAAATTTGATGGGTCCCTTTCGACTCCTTTCGAACCACGCCCCCTGTAAAAAAAGATTTTTAATTTTCAACATTTCTCTCTTTCCTCTCTCTCTCTCTCTTCGGGGGGCTCCCCTCTCTCCCTCTTCTCTCTCTCTCTTTTTCTTTTCTCTCTCCCCTCTCTCTATTTTTCTATTTCTTTTCTCTCTCTTCCCTCTCTTATTTTTTTCCAAATTTCTCTCTTCTCTCTCTTCTCTCCCCTCTCTCTCTCTCTCCCCTCTCTATCTTCTCTTTGTCCCCTCGGGAAGACAAAATTTGGCCTGTTTCAGTTCTTTGGGAAAAAAAAATTGGGCGTTGTTGAGGGATACAGTAAATTGTTTAAAATTTTAAAAGGGAAAGGGAAAACCTTAGTTTTAGAGAAATTTTTTTTTTAAAAAAAAAGGGTTTCCTGTTCCCTAAAAGGGGCCCCAAAGCCGCCCCATCAGGTCCCCATGTCCCAATGTGTCTTTCGGATGATGCCTCTGCGGTGGCTCTGGCAAGATAAAAAGTGCAGTACTACATATTGCCCCTTCCCCAAAAAACCCGAAAAAGGGATGTTCATAAATTGAGGGTTAAATAGAAATTAAGGCCCCCAAAAATTAAAAAAAATTAAGTGATTTTTGTCAGGCCCCACGGGCAAAACCGGTTTCTAGTGCTCTAGTGCCTTAGTGCGAGTTTTTTCTCTTGAAAAAATTGAGAAAACACATCTGTTTTCGAGTGTCTCACTTTAAAAAAATTACATTTTCGTCCACTAAAATTTACATTGCAAAAATATTTCGTTAGATTGTTTCACTATACAAAAAGAAGTTTGTCTCGTATTTTTTTTTAAAAAAAAATTTTTAACCCATGGAAGCCGCAGTACCGTAGTGTCAAAACCCCCAAATGGGTTATTGTAACGAGTTTTGCCCTTTGGGGCGTGCGAGGGGAACCACACCCGAGGTGTCTCTGGCACTCCCGTGTATTCTGCCCCAGGGGGGGACAGGAGGGTACAAAAATTTTTAATTGTGGCTGATCTCATATTAGTTAATTATTCACAAGGCCCCCCCAGGGTTTAGACCCCCACTAAAATACCCACTCCTGTGGAACAATGAACACTTAGGCATCGTCCGAGAAACCCCACTCAATCATTATACAAAAAAGCAAGTCAACCTTACATTAAAATTTATTCTACCCTTTAGAATATAGAACTGAAATGAAATCCGATAGAAAAAAATCTATTTTCACAAATAGAGGATAGAGTAAAAAGACAGAATCAGAGATATAGTTGTCATCATTAGTTGAGAAGTAAAAATTGGATCAGATGTTTCCCCCCCAGGCGGTCCGCCACTCACCCGGCTTCCTTCCCGTGAGATGACTACAACCTTGGGGGCCAACTCCGTTCCAGAGGGGTGGATCCCCCACAATAGAGTCACTGGGTGGACCTCAAATTTAACGGGCCCCCAATGCATCTTGATCACAAAAACCCCCTTTGTCACTGTTAATCCCCAAAATTTCTCGTTCAAAACTGGCTGGGAGACAATCCTCCTGGGTTGACTCCCAAATATTGGTGACTTCGATGAACCTAAGGTCACTGACCGATCTAATGATCCCGCAAGAAAACCACAGTTTAAAACTGCAAAAAGGGTTTTGCCCCAAAAACCAATTCAATGGTTTCCCATACTCCCAAAACAAAGTACCACGCTTGAAGAAATATGTCAAATTAAAAACCCCAAATTAATGGTCCCATAAACCCCTCAAAAAGTAAAAACTGCTTGGGAAAAATCAGATAAGGGAACGGAAAATGTCAATGAGTCCTACACGAACACAGTTCCCAAATCTTGTACTTGTTCCCGTACACTATTAGAATCAGACATCTAGTTTTTACGGAAAAAAATTCAGGTTGGACAATAATCAATTGTCCCTTCCACCGGTAACCCCTTGCCACAAGGGAAAAAAAGTGGGGGAGTTCTTCTCAAAGAAATGCCCAAATATAGCTTTTTTTCCCCCAAGAATCATTCAAGTGTCTAAATTTCTTATTTCCCCCGTTTAGGCGGAAAACCCCCTAATAATATACGGTTAGGTGTTTCCTTTTTTGGGGGGCATATTTCTCAAAATCCCCCAAAAGTTCCTGGGTGAAATAGAGTATCTTCCTTAAAGTAGGGAAAAACCCCCACAAAGCCCTCACGTCCCAACGTGCACCTTCAGGACACAAAATATTACTTTATGCAAACCTTCCCCCCCTGGTGGGAAACACTCTTTGGGGACATGGTATGGTTGAGTCTGACGGATAAATAAAGAATTGAACCCCTTTGCTGTGTCACACGAAGTGGTTTCCCGCCAACGACAATTATAGTTGACTGGGCCCCCAACAGGGAAAATCCCCGAAAAGGGGGAAAAGCGACCGGGGAGGGGTATATGGCCCAAAAAAATTAGTCCACATGCATCCTACCCAATTTTACTACTCAACCCCCAGTCATGCTACTTTTGTTAAGGGATAAACTAAAGCAAACTAAATCCCGGGGAAAAGTAGTAAAGATGGGTTTTCAGTAAAATTTAGCTGGGGCCCCACAGAACAGCCCGTTTAACCAGGGGCAAGAAATCAGAATGACGAGTCTGATCGTAGGTCCTCCAAAAACCCCATCCCCAAAACATCCCACCCCGTCGTCGCTAAGTCAGTAGTGATAGTAGGCTGTTATCTAGTTCTAAAATTAATCGAACTAAAACCCCAAAAGGGAAAAAGTCCCCGGACTCGGTTTCCCTTTCATCAAAACCCAAAGTTTTTTAATAAACCCTAATAATGATCAAATACCCCTCCCCTGAAAATAGGAAAAGTTTTCAAAATCAAAATCCCCCAAAATGTTTCACAAACCCGGGGTTTGGGGGTTGGGGCCACCCGCCCCCCGCTAAAAGCAAACTCCTTCTTTTCAGAATCCTCCCTTTGAGTCAAGAAGCCTTCTTGAGAATAATGTTCCCCCCCATGTTCCAAGGGGAATGTTCCAGTTCCGCCCCCCCAAGGGTTTGCCTTGGCCGGGACCGAACTTCATGTTGGGCTGGTTAAAACCAACCCTTTACCCTTTCATTAAACTTGCTTTCAGATCCCCCAAAATCCCCATTTTGGGCCCCTGTCGGGAAAAAACCCGCCTCCTTGATTTCCCTTTCCCTACTTCCAGCACCTTAGCCCTTCACTCGCACTAGCGCCCGTATGAAAAAAAACAAGATAGGGTTTAGACAAGAATTTAGAACGCAAAATTTATATCGGACGGCACGCATTGTTATTTTACGCTTTGAAAACCCATTTGGCGTTCGGAAATTTCTCCAGGGAAATATCACATTTCCATAAAAACCAATATATATACACAATGCCACATCATAAAAATATATCACCAATGGAGACTTACCTTTCCAAAGAAATTTCCCGTGGTTTCCCCAAAAATGAAATTTACAAAATTTAAATTATTACACAATGGTTAATCATTCCTGGTGGCACAGAACTAAGTTATTTCTTTACTTAGTAACTAAAACACAGTTTTTTCTGAATCTCCAACCCCCACCAACTTACCTGGTTTTCTAACCATTCTCCGGGCTTCAGCAACTGACGACATAAATCTAGGTTTTTTTCAGGCACAAGTAACTATGTTTTTTTCTAACACAGCAACCTAATAGATGCAACGATTGGCAATATTTTGGTAAAAAATTTAACCCCAATCGCCCACATCGCATTCCTGCTTTCCCAACAGCGCTTCGCGAAAAACACGTTTGTAAACACAAAACGATTAGCCGTCAGCAGCGTTATCGATCAGTTTTCTAATTAGTATGCAAGGACATCCGCATAGGTAATGAGGTTAGAACGATGGCGTTTTGTACACACTTACAAAGTTAAATGATTTAAACAAAAAGTACCTGAATGTCGAAAACCCGATTCCCCGTCAGCTTCAGAAAATGTTCAAGGGCATTCAGCTTCCTTTCCCAAAAAGTCAGCCCAATCATGGTTGAGGTGAGACGCAACACAAAATGGGGTCACACCGGCCTGCGTCTGCTCTCTACGAGCAAAATTGAAGAGAATGAATGGTTTAGCCAATTTTCCCCCCTCGTGCCAAATCAAAGCGCACGAGGTGCTAGTGCTTCTTGGGGAAAAAAACACTTTCTCGGGAAACCGTCATTCCCCCCCTAGAATTTCTAGATCTCTCTGCACGAGAATCTAGTGCAATACCCAGCCTCACGGGTCACTCAAAATTTATGTGCTCCGAGAAGATTCTAGATCAGTGTTTCCCCAACCCCTTTTTTTTGCCATGCCCCCCCCTTTAAACCTTTCTAAATTCATATTGCCCCCCCCCCCCCTCCCCCCCCCCCCCCCCCCCCCTTTAACATATACATTATTTTTAATATTCAAAAAATTTAAATGTTCCCTAAAGAAAATTGAATGGGTAGGGGTTTTTGGAAGAAATCACTAGGTAATTATTGAGCAAAACAGTAAGTAAATTTTCAAAACATATAATTTGGGGAACTGAAATTCAAGTACAAAAAAATTTTTAAAGAAAGATTTTTCTATATTATTTTAATTATTAGTAATTATTTATTATTTAAATTTAGTGAGATCCTTGCGCTTAATGCTTGCTGCAAAGAGATCTTATGTCAGGTTCCAATTTAGTTTTAAATTCAGTGTCAAGTTTTCCCCCTTTTGTTATATTCAGCCGATTTCTTCCATTTTCGAATTGAACCCCGGAACAGTCCCAAAATTTCCCCCCTGTGGGGCGTGGGCCCCACGTTGGGGAAAAACTGTTCTAGGTGGTAATTCCTCTATCGGCTTCCCCCAGTCTATTTTTAGCTGGGGGAAATCCCCCGATGACGCGCCAAAATAGTGCGGAATCTTTACGACCCCAAAACAGATAAACGCGTTTCGTCACAGTCATGAGTTCGAATCTACACCAGGGCGGGGTTTACAAAATGACCTGAGTTGCCTGGTCGTTTCCCCGCCGGAAATGGCTTGGGAATTAAAAGGGGGAAGGGTGATACTGGGCCATGGCACCGAAAAAGCGCCGATTGGTCGATTCAAAATATGGGTCTTTCCCCCATACGCCCCTTGCGTCTCAAGGCTGTAACTGTCATTCTATTATTTATTATTATTATTTTTATTATTATTATTATTCTGAAGAATTTGAAATAAGAGTGGAGTTAAGCAAGCTCCCACCCTCTTTTGGGAAAATCTTTTCACTTCTAATGAAATAGGGATTTTATGATCAGGATGGTGGTATATACATTCACTCACGCTCAGATGGCGGCCTCTACAATGCTAGAGATTGAAGGCTAAGACCAAAATTAGGAGGGTACTGATCAGAGAGTTGCTTTTTGCAGATGATGCTGCAGTTACGACCCACTCTGAGGAAGAATTGCAATGTCTACTATCTGCATTCTCCAATGCTTGTTCTGAATTTGGTTTAACAATTAGCAAAAAGAAGACACAGATTATGTCACAAGGTGCACATGGGGTACCATCAATCTTTATTGACGACGCCGAACTAGAGATAGTAGACCATTTTACATATCTAGGATCAGTGGTAAATAGCAAATTATCCCTAGATCAGGAAATCAACATCCGGATTGGTAAGGCAGCAACAACAATGAACAGGTTAAGAAAAAGAGTCTGGGAGAACAGGAAGCTTACTGCCAAAACAAAAGTCCTTGTCTATCAAGCCTGTGTCCTTAGTACTCTTCTCTATGGCAGTGAAACCTGGACAACTTACTCACACCAAGAGAACAACTTTAAACAGCTTTCATATGCGGTGTCTGCGAAGAATTCTTGGTATTAAGTGGCAAGACAAAATCACAAATACTGAAGTATTGGAAAGATCAGGTTGTGTGACAGTTTATTCCATGCTCAGTCTTCGTAGACTTAGATGGATAGGACATCTTAGGAGGATGGATGATGGTAGAATACCAAAGGATATCTTTTTTGGTGAATTACAGATGGGTAAGAGATCTCAGGGTCGGCCTCTACTACGATACAAAGATGTGTGTAAGCGGGACATGATTGATACAGGCATTGATAATGCACATTGGGAGCAAGTCGCCGCTGAACGTGTTGCATGGAGGGCAAATATCAGAAATGGAATAAAGTCAAAGGAGAAAATTATTGCAGAAAAGTCACACACCAAGCGTTTGAGACGTAAGATGGTGCATGATGGTGGAAATGACCACGTGTTCACATGCACCCACTGTGAACGGACATTTACAGCGCAAATTGGCCTTATCAGTCACACTCGCTACCGCCATAGTTAAAAGTTATTATGCCTTTTTAAAGCACAAACTATCGTCTGTCAAGACGGCAAGGTGCCAATGTATGTGGTATGTTTTATTATTTTTATTATATTATTATTATTATTATTTTATTATTATTTTTATTAAATTAATTATAAATATTAAATTAATTAATTAATGTATTTATTTATTTTTTTATTTGGTTGTTTTGGGATTTGAGGTTCAAGATTGAGCACAACCCCCTAATGGCAACGTTGATCGTATTCCGGTACGAACTTCGGTCTTGCTCCCCGTCGCATTGAAAGCACTAGACTTGAGTTTTGCTCTCGTTTTAGTAATGCAGTTCAGTCGGGTATATGCATTACTGACGAGCTTGAACGAGAGCGAAACACGAGTCTAGTTCTTCCAATCCGACGTGGACAAGCCCATCCCGTCTCAGATTATTATTTTATTATTATTATTATTATTATTATTTTTATTTATTATTATTATTATTAGTATTAACATGATATTTCAGCCGGCTCCCTGAGCGAGGTGTTAGCAGCTTTCTCCGTTAACCCCGAATACTCTCGTAGTTGACGTAAGCGCACGAGAATTAGAAGTGGTTCGAGTCGCACCAGTGACTTATGAGAGTATGGAGCCGGTCGCTCAGAAAGTCGTGGCGTGCTGATGAGCGTAATCTAGCCTAGGAATCAACATACAGCTGAAAGATGCTAGTGTTGACCGCAATATCCTGAAACAGGATGGAAACGAGGGGGAAAAACACCCTGATATTTCGGCGAGCAACATTGGTACGGTTAGGAACTTGCAATCAAAGCTAACAAACAAACAAACAAACAAACAACAACAACAACAACAACAACAACAACAAACACATAATTCTTGTGTCATTGTTAGTTTGAAAAGTAATTCAAAGAGCAATAAGTTTTCGACATGATTTTGACATGTTCTTTCTTTTTCGCTTTCTTTTTGTAGCTGATTTCGCTGATAACTAAAGAAACACTAACAGTGTGGAAAGAAACAGATTGACCTGACAACACCACACCATCCCAACCTTACTTAGTCTCTGTGAACGACAAGTATTTTGAAAAGTCAAGCGTTACTTATGCATGATACTGTTTGTAAGTATTATAATGCCGCTTTATGTCAGACATTTTTTTTTGGTTAGTGTATTTATTTTCTTAATTTATTGACAAGCATTTAATCTTCCTCATCCTCCTCATCATCTTGGTAATCTTGAAGTAGCTAAGCTCAAATGCTTCCCTAGTTGATGCCACAACTCTCAGCCAGTCACTAAAGTTGTTCTTTTCAAAGTACTTCCGTGTGAAATAAATCAAATACCTCTTTGAAAAAGGCACCTCTCTTGTCAGGTTGATTTTGTTGTTCTGCAGCTCAAGGAAACATTGTTTCTAAAGTTCCAAGTCTAGCCGTCAACCTGAATGCTTCCTTTGAGATACTTCTCAAAGTTTGCCACACTTGCCATCATCCTTAATACGTCCTTTCAGATACTTCTCAAAGTTTACCACACTTGCTATCATCCTTAATACGTCCTTTGAGATACTTCTCAAACTTTGCCACACTTGCCATCATCCTTAATACGTCCTTTTAGATACTTCTCAAAGTTGCCACACTTGCCATCATCCTTAATACATCCTTTCAGATACTTCTTAAAGTTTCCAGTCTAGCCGTCAACCTGAATATGTTCCTTAAGGTACTTCTCAAAGTCGCCACTCTTGTCGTCAACCTTTATGTGATCTTTCAGTTTCTACTCAAAGTTGCCAGCATCCATGATCCCATCCTCCACCGGGTGGGTGCAGTGCACGGTGTACTTCAAGGTAGTCTCCTTCCAGTTGCTACCCTTCCCTTGCTGGGGGTTTCCGGCTCGTTTAATTGTTTTTTGCGCTGCCATGGCTGTCGGCGGGCAACCAGGAGCAAAAGCGTCTCTTGTGGACATCAAATTGGATAGAGAAGAGCAGAGTGCACACAGAAAATAATATTAAATGGAGAACTTGTATTTGCTATGATAAATGTTATCTTCTGCGAGACGGAAAACATACTCATCAATGAAACGCTGCCAACAGCATTGACAAAAAGAGGGTTAATGTGCTATAAAGAACCCATACTGCTGTATTCATGTGAAGCTTAGACAATAAGCAGCCAAACTAGGAAACAGTTAATGGTAGTGAAAATGGCGTTTCTGAGGAAAATGCAAAGCATACAATGGATAGATAGACAAACGAACGAGAAAGTCCTTCAAGACACAAATACAAAACGTAAACTGGTTAGAGAAATTAGTCAAAGATAATCCAGATTTTGTTTTGTAAAGTTATAGTTAGAAATATACTGTAAAACTGAGTGACAACTGTCAAACCTGATGTGCATTCTGAATGTGAAATCAATATTTAAGTCCAACTGATCCGTGTGTGAAACTATTCTATTTTGTCGACATTTGTAGAGAACTACCATCAGTATCGGACAGGGTACATGGTCTAAAATATTGATTGAAGGGACTAAAAGTTCATTAACATTTTATTTTAAAAATGTTTTAAAAGACCTCTTTTTCCCACTCTGTTCCTTTTAAAGTACTGGAGAGTTTTGGTCATAGACCATAATTTTAGGAAGAAAAATCCCAACTGCACCTCCCCGTTGTAGAGGGTGGAAACACACCACGGTGTGGCTAACACAACTCTGGGGACCGAGTATCCACCGGAATAAGTGGACAACTCTGCAACTGAGCAGAGCAGGGCACTCACTTGTCCTTACAGTCGGAAATGGCTGTTAAAGGTAGAGGTAAAAGACCACCATGTGAATGTGGAAGGCAAGGGGAAACCACCACATTATCTTCCCAAGACTTCTTTGCAAAACACATATCAGAGTTAGTGAACGACGTTAATGGCTGTCTTAGGACATCCTCGTCCGGTAGGGACAGTCATGAGCCACAGGTGACACCAGACCGTCATCCAGCTACTGATGGCAAAATCTTAAATAAAATAAATAAATTTGGAGTAGGAACATGGAATGTTAGGACATTAAATGAGCTAGGAAAGTTGAACAATGTTCTAAGAGAAATGGATGGCATGAATGTGAATATACTAAGCGTTAGTGAGATAAGATGAAAGGGATCGGGAAAAATTATAGCTGACAACCACACAAAAATTTTATTTTGGAGGGGATACACATGAGAAAGGTGTAGGAATAATACTTGACGAAGAAACAGCCAAGTCACTTAAGGGATACTGGTGTATTTCAGATAGAGTTATTTGGTCAAAATCAAACGCAAACCAATAGATATAAATATTATACAAGTATATGCACCAACAACAAGCAGTAGTGATGAAGAAATACAATACGTTTACGACGAAATAGAAATGGCGATGGCTCAAATTGGATCACAGAAAATAAAAATAATACTTGGAGATTTTAAGGGAAAAGAAGGAAGGGAAAAATGGAGGATGTAGTGGGGAATTATGGTTTAGGTACAAGAAATAAAAGAGGGGAAAAGCTAATAGAATCGGCAAATATCAATGATGTGATAATTGGAAACACGTGGTTTAAACACCATAAAAGACGACTATACACATGGAAAAGCCCTGATAAAAAAATACGAAACAAAATTGACTACATACTAATTAATAAAAGATTTAGAAATGCTCTAATTAATGTAAAAACAATGCATGGCGCCGACTGTAATAGTGATCATGTCCCACTATGTGGACAAATAAAAGTAAGATAAAAGAGGGGGAAACATATGGTTCGGAACATGAGACTCAATAAAGAGGTTCTGAAAGTAGATAAAGAAATTCAAGAAAAATATATAGTGACTGTGAAAAATAGGCACAATGCAATAGCTAAAATACAGAGTATAAATGAACAATGGGAAATGTTAAGGGACTCCATTCATCAAACTAGCAAAGAAATATTACCGGAGAGAAGTCAAATACCTAAGAAAAATGGATGAATGAAGAAATCTTAATGCTGATGGACAAAATAAAGCAGAGTAAAATGACAAACAAGAATATGCTAAGATAAATAAAGAAATAAAAGATAAATGTTGGAAGGCAAAAGAAAGTTGGTTAAATGAGCAGTGCAAAAGAAATTTGAATTAAATGCCATTAAAGATACAAAAAATATGCACAGACAAATCAGTGAGCTCACGGACGAAAAATAAGAATAAATACAGGGTGTTTAAAATCAAAAACAGGAAAGATATTATTGAAGGAAGATGATATAATGAAGAGGTGGAATGAGTATATAAAAGAATTATATGATGGGGAAAGGGAAGAATTAACAGAAGAAAGTAACTTAGAAGGTCCACCTATTCTAAAAGAAGAAGTCGCTGACGCTATGAAAAATAAGAATACATACAGGGTGTTTGAAATCAAAAACAGGAAAGATATTATTGGAGGAAGATGATATAATGAAGAGGTGGAATGAATATATAAAAGAATTATATGATGGGTGTCAGGGTCTTAAACTTGGCTAGCTAACCTAACACATGTGAGACAGTACAAGTACAACGTGATTTGACTTAAGACTCAACGACACAACGTTCAATGGATTTATTTACAGATCATATACAGTACGATGATCACTACAAGATATACTTGACACTTCAATACACTTGCATACACAATACAGCTCACAGTCTATCTCTCAAGATGTCCAGACACTCGACTTTCAGGCACAGAAACCACACAACGCCTTTCTCTCATCATGCGTCCAGTCGAGTCGACGTCCCAGAGCTGTCTGCCTATAGCTCGCAACTTGCCTCCCACCTGAAGTGGCTTCACGAGGCATGCGTGCGTCTTGCGTCGTCCTTGCCTGACCGCTGGCCGTCTTGTCAGCCAGCAATCTCGCGGGCAGGTAACTACTACTCGCCTGGCGGCGTAACGAAGTTACGGCATCCTTGCTGGGGACTAAGTCGCCTGGCGGGCGTAACGATGTCACTGCATCACTGCACTATTCTAGACTCTGACATGCCCCCCCGGGCAACTTCATGAAAGATGTCATTTTTCATGCATAATATATGTACATACTGGGTTAATATTTTAACCTTGTCAGAGTCGACCCTTCTGTTGTTATATACATTGGTATCATAATACATAGAAATACACATTTGCCATAGAAACATATAAGAAATGAAAGTTGTATTCAACGACATGTGGTGTTCAACCTTTAACACTGTCAGGTTTCATCCTCTCGATGGCTAATTACCTCAATTGCATTATTGACCCAGTCAGATCGGTAGTACCAGCTCCAAGCATCTACCTCGCAGCCTCCAAAAAAACGTAATAATATGGTTCTTGAAACAAAAACCATCTGGCTAGACCGAAATACGGCTTTTACATAAGTCGCATTAAACGCTTAAACCCTGACCTCATTTGGCCAGGAGCTCTTGTGTTGGTCTGCAATGTCGGTAACACTCTGCCATGCCCAGTAGATGGCTTCTTGGTGTGTTAACAATCTGGCAACAACATGGCTATTTATATACAACACATTACAGTATACATTTCAAATTATGGCCCTTTGTGTAATGATGTAATAACAAATAAATGAAAGGGGAATAACTTCAACATTTATGAAATATAATAATTTACAATAATTATCCTATTTCTTAGCGTCATCGCTTGACGTTTCTTCATACTAACGAGAAAAAGTCGGTAGAATGAATACATTAATCAAGATATGATTCTAAGATTACACTACATAAATATATAAACACACAATTGTGTATTCAAACTTGTTGATTCCTAAAGATTTTAGAATCGTCATAGCTTTTTAAACTTTTATTTGTCGTCTGCTAATTTTGCTCTAAATTCCTAACTAATCCGGAAGTACACACGAATACTAAACAGCTGATGTTGACACTTGTAGACCACACTTGTTCCGGTCTGATGTAGTTACGGAGTGTACAATGTTCTAATCGTTCATGTGTTGGATGTTTCACTGTAAAACCTTCTGGATTTCGATTGACTGCAGTGGTGTAGCTGTCAATGTTTAGGTCACACTTTCACACACGTATTTAAAATATCACTGGAAAGTTCCACACGCAGATGCCACTGTCACATTGGATAGTTCGCTTACGGTAATTTTTTGAGCGAATGTGGCACTGTTCTTGTTACTTAATATATACAATTAATAAAGTTCGCTTTCTACCACACACTACATAATTATACACGACAATCACTACATTAATTAGTAAAATAAGAACACTATATATATTGGGAGTAACCCCTATCACATCACATCGTAGACTTTACACAGCTTTTTGTGAATAGAAAAAAAATATTCACTGATGGATGGCTGTGTTAATCTGAGTGTATTTTACACATTGCACTCAGACATTGGTGCTCACTGGGTCGGTCGGACAACGGGACAAAAGATCGGCAATCGTGTTGGTTCTGCCTGGGATATGTCGAACCTCGAAGCTGTAATCTTGGAGTTTAAGAGACCAGCGCGCTACCATCTGGTTTGAAGGTACACCTGAATTTATAAATCGCAACGGGCTGCTGTCAGATTCCACGATGAAATGGCGTCCTAGAAGGAATCTGGACAATTAAGTTATACCCACCACTAAAGCTAGGGCTTCCAACTGAGGTATTGACCATGCCCGTTCTCTGGGTTTCAGTTTCCTGGAGACGAAGTACACAGGGTGAAGGATGTTATTGTGCTCCTGCAACAAGACTGCTCCAATCGCCACGGAGCTCGCGTCTGTACGCAATCTGAAAGGTAAATGGAGATTGGGCAATTTCAGGATGAGATTGTGTAAGCTATTATCAGAAAAACAAGATAATACTTTACGGAATGCAAATTTTAGGCATTCATTGCTTACAATTTTCTCCGGTTTATCTTTTGTTAGTAAGTTAGTAAATACTTCGGTCAGTTCGAAAAAAATCAGGAATGAACTGCCGGTAATAATTTATCAGTCCCAACAAACTTCTGACTTGCTTTTTCGTAGTCGGAAGTGAGAGTTTTAGTATCTTGGACACAATGTTATCGTCTGTCGTGACAAAGCCATTGGATATTTTGTACCCCAAGAAGGATATTTCCTGGTAGACTATGTCTATTTTTGCAGGCTTTACCGTCAGTCCGTGCTGTCTAATGCGTTCAAATGTCTGTTCCAATGTCTTTACGTGCTCTGTCATCGTCTCTGTGTGAACACAGATGTCGTCAATATAGCAAATTATGTTAGGTATATCTACTAGTAAAAGTCGTGTCATACGTACGAATGTGGCTGGGGCATTGACAAGCCCAAATGGAATTTTGCACCATTCGTACAGTCCCCAAGGTGTGGCAAATGCTGTCAGATGTCTGCTCTGTTCGTCTACCGCTATTTGCCAATATCCTTTAGTCATGCCTACCTTCGTAAAGAACCTAGCGTCTGTCAGTTCTGTCAGTAGATCGTCAGCGTTTGCCATTGGCTCCAGATCTAGAAGAGTTATTATATTGAGCTTTCTGTAGTCGACACAGAGTCTTATCGTGTTGTCCTTTTTGCGTACTATGACCATTGGAGATGAGAAGTCTGATTGGGATCGTCTTATGATGTTGTTTTTCTCTAAGTTGATGATCTCCTGATGTAAGTGTTCTTTGTAATGTAATGGAATGGTGTATGGTCTGCATCTTATGGGTGTGTTTGACGTGAGTGTGATGTGATGCTGTACTAATTCTGTTTGTCCTGGGTTGTTAGAGAAGATGGTGTTGTACTGTTGTATTAGCTGTTTGCAACTGTCTGTTTCTGCTTGAGTTAACTTTGGGTTGATTTTAATCTCCTTCAAGCAGTTTGTCTGTCTAATGCAGGTGTTGGAATTTCGTCATTAGCCTCGTCGTCTTCATGATCTATTATCACCGTACAAGCTGTTGTATCGTCTTGTTCGTTGTCTCTGTTGTAGTATGGTCTTAGCATATTTATGTGGAATATTTTGTGTTTGTCTTTTATTTGGATTTCGTAGTCTACAGGTGAAATCTGTCTCGTCACTTTAAAAGGTCCCTGCCAAGAATCAGTCAATAAGTGTCTGTCACGAAGTAGTAGGAAAAAACGTCCTGTCCAGGTGTCAACGTTATTGTCCTGTTACCTTTGTCAGCATACTGTCTATAAGTAGCACCAGATAATTTTAGTGCATTCTTTGCAATTATACAAGATTTGATGATTCTTTCACGCAATGATGTAACGTATACGTATGATGATATGGGTTTAAGTACTGGAGTGGAGTCAGTTAACATTTGATGATAAATAGTTAATGGGCCACGTGGTTTGGCACCATAGATAAGTTCAAAAGGAGAGAAACCGGTACTAGAATGTGGTACCTCGCGATAAGCAAAAAGAATAGCTGATAGATATACATCCCAGTTATTGGGGTGCTCTTGCGTGACTTTTGCAAGCATGTGCTTTAAATCGCCGTTAAATTTTTCTATAATTCCACTAGAGTGAGGATGGTACGGGGAATTGAAACATTGCTTCACTCCCAACATTTTGGTGAAAGCGTGGGTAGATGCGGCGATAAACTGAGTGCCCCTATCTGATTGGATAGTGTCTGGAAATCCTATCCGAGAAAAAATATGGAAGAAAACTTCCATTATATCATTGGCAGTTATGTTCTTTAGCGGAATAGCTTCCGGCCAGCGGCTACATTGATCAATAACAGTTAGAATATATTTATTACCTCTAGTTGTTGTATGATTGAGAGGGCCCACTATGTCGACAGATAATTTTTCAAAAGGTCGACTGGCTAAGTCAGTGACTTGTAAATTTGCCTGTGGGTGTTTACCTTTTTTTACCAGTTTTGGCAGATGTCACAACTTCTGCAATATTGTTTAATGTCATTGCAAAATTTGGGCCAATGAAACTGTGTTAATAATCTTGATCTGGTCTTAGCGTATGCCATATGCCCTGCAAGAGGTATATCATGGGCAAGATGTAAGGCTTGTTTACGATAATTAGTTGGCAAAACAGTTTGCTCTGTTGTGTTCTCACCTCTGGTATAATACCTAGTGAGGATATCATTTTTCACAGCAAAATGCCATTTTGCATTCTTGGTTACCTTTGGCTTTTGGCCGATCAGATTAAAATATTTTGACAATGAAGGGTCAGCCTTTTGAGCTGTTACAAACGTCTCCTTCATTTTGTTAGTAGGTAGTGATACTGGGCTAAGCATTTGTATAGCCCCAGTTTGATTACTTTCATCTTGCACTCTAGCAGTAGATCTAGTTACTGCGTTCACACATTCAATGATATCAGATGGTGATGAAACAATGTTATCAATGATGTCATGAGATCTTAGTGCTACATTAGCTACCATACATTCATTAGGTGGTGTAACATTATCAATGATGACATTTGATGGTGATGTTATGCTATCATCAATACACAGAGATGTTATGTCATGAGGTTTATCATTCACCTCTGGTAAATTTCCAATTATTATATCACAAACTGGGTTTGTTAATGCAGCGCACTTTACTTTCCCAGTGAGGAAAGGTGTTTCAATATATGCCCATGCTAGTGGGTACTTTTCAATATTGCCTGAGAATGTTCTGCATGTTACGTGCCTGCCTGTATAGTCTGTAGGCATTATGAACGTTCTCTTCAGACCAATAAGTGAGCTTACCGTGTCTCGAAGGACTGTAGCAGACTTGCCATTCACGTATCCGTGATGGATGTTTATCCTGCCTTTAGAATCTACTACCAAATTAGCTTCTTCATTGGCAATAGGAATGGAGTGGCCGCATGTTAAAACGCCATCTTCATAAAAGGTGTTACAAACAGTACATTTATTTGCGTTAAACATGTCAAAAGCCTGCGCTGAGTTAACAGGATGTTTCTCTGATTGTTCTTCATCTGACGATGAACTGTCAAACAAGGCGGCATTTGCTTTGTTGGTCATTTGCCTACCTTTACAATCATGGCGATAGTGTCCGTACGCCTTACAGAGGAAACATTTACGCAAATTTCTGAAGGATTTACGCTCCTTATCTTGTCTGTTTACCATGTTTTGTAGATAAGTATGATATGCGGGGTTCTTGTCGCACATCTCACCTTGATGATGTGAAATTTTACAATATTTACAGTGATTATACTTCTCAGATGTAGGCTTATAGGTTTCTGCCTACTATAGGGTTTGTCATAGTTAGCCGATGCTACAAAATTTATGTCAGTAGCTTCACTGGCAAAACAATGTTTGTTGGCTGTGTAATACGCCGAACCACGTCTCTCAATCTCATCTACACTAGTGCATTTATTCTCCTGCAAAAATTTTGAAAATGCTGATGGAATGGATGAAATGACTTTATCTCTAATGATCAGATCTTCTAATCTTTGATAATTTTTGTCAATTTTAGCTGCTGAGGTCCATTTGGTAAATATATCTCGGACTAAGCAGAGGTAATCAGAGAACGTTTGAGTCGGTGTTGGGCTCAATTTACTGAATTGTTCTCTGTAACCTGCTTCATCTAACATAAAATGTGCCATAATCTTTGATTTCAGATGATGGTAGTCTTTTCTGAGGTCTTTGGGGATGGTCCCAATGACTTTAAGAGGTCCCCTGATAAACTCCTCATATAAACAATATTCCATTCAGACAGTGGAACCTGGTAATGTTCCATTAAAGTTTCAAAATTTTGGGTAAAGGCTGCGATGCAGTCACCCAAGGTATAATTACGTACAATACCTTGATATTTCTTGTACTGGTTTTCTTTCTCCAGTCTCTCAGATTTTTTAGACTCTTTGTTAATGGCAGTCTCAGTATCAAGTTGTTTCATCTTTAACTGTAACTCCAGTTCTTCTCTCTTACTCTGAGCTGCTATTTCTGCCTTCTTTAATTCTGTATCTAATTCGGCTTGCTTTGTCTTTGCAGCCAATTCTAATTCGGCTTGCTTTGTCTTTGCAGCCAGTTCTAATTCGGTCTGTTTTGCTGCAGTTGCTGCCTCTGCTTGCTTTAAGGCTGTTTCTGCCTCACTTGCTTGGCAGCCCTTTCGGCTGCTCTTTCTTCACGCTCGTGGTATTCAGAGTATTTCTTCTCACTCCACTTTGTTAACTCATCACCTGTTAACTGTAACTTTAACCCCATATCGATGAAATCATTTAATGAAGACATGATGGAAAATGTCAATGAAATACCAGCCACACAATTTGTTATAAGTGGTTAGTAAAGTAAACAGTTTACAATTGAATTCTATTGACAATACGTGCCTAAATTTGCATCCTTAAAGTATGTGAAAAGAAAAAATATACTCAAGTGCCCTGGATGCGGTGAAGAACGGTTGGAAATCGGGCTAGGAACTGTAGGGTCGCTACTTCGATACCAGAAATGACCTCTACGCGCAAGGGTTTCAGATGGTACGGAAAACCTGCTTTGTTTTTGGAGGAAATAAATTAGCGTCTATTTGATGTGGTGTGCCTGCTTGTCACTAAGTATTGATTAGGTTTGTATGGCGTTGAGTGTAATTGTAGGTCGTAATTTTGTCCGTCAACAATTTTTTTTTTTAAAAACACAAGTCACTTTCTTTCCCAGAACTTTCTGCTTTCCACAACTCAATTCACCAAGACAATCTACATATATCTCAAAACTCTACAAAAATTTATGACACATCACTTACATCAAGATGACATTCAGTAAGGACATAGACATCAAGTTTACAAGATGGCGACAAGGTCACAATGGCGACAAGATCACAATGTCGACAAGGTCAAAACGGTGACAAGTTCAACAATCACAAATGTTTTACACGTTTACAAGATCAAACAATATGTATGCACTGTACGTTTACAACTAGTCTCCATGTTTAAACAATGTAGTAATATATCAAAATGAGCCTTCCACGATCACATTTACATGTACCATAAAGTTTGACAAAAATTCTAAGTTCACAAACTCTAGTTTTAAATGTTAATCACCTAAACACGTTCATTTCAAAGCCGGACGAATGCCACCACGTCCACACATGTCAGGGTCTTAAACTTGGCTCGCTAACCTAACACATGTGAGACAGTACAAGTACAACGTGATGTGACTTAAGACTCAACGACACAACGTTCAATGGATTTATTTACAGATCATATACAGTACGATGATCACTACAAGATATACTTGACACTTCAATACACTTACATACACAATACAGCTCACAGTCTATCTCTCAAGATGTCCAGACACTCGACTTTCAGGCACAGAAACCACACAACGCCTTTCTCTCATCATGCGTCCAGTCGAGTCTACGTCCCAGAGCTGTCTGCCTATAGCTCGCAACTTGCCTCCCACCTGAAGTGGCTTCACGAGGCATGCGTGGTCTTGCGTCGTCCTTGCCTGACCGCTGGCCGTCTCGTCAGCCAGCAATCCTGCAGGCATGTAACTACTACTCGCCTGGCGGCGTAACGAAGTTACGGCATCCCTGCTGGGGACTAAGTCGCCTGGCGGGCGTAACGATGTCACTGCATCACTGCACTAGTCTAGACTCTGACAATGGGGAAAGGGAAGAATTAACAGAAGAAAGTATCTTAGAAGGTCCACATATTCTAAAAGAAGAAGTCACTGACGCTATGAAACGTATGAAGAAAGGAAAAGCAGCTGGACCAGATGAAATCACAATAGAAGAATTAGAGGTAATGAGAGAATTTGGAGTAGATATATTAACCAAAATGTTTAATGATATTTACAGCAGTGGATATTTACCCAGTGATATGCTGAAATCTGTATTTATAGCTAATACCAAAAAGACCAGGAGCCATTGAATGTGACAGATCTTTCGTCACAATTTAACCTCATAAACCATACTCACTTAAGCTTCTGCTCAGAATCATAATGAGAAGAACCAGAAAGAAAATAAAAATGGAAATTAGTGAAGAACCAGTATGGATTTGTGGAGGATAAGGGCACAAACAATGCAATATAACATACGGACACTAATAGAAAGGTCCAATAGAGAAACAGAAAGACATATATTTATGCTTCATAGATTATACTAAGGCATTTGATAAAGTAAAACATGATGAGCTGATTAAAATGTTGGAAGATATCAACATTGATGGGAAAGATTTAAGAATAATAAAGAATATTTACTGGAACCAAGTAGCAGCAATTAAAATTGGAAATAAAGAGGGTAGTTACGAACACATAAAGCTAGGAGTACGACAGGGATGTGTCTTGTCACCAGATCTCTTCTCCCTATATAGCGAAGTAATAATGAGAGAGATCAAAGAGATGCCAGGAATACTAGTTGGAGGTTATAATATAAATAATATACGCTATGCAGATGACACAGTATTGGTGGCTGCCGCATAATCAGACCTACAACAATTGTTGGACACTGTAGTAACAGAGAGTGCAAGGAAAGGACTCTCCTTGAATATCAAGAAAACAGTAACAATGGTGATATCAAAGAAAATGGTGACACCAAAATGTGACATAGAAATAGAAGGAAAAATTCTTAACCAAGTGGATAATTTTAGATACCTAGGGACATTTATAACATCAGATGGAAGATGTACAACAGAGATTAAGAGCAGAATAGGGCAGGCAAAGGCCGCATTTCAGAAAATGAAGAGTATCTTGTGCAATAGGTCACTATCACTGAGTGTAAGAAAGAGAGTGCTGAAATGCTATGTAGAACCAGTTTTTCTGTATGGCAGTGAATCTTGGAATGTAAATGAACAAATTAAGAAGAAATTAGAAGCAACAGAGATGTGGTTCCTGAGACGAATGTTGAGAATTCCTTGGACTGCCAGAGTAACTAACGACGACTGCCTGAAACAGGCTAATGAACTAGAACACTATATACAACAATAAGAAAGAGACAAACAGCTTTCTTTGGTCATGTAATGAGAAGAGAGGCATTGGAGAACATCGTGACAACTGGAAAGATCGAGGGGAAGAGAGGCAGAGGCAGACCAAGAGAAATGATGCTGGATGGATTGAGACGGTGGCACGGAGGAATATCAGCAGCAGAGTTGATCCAGAAAACCAAAGACCGAGATCTGTGGAGAGCCATGAACGCCTACGCCAGCTGGCAGGGCACTTGACGATGATGATGTTCCTTTTGGCCCATTGCGTTCCCCCAAAGGCACATCTGCCTGTGTTAGTGGACAGTGATTTGGTGATTTGAGTTTGCGGTTTGCATGACCGTCTGTGCACCCTGGCCAGATCTAGTGCAGATAAATCTACACTTTGATCATAGTCAAAAAGGGCCCAGTATCATTAACATTTTTAAATACTCTCTACCACTGACTACCACTGGATAATCTGAACGTGTTACTGGTAAAACAACAAAATTATCTCATTTGACGGACACCTACTGTTAGCTCTTGCTCCGATATGGTGTTAGTACATTCTTAGACTGATGTAGCTGCCAGACCAAGGGAAGTAATTTGTGATGCACTTGGCCTCTGCAGCGTTAGTGTCCCCCGGTTCTGAAATTGAGAACACCTTAATAATAATAATAATAATAATAATAATAATAATAATAATAATAATAGGCGACGGTGCAACTGGATTGGAGTAATAGTGAGGTGGGGAAGAGGATGACTAGCAGAATAAGAACACGTAATAGCAGCAGCAGAAAAACTAACAGAGGCAGAATAGTGAAGAGGTCAGCGTGACCGATAGGTTTGGTGAGTCTGCGCTTCACCTGTCTCTGCACTGACGACGGGTTAGAAAGTTCATGTCACACAACTGTCTCTGCACTGACGACGGGTTAGAAAGTTCATGTCACTCAACTGTCTCTGTACTGACGGCGGGTTAGAAGGTTCATTTTACACAACTGTCTCTGTACTGACGGCGGGTCAGAAAGTTCATTTTACACAACTGTCTCTGACTGACGGCGGGTTAGAAAGTTCATTTTACACAACTGTCTCTGACTGACGGCGGGTTAGAAAGTTCATTTACACAACTGTCTCTGTACTGACGGCGGGTTAGAAAGTTCATTTACACAACTGTCCTGCACTGACGGGGGTTAGAAAGTTCATTTTACACAACTGTCTCTGTACTGACGGCGGGTTAGAAAGTTCATTTTACACAACTGTCTCTGTACTGACGGCGGGTTAGAAAGTTCATTTTACACAACTGTCTCTGCACTGACGGGGGGTTAGAAAGTTCATTTTACACAACTGTCTCTGCACTGAGGGCGGGTTAGAAAGTTCATTTTACACAACCGTCAGTCGGACTTTAACTTTGACTTTTCGTTCAGAAACCAAAGGCTTTTTAGTGAACATAAAATTGTCTAGAAAATCACCCTGGGGTTAACCACCACGTCCTGTATAGGACATGCAGCATGTAACTCAGTATGAGTCATGGCAGTCGGGGTAGCGCCGCGGCGGATAGCACGCTTTCTGATCTGGGGTCCCGTGTTCCAATATCTATGAGGTGGATGTTGGCATGGGCTCCTAGGTTGTCCAGTCTGAAATGGGTACAAGCGATTGTCCCTGGAAGTAACGGTGTCTGGTGTGAACTGACCACGCTACCCATTAACGAATACACTGTTAGTTTATAGTAGTAGTAGTAGTAGTAGTAGTAGTAGTAGTAGTAGTAGTAGTAGTAGTAGTAGTAGTAGTAGCAATAGTAGTAGTAGTAGAAGTAGTAGTAGTAGTAATAGTAGTAGTAGTAGTAGTAGTAGTAGTAGTAGTAGAAAGTAGTAGTAGTAGTAGTAGTAGTAGTAGTAGTAGTAGTAGTAGTAGAGTAGTAGTAGTAGTATAGTAGTAGTAGATAGTAGGTAGTAGTAGTAGTAGTAGTAGTAGTAGTAGTAGTAAGTAGTAGTAGTAGTAGTAGTAATAGTAGTAGTAGTAGTAGTTAGTAGTAGTAGTAGTAGTAGTAGTAGTAGTAGTAGTAGTAGTAGTAGTAAGTAGTAGTAGTAGTAGTAGTGTAGTAGTAGTAGTAGTAGTAGAAAGTAGTAGTAGTAGTATTTAGTAGTAGTAGTAGTAGTAGTAGTAGTAGTAGTAGAAAGTAGTATAGTAGTAGTAGTAGTAGTAGTAGTAGTAGTAGTAGTAGTAGTAGTAGTAGTATATAGTAGTAGTGGTAGTAGAGAAGTAGTAGAAGTATTAGAAGTAGTAGTTGTAGTAGTAGTAGTAGTAGTATAGTATAGTAGCAGTAGTAGTAGCAGCAGCAGCAGCAGCAGCAGCAGCAGCAGCAGCAGGTGTAGTAGTAGTAGTAGTAGTAGTAGTAGTAGCAGTAGTAGTGGTGGTGGATGTCAGAGTCCTAACTATTTGCCCTTCTAGCTCACTGGACTTGGACAGGCAAATTACAACATCTACGACACATATTTTAATAACACATGACTGAAATTTGGGAAACTCGCAGGAGCTATCTCCTAAACAACCTTTATTACATTATACTACAAGATGACAATATGGTCGCACTTCACGCTCAAGCAATCATTCGACCCAAGCAGCCAAACGTTCGCTCACATGGGCGATATTTACACTATCTCCCGTATGACCATTCGCAATCACAGTCTCACATCATCTCGCACATATCACAGTTAGTACATTCCTCGGATATCAATACACAACGTTCATCTCCATCTATCCGTCACAACACTATCGTTCGATCGTTCTATCACTCGCTAGATTTCCATACGTCCGTCTCTATTCGCTGTCTCACACACACTGACTCCGTCCTCCTTGACCTTCCCACATCACGTGGGTCCGTTCACGGGCTTCTTGCTTGACCCTCCGTTAGCCAAGCCGTGATGTCTCCTACTGCCCTTGACCTCAGCTATTGCTTATACTGACTCTCGCTTACATACAGGCACTTACGCTATTGCTTACATATAAGCCCCTGACACTCTCCCCCCGTACAAACAATGTGGCACTTTCCCTCAGAAATGTGACACATTCTGTTGTTGTTCTTATTACCTCTTTCTAACCTTGTCAGGGGATTGTATGATCATAAGTATACGCGTGCGTCTGTTCTTACTCTGATCTTTTACGAGATTAACTATAACTATTGTTCTCTCTTTTTCAGTACTGAGGTTTCTCTCAAGGTTTTGTCGTGGTCTGGCAAATGTTCTGGTTGGGTCTACTTGCCATACCTCGTTATATTCTTCAATCCCCACTCCGTGACATTACATTCTGTTCATGTTGCCCAATCGATTCGCTGTGTACTATCATCTCATTGTGGCTATGCTGGTTTAAGGATTCTCCATTGATTCACGCCTGGAATAAGGCTACAACTTCCTCTTACAGCATTCTAAAATTTTCTCTCTATTCAGCCGTGGTCCCCCTCGTCTCTATTTAATGCACCCTAATCGATTCTTTATGAGCACATTATGTCACTGTTGTGGTCATGGTTCGAATATACTTCATGTTTATAATAGTCCCCCTTACCTCTTTTTATGTCAGACCTTGACTTGTTTCCCTTTTTGGGCACACCTCGTTTACTGTTCTGGAGAGTTATTATTAATCTTTTTGGTTGGTATAACCCTGTTGGTATGTTCCGTCTTGTTACAATATTATGATGTTAATTTTGTACCACTATTGCTAAGCGTCATTCGTCGGGCTATCCACCATACGCGAAAGTTAGTTTGGTAACACTCGCGTATTGGGATTGCCAGGCGTTGATTCTCAGCATTACAACTTATTCTATTAGCCACTATACTTACGCTTATATGTACATATCACATTCTAACAATACAAAGTACTATAATAATAAAATTAGACATTGGATGTCATGCAGTTAATAAATTTACAATAAAATGTTCATCGTCGCTGCCCTTAGGCACGTATAGGATACTGTTCTTGTCCTGTGAAAGTTATGAACACGTAATTAAATTACCAGTGTTCAATGTTCATTGCGGTGCTGGGATGTTTGGCATTTCTTCTTTCTGAACCGATTTGTTGACGTATTCTGTATATCATGATATTGTCTTTCCTTCTGTATAGTATTTACGACTTTGCACCACATTTGGACAATTTATAAGTCCGTTCTGTAAAATTACTGGAGTTCACATATGTAAAATATGAATTAATGTTTTAAGTTCGGTGGCCTTATTTATGAGTGTGGCCATGGTGCGTCTGTCTGTGACTGTCTTTGCCATAGTTTGTAGGTTGGCATCTGGTTCCTTAAACTGATCACTGGAAATGACTGTCTGTACTTGTGAAGTTCTTGTCGTTGTTGGTCGATTTCTAAATGTGGACTCTGTAGATACTCGTTTGAAACGAAGTTCAATATAGGTAAGCTTACTGTTAGATACTTGAAATCACATGTTAAGTCTTACTGTTCTGTTGATGACACTTTTCACGTTGAAGGAACTTTTATGTTGGTCTATACAATGGAGTGTAGCTAGTATCATAGCGCTGGAGTCGTACAGCAGACAAGGGCAACTCTGGAGTTACTCGATCTAAGGATATAAAGTGGGTTACGGTTAAAATTAACTTTCCGAAGGGTTGGGGATTTCAAATTTCATGTTGAGATCATTTTGAAAGCTATCTCCAAACCTGCACTCGTACATGTGTGTATACATCCAATAGTTCAAATAATAATAATAAAAAACCATGTATAGTTTTGAACTGTAATCGTGCATGTTTGTACACTTTTCTGCAATTTGTGTAAATTTTCCAAAATATGTAGGGTACTTTGTTGCTGATATTTGTCAGTAATTCCACCGACTGATGATTTGCATTGTTCAGCATAAGTATGTGTCTGAGTTGATTTGACATAGTGTTTATCAGTGGTAACAAGAAACTTTGGGTCACCAGTAATGATGTAAGTAACAACGTTAGCTGGTTTGTCATGAGTAATATCATCTGTGTTACGTCATGCTGATGTGTGAATAAACTTGTTTGTGGAAGTCATTTGTTTTGCATTTATCATGAGTAGTGCGAGTAGAACCATCCATTGTGTGCACTTGGGCATGTGTGTAGTTAACAGGAGGTATAGCATGTACCCTGAGTTTTTGTGATCTGTTCTAGCCCTTGTGAAATGCTTGTTATCTGTAACTTTCTTTTCTTTGTTGATACCCACCAGTTTTCTGTTTTTTCTTGTTGTGAGATGGTAGTCACGGTTGGTCTGGTGTGGTACTTCGGTCTGTTCATCATGTTGTTGTATGATGCGTGGCGTGGTTAAGGCAGTGTTTGTTGTGGGTGTTAAACTTTCTGCCATGTCTGGGTTTTGGATTCTGTGTGTCTATTACATTTAATACATTTCCAATTAATAAATCGCAGCATGGATTGTCTAATAATGCGCAAGTTACTCTGCCTGATAGGAAGGTGATTTTATATTGGCCCATGCCATAGGATATTTCTCTACTGTCCCTGAAACAGTTCTGCAATAGATGTACTCATCTAGGTAGTCTTTAGGATCAGCTAGGTCTTCCGAAGACCGATAAGACAGGACCCTGTGTCGCGTAACACATGTGCTATACTGTGTCATTAATGTATCCCTCATGGAATGTTAGTTTTTCCTACCGACAGTCTGGAGGTTTTGTTCATTTCCCTCACTTTCTTTTGAGTATTACCATCTTTTAATAAGGAATGAGGCTGAGTGATGTTAACACATTATTGAAATATGGTACGAAGTCTGTTGGGTAAAACTCAGTCTGTTCTGAATTTTGCAGTGTTTGGTCTTGTTTTCGTCTCTGTGATGTTTACTTTTTCTAAGTTCTTTGCTGAACTGTCCTGTTGAATGTTTGTGGCCTGCATTTGCTTTTGCTTTCTGTATTCTTTTTACTCTTCACACTTCGAAAACGCCTGTGCCAGTACGCCAGGCAAAAATGACATTTTGTTCTATATTTCCTTTGATTTACCTTCCCCAGTTTTTGTGCTATAACAGTATTCAGGTATTCTTGATAAGTGGGATTCTTATCGCATATTCCATTTTCTGTATGTGGAGTGCTACAATGTTTGCACAGTACTGGTTTTGTTTTCTGTGGTTTGTTTAGACAATTTGTTGATGAAGATGCCGTGCCCATACAGTACTCTTCTGTTGAGTGTTCTTAACAAGGTTCATACTTTGGTTGTAATATTCGCTGCATTTTTCTATTAACTTTTTGATAGGCTCTGTGTTGTGTTCTTCTAAATATTTTACGCATTCGGCTGGGAGTGTTGCTTTAAGGTTTTCTATTAGGAAGAAATCTAATGCTGGCTGATCATTGTTTGTGTCTCTAATTTCAGCCATTAGCCTCATGTACCTGCCTGTTATTTCCTCTATATAATGGGTAAACGACATGTCTGGGACTGGTTTCAGGTCTTGTAACACTGATATTAGGGTGTCGAGGTCGTTTAAGTAGTTTGATAATATGTTTGTTTTGTAATAATCATAGTCTTCCCTTGACATATCTGGTATGATCTCTTGCAGATGTCTGTTTCTTATTGGTAAGGATTCCCTATACCATATATACCATCTATTTTCTGGAATTTTGTAGTCTTGCATTTTCTTTTCGAATTCCTGTGTCCACTCGTGGATAGGTTATTTTTCCTATTTCTGTTTTACAATTAGCTTCAAGTCTTCCTTGAGTTGAGACTTTGTATCGTTTAAATAGCCCTTTAATGTTTTGTAATGTTTGTGCACCAGTATCTTACTTGTTCCGGAGTCCTTGCATATTCTAAGGCTAGTTCTTTGAGGTCGTCACATGAAGTCATTTTGGACCTGGTTTAATTTCTAAGTATTTAATTAATATATTGATATAGGCTATTTATGTTTCAATAGAGCAAAATATAACTTGTTTCTTATTCTGACATTATTTTATGTTCATTAATATTCAATCTACTAATGATGGTATCTATACAAGGAAATCAAAGAATGCAGATTTGGGTAATTAGCAATCAAAATTAATCAACTTATCTTTATCTGCTGTTTACTCGAACGCTTGATGTACAGGAACGTGATTCTCGTGCTGGTTACAGTTGACCTCTTCTGGTTACGTCGGTCGCTTTGTAGAATTGAAACCTGCTGTGGAAAGAAATGATGTTATTTTCGTTCTGATTTTGTTAACAAATCTTCGATTTACACTTTTTACAAAATTATGCAATTGATCTTCTTCTTTACATAAGTAGCGTTCTTTTATGCATTTTAATTGGGAATGTGGTTCGTGTGTACTTCTGACACCATTATACCTGTCAGAGTCCTAACTATTTGCTCCTTCTAGCTCACTGGACTTGGACAGGCAAATTACAACATCTACGACACATATACTAATAACACATGACTGCAATCGGAAACTCGCAGGAGCTATCTCCTGAACAACCTTTATTACATTATACTACAAGATGACAATATGGTCGCACTTCACGCTCAAGCAATCATTCGACCCAAGCAGCCAAACGCTCGCTCACATGGGCGATATTTACACTGTCGCCCGTATGACCATTCGCAATCACAGTCTCACATCATCTCGCACATATCACAGTTAGTACATTCCTCAGATATCAATACACAACGTTCATCTCCATCTATCCGTCACAACACTATCGTTCGATCGTTCTATCACTCGCTAGATTTCCACACGTCCGTCTCTATTCGCTGCCTCACACACACTGACTCCGTCCTCCTTGACCTTCCCACATCACGTGGGTCCGTTCACGGGTTTCTTGCTTGACCCTCCGTTAGCCAAGCCGTGATGTCTCCTACTGCCCTTGACCTCAGCTATTGCTTACACTGACTCTCGCTTACATACAGGCACTTACACTATGGCTTACATATAAGCCCCTGACACTGGATAGGTTGGTGGTATTAGTAGTAGTAACAGCAGCAGTAGCAGCAGCAGCAGTATTATTATTATTATTAGTAGTAGTAGTAGTAGTAGCAGTAGTAGTAGTATAAATAGTAGTAGTAGTAGTAGTAGTAGTAGTAGTTGTAGTAGTAGTAGTAGTAGTAGTAGTAGTAGTAGTAGTAGTAGTAGTTATAGTACTAGTGGTGGTGGTGGGGGTTATGGTAGTAGTAGTAGCAGCAGCAGCAGCAGCAGCAGTAAGTAGTAGTAGTAGTAGTAGTAGTATAGTAGTAGTAGTAGTAGTAGTAGATTAGTAGTAGTAGCAGTGGTTGTGGTTGTAGTAGTGTTATCAGTTGTTGTAGTAGTAGTAGTAGTAGTAGTAGTAGTAGTAGTAGTAGTAGTAGTAGTAGTAGTAGTAGCAGTGGTTGTGGTTGTAGTAGTGTTATCAGTTGTAGTAGTAGTAGTAGTAGTAGTAGTAGTAGTAGTAGTAGTAGTAGTAGTAGATTAGTAGTAGTAGCAGTGGTTGTGGTTGTAGTAGTGTTATCAGTTGTAGTAGTAATAGTTTGTAGATATAGTAGTAGTAGTAGTAGTAGTAGTAGTAGTAGTAGTAGTAGTAGCTGTAATATTATTGTTAGTAGTAGTTAGTACTAGTAGTAGTAGTAGTAGTATTAGTAGTAGTAGTAGTAGTAGTAGTAATAGTAGTAGTAGCAGTGGTAGTAGTAGTAGTAGTAGTAGTAGTAGTAGTAGTAGTAGTAGTAGTGTGTAGTATGTAGTAGTAGTAGTAGTAGTAGTAGTAGTAGTAGTAGTAGTAGTAGTAGTAGTAATAGTAGTAGTAGCAGTGGTAGTAGTAGTAGTAGTGTAGTAGTAGTAGTAGTAGTAGTAGTAGTAGATTGTAGTAGTAGTAGTAGTAGTAAGTAGTAGTAGTAGCAGTAGTATTAGTAGTAGTAGGAGCGGTAGTAGTAGTAGTAGTAGTAGTAGTAGTAGTACGTAGTAGCTAGTAGTAGTAGTATAGTAGTAGTAGTAGTAGTAGTAGTGGTTGTGGTGGTGGCAGTTGTAGGAGTGGTAGTAATAGTAATAGTATTATTAGTAGTAATAGTAATAGTATTATTATTATTATTATTATTATTATTATTATTATTATTATTATTATTATTATTAGTAGAAGAATATGGAATAGATAAAGTTACGTTTGCTTAAAAATACAATATATGATACTGGAAATATACCTCAGGAGTTATGTAATTCTGTATTTATTGCAATCCCAAAGAAATCAGGAGCCTTGGAATGTGATCAACATCGAACAATTAGTGTAATGAGTCACATCACGAAGATTTTGCTAAGAATTATCATGCAAAGAGTTAGGAGGAAAATACAACCTGAAATAGGAAAAGAACAATGTGGGTTTGTAGAAGGCAAGGGTACACTAAATCCTGTGTATATACTGAGAACCATAATCGAACGTTCTATAGAAGTAAACAAAGACCTACACCTTTGCTTTATTGACTACACACAGGCTTTTGATAAAGTGAGACATGTCAGCATGATAAGGATGCTTGAAGA